>PVKU01000244.1:172537-409315 GCA_004027475.1 Anoura caudifer
GTGTTTCCCAGGGCCAGGCAACCCAGGCGCTGGGTTTTGATGCTGTATGTGGGGGCAGAGTCTGCGAGGGAACAGTGGCACTTGCTCTGCTCTCTCTTGGATTCCAGTCCCTTCTGCCACTTTCCCCAAGCAAATTTGGCCCTTCTGGTGCTGATTTCTGTGTAGGTTGGCTTGTGTATGTCCCAGGACCATGTAGGCCACTCTAACAAACTCTCCTGTGAGGCTGGGAGTCTCTTCCGGCACCTCAACCCCCACAAGTGTTTTCAACCAGTGTTTTAGGCCTCACTTCCTGGTGCTGGGGCCCTGGGTTGCGCAGTCTGTCTCACTGCCTAGCTTAGCCTGGTTTATCTGCATGGGAATGTGTGACCAAGATCAGCTGCCTTGTGCACCTCGCTGGGTCTGCTAATTGCCTCCCCATGCGTGGTAACCACCGCCTGTGTGCCTGGGGTGTGTCAATGGCCTGTGCATCCGGGACCACTAGCCACTGCTTTTTCCTGCAGCGATCCCTCTCCACCAGCCTCTGACTCTGCCCCTCTTACCGGTCTAGGTGAATCATTGTTGGACTTCCGTACAATTCAAATTTCTATCTGTTCTGGTTGGTTTTTTGGTTCTAAATTTTTGTTGTCCTTAGTTTTGATTGTGAGAGGAGGTACAGTGTGTCCACCTATACCTCCATCTTGGCCGGAAGTCCCTGTCCATGGGTCCTTTATACATGCTCCTTGACAACCCTTCCCCTTCTTTCTCCCCCTCCCCCGTTACCTCTGGTTACCATCAGTTTGTTCTTTGTTCAGTGTCTCTAGTCATGTTTTGCCTGCTTGTTTATTTTGTTGATTAGGGTCCACTTACAGGTGAGATCATATGGTATTAGTCTTTCACCACTTGGCTTATTTAGCTTAGCATAATGCTCTCCAGTTCTATCCATGTTGTGGCAAAGGGTGGGAGCTGCTTCTTTCTTTCTGCTGCATAGAATTCCATTGCATAAATGTACCACAGTTTTCCGATCCCCTCATTTTCTGATGGGCACTTAGGTTGCCTCCAACACTTGGCTCTTATAAATTGTGCTGCTATGAACATTGGGGTGTGTAGGTTCTTTTGAATTGGTTTTTCAGGATTTTTAGGGTATAATCCCAGTAGTGGAATTGTTGGGTCAAAAGGCAGTTCCATTTTTAGTGTTTGAGGAAATTCCATACTGTTTCCCACAGTGGCTGCGCCAGTCTGCATTCCCATCAACAGTGTGCTAGAGTTTCCTTTTCTCCACAACCTTGCCAGCACTTCTTGTTTGTTGATTTATTAATGATGGCCATTCTGACCAGTGTGAAGTTGTATCTCATTGTGCTTTTAATTTGCCTCCCTCTGATGGCTACTGATGTTGAGCATCCTTCCATATGTCTCTGGACTCTGTATGTCCTCCTTGGAGAAGTGTGTGTTCAAGTCCTTTGCCCATTTTTTAACTGAATTGTTTGTCTTCCTGAAGTAGGGCTGTGTGAGTTCTTTATATATTTTGGAGATCAAACCCTTGTCTGAGGTATCATTGGCAAATATATTTTCCCATATGGTTGGTTTTCTTTTCATTTTGCTGATGTTTTCTTTAGCCATGCATAAACTTTTTATTTTGCGGAGAACCCATTTGTTTATTCTTTCCTCTATGCCCCTTGTTCTAAGGGGACTTATTGGTGAAAATAGTGCTGCATGGAATATCCAAGATTTTTCTGTCTATGTTTTCCTCTAGGACTTTTATGGTGTCATGACTTATATTTAAGTCTTTTATCCATCTTGAGTTTATTTTTGTGTGTGGTGTAAGTTGGGGGTTGAGTTTCATTTTTTTGCATGTAGCGGTCCAGCTCTCCCAACACCATTTGTTGAAGAGGCTATTTTTACTCCATTTTATGCTTCTGCCCCTTTTGTTGAATATTAATTGACCCTAGAGACATGGGTTTATTTCTGGGCTTTTTATTCCACCTTTATTAAACTTTACTCAGCTGTCATTGTTACCGATCCTACTGTGGTGTTTTGCTGCTAGTTTTTCACTGTGAGTTTGAACTATGGATGGAGGACTTCTTAGTGGCAAATGCAGATGGCTTCCAAGGTTTTACTTTATAGCTTCAGTTTTGGCTACAAAGGAAATTTAGGCAAATTAAGCCATCCTAGAAGTGGGAGTGGGAAGTAGAATTGGAGAGCTGAAGGGAGTCTGGCAAAGCCCGAGTTAGTGGAAACTCAGCAAATGTGTGTTAAAATGAAAGTTTTAACCTACGTTTAGTCAGAAATGGTACAGCATTACTATCTGCTTATTGATTTATGTGGAATGAGTGGAGCATTTGAACACAGGATATTGACCATCAGGAAACGGAATCACCACCGGCACCCACATGCACACAAAGAGAGCTGCAGAGTTCTGTGGCAGGGTTTGTACGAATTTGACTTACTTTCTGTTGGTTGTTCATCCTTTAAGTATTCTATTTTCAGTGTTTCTTACGTGTGAATAGCCTGTTCTCCACATCCCATTTTAAATATTCCATACCCCTTTAACTGAGATACATTATTTGAAACAATTGATGATTCTTAATGTTGAATTCAAAGTCAAGGTTACATGTTTTAACTTAACCAAACAGGCTTTTTCACCCACCAGCTGCTTGATCAGAAACGAGCCATTTCAGCTGAGGTTCAAATGGCTCACCACAACCCTGGGGCGATGTGATCCAGCCTGTGTCCCTCAGGCCCTGTGAAGGTCATTTCTATCAAGTCTGTGAATGCTGTGAAGTACAGTGCAAATGCTGTGTGTCAGCACTGATACGTGCTGCTGCTTTTTCCTTCGAACACATATTTGAAACCCACAGCTGGCATGCCCTGAAAATGGGCAGGTGTGAGCCGCATACCGTCACAATGACCCCCAGCCATGGGCTGTGGCGAGAACTCAGACTTGGGGGTGAGAGTGATTCAGACACTGTCCGGGCCACTTAGCAACCTTGAACCCACATGTCCTTTATCCTGCCATTGTGATCTTCTGTCGTTTTTGATCCCTAGAATAGATAATAATAGTGCTCCGTTCAGGACTGTTAAAAGTAAGCGCTCCTACCTGATTTACGCATTAAAGAGCCCAAGGGTAGAATCTCAGTGGCAAAATCTATTCAACTGCCTGGACAAGCTACTTGGGATGTAGATAAACAGTTTCAGGTTTTGTTTTTTGTTTTTTTTTATAATGTTAAAAGGCTTAACTCAATTAAAAAATATAAATAAATAAATAAGTAAATAAATAAATAAATAAGATTAGAAGAAATTATCACTCTCAATGCCTAAAAAAATTTCATTGAGCTACATGCTTATGATTTGTCCATTGTTCTTTATCTGTGTTATATATCAATTTAAAACCATAAACCTAGGAGATTCTGATAAAGAAAATAAATCCACTTTTAATTCCCAAAATAGTACTGTAAAAAAAAAAATGCTTAACTCACATGCCAACTTAAAACACCGAAAAAAAAAAGAGCGTAACAACAAATTCTCAGCATTTGTTTCTGACAGACCTTCCGCCCACATGTCTTAGTGTCCCTCTCCTGTGTCATTTTTGTACGCAGCTGCTCTGATCTACCCTTGCTTTGACATCATGTTTGCGTAAGTCCGTGCACGGGGTTCCTACCTCCTGTGGGGGCACAATAGGCGCTGGGATAAAGTGAAGAGCAACAGACGCAATGCCTGCCCTCGTGGTGCTGACAGGCAGCCAGTGATAAAACTCACTTACATAAAATGCAAACCTCACTCCCAAAGAACCACAGTTGTGTGGAGAGCTGTGAGAGAGCAGAACACTGGGCATCGAGAACTCCACTGTCAGAGAAGGGACAGAAGCAAGCCGCTCTTCTCCTTCATTCTTGAATCCAAGTGTTTCTTCTAGGTTTGTAGATATTTGATGCATGTGAAATGCGGTGAAGTATAAGTGGGACTTTAACAACTAACCTCCAGTGTGGAATTTAGAAAATGTCCATCTCTGTAGAAAGGCCTAAATCCTTTAGTCGTTTTGCTATGACTGCATCTTGTTTAATGGGTGCTCTCTAAAGGTTCAGACCCAACTTGTACACCTGCATCTGGTTCATTCCTGGCTTGTCACGCCTTAATGCTGCCTCTAGTCCACCTGTGTTCCCGGGTGCAGCGGATCCTCAAAGAACGGCATTTTATAATGCCCTAGGAACTTCACAGTGGTTTAAATCATTTAGCTTATGGGAAAACTGGTGGTATTATAGGTTCTTTCACTTAAAGTAGCTGAATGTATCAAAGGCGTTAAGTGAGGATTTACTGTATTATAATCCCCACCCTTGAAAACCAGATTTTCTGTGATAGACTCCTAAGTGATACTTTCTTAAAATTTTCAGGTGTCTGCCATTGTCTGAGGCTGCACTGCGCCCTGGCCCCTCTGTTATGCCCCCATGGTGCCTTCCCTGTGGACTGAGCTAGTGCAGACTCATGCTTCCAAATGGAAAGCCGTGCTAACTGCCTCTCAGTTTTGCTCCCATACTCAAGCGTCCAGCCTAGGGTTGCTGTGGGCTGCCATTTCTTCACTGTTGTGACATTTCATGACCATATTCATGACCCGGCTGTGACATCTCCTCCTTGAAGCATCAGTGCAGTCAGTGGACATCCAGGAGAGGTTCCAATGGTTACCTTTGTGAGGGAGCTGGTATTTGAGCTCATGCTTAAAAACTGGTTGAATTGAAATGGGCAGAGGAAAATGGTTCACAAAATCTTAAGAGCATAAACATCGGGGAGAAAGGCACATAGTTGTACTGGAAAGAGGTGGATAACCCTGTGGGAACTGGTTGGTTCCGACATACTTATCAAGTAACAACCATGAACCAAGCTCCTGCTCAGTGATGGAATACAAAGAAGACTAAAGTTCTTTACTTTTCAGAAGCTGAAAGGCAAGTGAGAAATCATATATGGAAGGATAAGAAGGACCATTTAAAAGCCAATATGTTTAGACTTTATTCAAACTAAAAGGGCATTTTTTGATGAGATTATAGGTTAATTTCAAGAAAATATAATATATTTTTCTCTAAATATTGGTAAATTTGTATCAAAACCTAGTCTCCTAACTAGGCTGATATCTTCATGGTAGATATTCACTTAAGTCACAGTGGCTACTTTTATACTTATTTTTATATATATTTTATTTTATTTTATGCATATCTTGATTTTTTATAGAGCACAAAATAATAACTCTGTAGGAAGATATATTTTAATGTAGCTAAAGCATTCTGAACTGTTTTCATGAAGTTTTATCTTCAGAAAACTTCAGTGTGTAAACATAAGTTTTGATGAGAAGGTTAATGTAATGGAAAATTAACAGTAGGATAAAACCACATGTTACTATGTAATTAGCATTTAATTAGGGTGGAATTTTTATTTTTACAATGGAAAAATGTTGATTGCTGAACACATGTACACTTTTCTTTTTCAAAAAAATTATTCTCTGTGTCTGCTCTCTCATACAACCCCCTTACACACAGATGCATAGTTTTCTACACAAAAACACATTTTCCCTACTCTTTATTCTCTTCTCAAAATGAACCTTCCAAATTCCCTTGTTCATACTTTTAAAAATTATTAAAGACTTATTTTTTCTTTTCAATGCTTTATTTCTCAGAACTGTTCTCAGAGTAGCAGCTGTTTCTTTTAAAATTTCTATTCAATTATTCAGCACATTGTCATTTTAATTTTTAATGGGCTCTGCACCTACATATGCAATAGAAGGGATCAAAAGGGAGAGGCCAAAAAGGGTGGCATTTTCAAGTCCATGCCGGGCATTAATGTGTTGTTCTGTATCACTGCCTTTAAGGAGCAGAAAACTCAAAGTGATTGACTCTGGCTGCATCAGGGCAGAAACGACCTGCATTTCTCTGCCAGGAGCTGGGCCTGGGTTGTCTGCTCCAGCAGACACTCTCATGTTACGGATGCGAGTAATGAGATGCAGGCTGGGCTCATCGGTGGATTTAGTCCATGTCGCTGGGACCCGAGTCTGTATAGACCTCCCTGCCATTATATCTCACTGTCTGAGGCAATTAATTATATTTAGGAAAAAATACCTTGGCAGCTAAGGTTGTTAAACAGTAACATGAATTGGTAAAGGAGTTTGGTAACTAGCACATTAACACGGTTTAAAAACACAATAAAATATTTTTGTTTGAAAAAATTAGGTAGACCTCTGTCTGAGAAATGAAAAATAAAATATATAGTCTTTAATACGAGTTAGGATGTTATGAAGAGACTTTAAATTAATAAATGTTTTGCACTTTCCAAAGATAAAAATGAACTCACTCTCATGCTTCAATGGGACAACCAAGATGGCCACTTCAACCTCTGGACTTTCTGCCTTGCCCTAAGTATAGTTTATATTTCCCTTGGTTGCCACTTTCAATAATGAGCTTTTCCACCTCTTTCTCCTATCAGGTGACAATGGGAGTATAGGCTGGCACATTCTAGGGATGTCAACATCTCCTGGCTTATCGGACAAAATAGCAGGTAGATGCCCCACTTGCCAAGCACAAAGTCTTAAGCCCCCAGGGCCTTCATTACGCTGGCTGTTGAGCATGTGTACCTGTTGGGGCTAGGACAGAGGTGACAGTGGGTGGGGCCAAGCAGCTCCCGTGCTAGTTCTTAGCAAAGCCTTGTCACAAGAAATAGGTAGGAAATGCAGTCTAACATTCTGTGAGATAAGCAATCTTCGATGATCAACCCCTGAATTTCCAAGCTTCAGTACATTCTGTTTGACGTTCAAGTGAGATGAAGTGAGAGCAAAACAAAGGAAAAGCTCCCTCATTTATTTTAAAACCTTGAGAAAGCTGTGGTTTTGGCAACCTACAGCTGTTACTGAGAACGCGAGCACTTAAACAGATCACAACAGGTGAGCTTCGTCAAATGTTCACGTGTGAAACATAAGCTCAGTTGTAAGCTGTTCTGAAGAACTATTATGTCAATAAAGAATGAAGGAGAATGGATTTTTCTTTTTCCTGAGAGGCACCAAGAGGAACTTTGTAATTTACTTCTTATGGGGCCAATTGAAAAAACCATTGTGATCTACTGTTTTTAAGTATCCCTGTTTTTTAAAATATCAGTTACTTGCTTTTACAATTAAAAACATAAATTAACTATGCTTTATTTCATATTACATTTTTTAGAATCATAAAGGTGAATAGGATCCTATTTCCATACTTTCTAAGACCCTTTATTATTTCCGAATATTTAGAACTTTAATGAGTTTGCTTTTTTTCCCCTTTGGCATTGACAGTTTTTCCTGGGGTTAAAATTCTTACCTGCTTTTTCTTTGTGTGAGAACCTTTAAGCATACTGAGAATCATTTCTTCCCTATTCACCAGGACATTTTTTTCTTGCCAATCAAATTCAAGCAAGGTTTTACTCTTTACCTAAAGCTTAAGGTGCTTGACACCGCTTTACACAAGAATATTCTTTTACTATTTCATTCGCCACCCCCAGGAGCCAAACACTGAGTCTCTTAGGTTTAGAAAGGACTGTTTTACTAGGATGGTGCTTTGTTTATATTTTTTAAACTTCATAAATTAAATAGAACAAGGAAAAAGGTGTCATTTTTCAATAAAGGCACATTGTTTCCCTATGCCTGCTGCAAAGTAGGTAAAATGGCAGTTACATAGTTGAATTCAATGCCCCCACTCAAGTCTAGGGCCCTTATAATAGGCGGAATACCAGACTTTGCTCTGCCACCAGGAGCAGAGCCCAGTTCACCTGACTCCTAGTGTGATGCTCTTTCCAGTATATTTGGTTAGTATGAATGAATATATATATATTCATTTATGCATATATTCATTTAGATATATATTCATTCATGAGTTCTCCCTACAGAGAGAACCCCCTGCAGTCCTCTTAGAACTACATTTCAATCAGGGTGACTCAGAGCCATGTTTAGTATTTCGATCATCTCTCACTGAAAGATTCAGTGACTCGAGATGGACTTCTTGATTCTAAGGATTTGATGTAGGCAAGGAAACCAAAATAAAATAAATAGATTTCATTAAAAAGTCGTAATTAGAGATGCAAAAACTATAAGATTCTGTATAGCTTTAAGGCTCAGAAGCTAAAGATCCCAAAGTATAATCTTAGAGGCAACAAGCAGGGTTACAGGGTCCTCCTACCTCAAGGATGAGTTAGAGATCTGTAAAATAGCCTTGTAATTTGTTGTAAGAGACTTTTAGAAATTATGAATGCAGTTACTACTTAGCACGACCTGTTTGACAGTGTTTTGTACATAGTAGGTGCCTACTGTATATCTGCTGAATTCATTCATGTTGGAAGCCTCCGTTTGTTGAAAATCTCCATGGGATACAGAGTCTTATAGGAGGATATAGGACACAGTTTGTATTTAGAATCAGAATTCTGAGAACCCTGGTAGTTTTCTAGAGCCAAAGATTCTCCCCAAATAGTGCTCTTCTAATGGAGATCATTATTTCCATCATCATTATGGTGATCATCGGCATGAGCATCTCACATCACCATTTCCTTGTGTGCAGTACTAACCTTGTGCTGGGTTCCCTACATACATTATCTCATTTGACTCTCGGCCATACCTCTGGGGAGTATTACTGCCTCATTTCATGGATGGACATGGAAGCCTAAGGTGGGTATTATTATTTCCATTTACTTAGAGACATTATGATATTTACTTAAATCACTCAGATAGTAAGTGCAGATCCAGAACCTAAGTAATGCAGTTCCTTCTAACGTTAACTCCACCAATATAGCACAGTTCCACTGTTAAAGAGGAAGAGGGAGTGTTTTTAAAGTTTAGTTTTAGTTTACATGTAATAAAATTTACCATCTTTTGGTTACAGTTCTGTGAATTTTGACAAATGCATGTCTCATATAGCCAAAAACACAATGAACATACAGAGTAGTTCCATTATCCCCCCAAATTCCCCCTCGTGGTCCCTTTGTTGTCAAACCTTTTTGTACCCTAACCTCTGCCAACAACTGACATGTTCTCTGTCTCTATGCCCTTTTCTAGAATGGCTTATAAATGGAATTTATAGCATGTGGCAGTTTGGGTCTGGCTTCTTTCACTTAGCATAATGTGTTTGAGACTCATACACATTGCTGTGTGTATCACCATGGATGAAATAGATTTGGGCATTTACTGTAGTTTATTTATGCATTCAACAGTCCAGGAAGGCCTTTTCCTAGAACTAGCAGTCACCAGGCTATGGACCAATGAGCCCGCTTCTCTTCTAGGGGACTCTCCAGCAGTAGTTTGGGCTAATTCACATGAAGGTCTCAGTGATCCAATAGTGCTTGTGCACTGGGACTTCCTTTCCCTTGATTGATTAACAATTTTTCTATCCTCTGCTGACATCTAATTTGCTATAGTTCTATGGACCAAATAAAGTCACTTGGCCAAGTCCAAAAATCACAGGTACAAAGAAATAGATTCTACTTAAGGGCATGTGACAAAGTCACATTGAAAGCTGCATAAAGGCAGATTACTTGCTTATTACTCACTCCAAATCTCAGTTTACTCATTTGTAAGATAGTTGTAATAACTCATCTCATAACATTTTTTTGAAAATTAAATTTTATTTTTTTTAATGGAAAGCTCCTCATGAAGTACTATTGCTGATGAACAGTAGCTATGACTATCCCCAGGGTGTCTGGAAAGGTTAATGACAGGCAAAAACCACAAAGACGGGAATGACATGATCTCTCCTAACAAGGAATTTTAGTTTCTGATTATTCCATCACATCAATGTGGCATTTCAAGTCATTATTTGATTTGTCTAATTTTTAAATAAATGGTAAATGTGAACAATAAAAATGTTAAATAGATTAATTAATTTACAGTATGTTAATTCTCGCTTTCCAACCAAACACGGTGATGCGGCAACAAGTTAAAAGCATTACTAAAGTGCACAGTGTGATTAGAATGGCTAACTCAGTAAGGCAAGCTGATGTAGCTAAAATCCTACTGGCCCCCCGTGGGCTTTATTTGGATGGAGAGCCTGAAGACACCCAAGGCAGGAAGTGATGTATTGGGTTGGCCAAAATGTCCGTATGTTTTTTCCATAAAATAAAAGACATGTTTTTCATTTTCACCAATGGCTTTATTGATTTGGATATTTTGAGTGTGTTGGCCATGTTCCATGCATTATAACATTGATTGTTCTCAGTTAATGTTTTGATCTGATTGCTATCAGCCTCAGCTTGTCTACCCACTGTGGAGCATCATCCAGCGAGAAATCTCCAACATGAAACTTCACAAACCACTTTTGACATGTTCAATCAGTCATGGCACCTTTTCTATACCCTGCACAATCTTCTTTTGTGTGTTTCAGTTTTGTCTTTACCTTTCTTGAAATAATAAAGCATAATATGCTGAGAATATTGTGTATTTTCTTCATCCTCAGTATTAAAATGGCTACACAAAAATTCACCAAATTTGATAAGTTGTTTTTAAATGCACGCTGGTATGACAGCTGTCACAATACAGTCCAACACAATTGTTTTGAATGAAGTTAAAGACAACTGAGCACTACTAGAGACATCTTATAGTAAAAAAACAAATGAACTTTTTGGCCAACCCAGTATCTGAGTGAAACTCTCGATTTCATACATTCTCCACATCTAAAGCGCAAGCATTTTGAGCTAATCAAGTAACACACACACTTACAAGCAGAATATGAAAACATATCACCACAAATTAACCTGAAAAGTTCCTTGTGATTTCTACCATCTAATCTTCTGACTATGTTAGGCCTGCTTACCAGCCTATTCTGCAAGAAACAAAGCCAAATTTGTTTACACTGTACTCCCAGAACAAGACCTTCATTTCTTTGGCCCCCATGACTTTTCTTGTTTGATTGGCATTAGGAAAGTTTCCCCATCTACCACTTCAGAGAACCTTCTTAATGTGACTCTGTTTCCTGAACACCAGGTTGCAGCGACTTCCTTGGTGTTTGCTATGCGGAGTGACCGCGATGCTTAAATGGCTTTAACCTCAGTTTGTCGTTCAAGGGAGAGGAGGGAGCCCCTGAATAGGAAGTGATAGTTTTATGCCATCTGATCATATGCACAGCAGATGTCCACCAATATTTTGTGTATTGGGATATTTGGCATATTCTCAGCTTGGAAATGGCATTTCTGTTATCAGTGGCATCCTTCACAGACCTTGGACATTTTAGTTTCACAGGGTTACCACTGACCTTGGTGCTCTGAAATTCCTGAGCACCAAGCGACTACCATTCTGATATTTAGTTAGAGGAGAAAATAAACTCATATCCCATCAGTGCCTTTAATTACTTATTTCCTTGAACAAAAGCCCCTATGCTTCTAAAATTCACACTTTGTTGTTTAGTAGGATGATGATATGATAGTGCTGGAGTTTTTATTTTGTTTAAAATATTTTTAACTTGAAATGTGGACTTTTTTCCTCAGGAGCACAAATCATTCTACAGGCAATAACTCATTGAGATCCTCAAGTTTTATGAGGGGTTGTAGGTGATAAGTAGTATATCCAATTTACAGGGAGGACAATTGAAACACAGTCAGGTGGCGAATTGCTCTGAGTCACGGAGCACAGCTATACTGGAACTCTGAATGGAATCTGGGTCTCTTGACTCCCAATTAGTCCTCCACACACTAGATCACACCACCTGCGCCATTAGTCCTTGGCAAATAGAGGATAAATTTTATATGCAGCTCTCAGTTACCTACAATTTGTAATGTGCATCTACACATCCTGGTTTACAGTCATATCATGACTCCAGTTGGTTATGAGGGATCCACCAGCATTCTTCAGGTCACCTGTTCTATTGCAGCTGTGGCAATGCCTAGAAGAACAGCAAACAGGAAGACGGTTATGGAAACAAAAGAATCTTGTGTATGGGAAATATATAACCTGGAAAGTTTTAGGAATCAGAATTATACTTGTAGACTTGGATGGTGAAGAGGACACTGCCCTCTATGGGTGCAGATGGGTAGCGATTGACCTGACATTCCATCCTTTTCTATGATTTTCCCATAAAAAGATGGACATTGAGTAAAAAAAATGGCAAATCTAAACTACAATATAAGCAAGACACGTTTGAAGCCAGAGCTGTTGCAGTGCCACAAGGTCACTGACCTTCCAAATGCACAGGCAGCTTTCATGTAAACTGTTGAATCTTTGATATGAGGTCATGACAGCCCTGAGGGTATATGATAGTCATGGATTGGTTGCAAGTCAGGAATAGTGGCAGTTAGAACAGATTTATCACAGGGTTCAACAGAGGGATCATTTCAAATTCTTCAATTTTATATAAGTAATAGTTTGGCCAAGGTGCCTTGGAAAAATAAAATGGGAGCATGTTCACAGTGAGCAGAATGAACTATTACCATGCTGTCTTTTTTTATTATTATCTTTATTTTGATTTCTCAGTGAGTTCTAATGTATCTTCTTAAAGATCAGAGTTGGTTGTGCTGTTTAATATAAGAAATTGACTTCTGGCCAAGATGGAGGCATCGCTGGACATGCTGTGCCTCCTCTCACAACCAAGATTAAGGACAATAAAGATATAGGACCAAAAAAAAAAAAGAAAACTCAACCAAGAAAGACAGAAAATTGAACATTGCGGGAGTCCGACAACATCCACCCAGACCGGTAAGAGGGGCGGAGTCCACGGCCAGTGGAGTCGGGTCACAGCGAGATAAGCTGGTGGTGGTCCTGGGCACACGGTCACCCCAGGCACACAGGTGGCGGCGTTGCCAAATGGGAGCAGACCCAGCAAGGCACACAAGGCGGCTGGCCACTGATACACATTCAGGCACAGATAAACCAGGTGAAAATAGGCAGCAGGACAGACTGCAAGATGCAGGACCCTAGTGCTGGGAAGTGAAGCCTAGAAGCACCCATTGAAAATACTTGTAGGAGCTGAGGTGCTGGGAGGGAGTCCCAGCCTCACAGGAGAGTTTGTTGGGTAGACCCGTGGGGTCCTGGAGCATGCGCAGGCCCACCCACATGGAAGTAGGCACCAGTGGGGCCCTGAGGGGACTGGGAGCTGCAAGAGAATGAGGAGCAAGCACCACTGTTCTCTCTCAGACCCCACCCCCACCTCCAGCAACTGGGCTGCCCCGCCCTGGGGAATGCCTCAGGCTCTGCCCCTCACTATGTAACAGACATGACCAGACAAAAACAGAAAGACCAAAACCAAGGATGGCTCAGACAGGAGAGCAGACTGGGCCCCCAGAGCTGATTCATCTGAGTGACCAGGAGGTGGTCAGCCTATCAGATGCAGAGCTCATAGCACTGGTAGCCAACCTATCAGAAGCACAGTTCAAAACTGCGGTGATTAGGAAGCTCACAGGATTGGTTGATTTTGGCCACAAATTAGAGGAAAAAATGGAGGCTACAATAAGTGAAATGAAGAAAAATGCACAGGGAACCAAGAGTGATGGGAGGAAAACTGGAACTCAAATCAATGGAGTGGACCAGAAGGAAGAAAGAAACAACCAAACAGAAAAGAATGAAGAAACAAGAATTCAAAAAAAAATGAGGAGAGGCTTAGGAACCTCCAGGACATCTTTAAACGTCCCAACATCTGAATTATAGGGGTATCAGAAGGGGAAGAGGGAGAGTAACAAGTGGAAAACTTATTTGAACAAATAATAAAGGAGAACTTCCCCAATCTGGCAAAGGAAATAGACTTCCAGGAAGTCCAGGAAGCTCAGAGAGTGCCAAAGAAGTTGGACCCAAGGAGGAACACACCAAGGCACATCATAATTACATTAGCCAAGATTAAAATGAAGGAGAGAATTCTAGAAGCAACAGGGGATAAAGGCAGAGTCACCTACAAAAGAGTTCCCATCAGACTGTCAGCTGATTTCTCAAAAGAGACCTTACAGACAAGAAGGGGCTGGAAAGAAGTATTCCAAGTCATGAAAGGCAAGGACCTACATCCAAGATTGCTCTATCCAGTGAAGCTGTCATTTAGAATGGAAGGGAAGATAAAGCACTTCTCAATAAGGTCAAGTTAAAGGAGTTCATCACCAGCCTTTATTCTATGAAATGGTAAAGGGACTTATCTAAGAAAAAGAAGATAAAAAATATGACAATAAAAAGACAGCAACCTCACAGTTATTAACAACCACACCTAAAACAAAAGCAACCTAAGCAAACAGCTAGAACAGGAACAGAACCACAGAAATGGAGATCACATGCAGGGTTAGCAACAGGGGAGTGGGAGGAGGAGAGAGGGGGAAAAGGTACAGAGAACAAGTAGCACAGAAGGTGGGTAGAAAGTAGACAGGGGGAGGGCAAGAATAGTGTGGGAAAAGTAGAAGCTAAAGAACTTATGAAACATGGACATGAACTAAAGGGGGGAATGTGGGTGGGAGGGGTTGTGAAAGGTGTAGGGAACTAAGGTGGGAAAATGGGTCAACTATAATAGCATAATCAATAAAATATATTTTAAAAAAGGAAAAAAGAAAAGTTGCAACACGAGTTATATGGGATAAAACTACTCAATTGTTATATGGGATGAAGCTACTTGATTATTTGTTCCTCTTGCCTGGAATTATTTAAATTATTTTTTCAGAAGATAAGATGAATATATATCTATATATATTCATAAATTCATTTCTGAGATTTATTAGGCAACTGATAATTGTATAGAAAAGGATACTGGAGAGTTTGGTGTGTCTTGAAGAAAATGGAAATGGCTTCTGTGAGCTCCAAAAGCCCCGGAAAGGGATTTCCCAAAGTATTCTGGATGACTGGGAATGTGTGTCTCACTAACTGCTATATTCCAGCACCTGGAACAGTGCTTCATGCATGGTCAGCTGTCAGTCGATACCTCTTGACCGTCTAAATGAATGATACAGAGAATCCAGATTTCACTGACTTGCAGAGTGCAAGGGAGATGAAGAAATAGAAAAAGTTAACATAGAAACATTATTTAAGGTGTTTAAAGTACAAAGGAAATAACTCTTTCTTAGATGCAAGATCTACTGTTAACAGCTGAGAAAAAGGGTCTAATAGAGCAGAGCCAGTGGATGAGAGCAGAGGCAGAGCGGGTATCAGGAAGACAAGGTTCTTGAACAGGTAGGAGGGGATGGAACCCAAAGCAGAGGTAGCTGGTTAATTTCAGATGAAAGGAGCAAGATTCCTTCTGATCATTTATGAGTAAAGGGAAAAGGTGGGGTGATAATTAAGGCTGGTCAGTTGAGAAAGTTCTTATGTGGTGGATGTGATATTTTCTGTAAATTAGCTCTTCTGTGGAAAGTGACTAAAAGTATTAACAGTAGAGATGTGGAGAAAGCATGAATAGGAGGAGTGTGGTGTAATAGGAGAACCAGAGAACAATGGAGTCCACTTAAAGGAGTGGAGTGTGAACTCATGGGGGCAGAATCAGCAGAGATGGGGGTTCTTGTCTGCCATCACAGTGGGAGGGGCCGAGGAGTGGAGAAGGTGATGGGGACGTCGGTCTAGAAATGGTCGGTAAAACTGCCACATCCAGTGAGCCATCCCATAGTCACAGACATCACCCAGGTGATGGTGACGCAGGGCTGGAGACTTCCAGTGAGAGCCCTGTCAGCCAATCTGCGTCCTTATATGGGCTTTCAGGTTCCGATCATCATTCCAGGGGTTGTGTCCCTTAGTCTCCTAGTGTATTGCGATGAGTGTATAATGAAGCTTGGGTTACCAAAAGGTGACATTGGTCACCACGTTGCACCGAGTTGGTCTTCTGCCAGTTCTGAGCCATAAATCCATTGGGGGTTGGTCTCACTATCTCTTTGACAGTCCCTGTTGGTCCCCATTTGGCCACATGCTCTGTCTCAATGGCAGGGTTTGGGTGGGGAGGAAGACTGGAACAATAAGCAGAGTCTTCAGGAAATGAGGGAAATGACAGGGGGTTAGACATAAAGCTAAGGAGAGTAGCATAGCCATGTGGCATAAATTGCATCCAGACTCAAACTAGTTGAATATTCAGACAGAAGACCAGATTATGAACCATCAAAAACATTAACTAAACTAACAACCCAGCTTTATATTATCTTGATTGTAAATACTCATCATGTTAATCCACTGCTCCATGTATAAAGACAGGTATATGTGAAAAAATACCACAGAATTATTAGGGTTGCAATAGTTTGCTCTTAAGTTAGAAAGAGCATCTAAGCTGGAGTTATCTGTGCAAATTCAAAATGAAGATTTTTTTAAGAGATTGATTAATGCAAACGCCAACTGCATTTCTGTTTATGTGCTATTTACACTAAATAAATTATTTTACACCTGTACCCTGAGGGCTGTGCCAGAATCCACATTTCATTATGTATCTAAAGTCCTTTATGAAATGCAATAACAAGTTTTAATATTAAGTTATTTTGGTTACTCTCCTTTTAATAATCCCATGATATTATCTTTGCAAATATAGCTTCACATTGGCTATTTCTTTTTCAATTATTTAGGGAAGTGAAAGAAGGAAAAATTATAGCTATTTTCTATATTTTTAAGTGTGATTTAATTAAGTTTCACAGCTGCTAAACCAGAAATGGAATGATTACTTAAAGTTCACAAATCTTCTAGGTCAGTATATTTAACAAAAGTTTTACAGGAGTCCCAGAAATGGTACCTGCAGTGTAGTGAATGCAAGTTCTTGAGTCCTAGGAGAACCAGATTTGCATTTCTGCATTGCTAATTGTGTTAATGTGAAAATATTTTGCATTGATAAGGACTTTTATTAATGCAAAATAGACTTCTGCCCTAGATTTAGATTACTTTAATATTAATTACAATGTGCCTGAGATTATGCCAAATTTCTATGTCCCTAAAATTGGTGGGTGGAACAGAATGTGAATAAATTATTCACATGCAAACAGAACATTACTGTTTTACAAAAGCTGGTCATTGGGGTGTCACAGGTGTAGGTGAGATAAACACAAACTGAATAGGACACAGCTGCAAAGGAACAAGGACACAAAAGGTGATTTGGTGTGTATTGCACATTGCTGATTTGTATGTGGCTATCTTTAATATGGAACACTTTTGCAACAGTGAATTTCATCAACATTTAAATAAAGAAATTACAAGTTGTAAAGTCTAACAGCCAAATGCCAGATTGTATCCCCTTCTATTCTATTCGGTAAAAGTTTAGCCAATGCCTACTACATACCAGGCATTGGGCAGAATGCTGAGATGGCAAACAAGCATGAGACCCCACTGCTGGCTACAATGATGAGCTTACAGGTGACTCTGCTCCCTAACACACATACACCTTGTATCTCAGTACATTTGGTTTACAAAACTGAACATGAAGAGTCAAATTACTTAACTAATATACTAGTGAGCATGAGCAAAAGTGATTGTAAACACTTTCCCCAAACTGCAAGTTACCTGGATCAGTTGTTTACAGATTCTCAAGGCTTAGTTCTGATTTTATTTTGAAATAATAATCTCCCTGCTTGATATGCCTATGACCACAACACCTTCTACATGGTAAGATTTCCATGAGTATCTGTAAAAGAATCAGGAAAAATATGAATGAACAAACATTATATATTTGTATTCCATAATGTTCATTTCAGAGAAACACTTGTTATGCAAAGAGAAGATAAAGTTAAAAAAATCTAAACAAAGTAAAAATATCCAGGAATAAAATATCACTCCTGCATACCTTGGCTAGCAGGAGTAATGGACTGACAGAATCATGCCAGTGCTCTTTCCAGAAATGCAATTAGCAAGTCTGAATTGCATCCCCTAATAAAGGGAAATATAATACTGAGCCCTTTCAGTAGGTGCAAAATATAACAATTGGGACTAACTCGAAACTGAAATAGTCTTAGTAACTCAAAAAAGTACTTCTGAGCTTCGTGAAAAGAAGTTAAAATATATATATACACAGAGGGTGGGGCAAAAGTTTCACAGTTGCTTGTATAGAAAATAATAAAATAATAAATAATAATATAAGAACAAACTGTATTTCACAAACTGTAAACCTAATTTTTCCCCATCCTGGGTGTGTAAGGAATGATCACCATCGGACTCAACTCCCTGACAGGCGTTGAGTCACGCTGTTCATTCAGAGGAGTGACAATACTGTGAGGAACCGGCCATTCACTGCTAACTCTTCTCACCCTAATTCATAGCATTAGCCCATAACATTACATTTTTAATTTTTATTAAAATATTCTTAGTTGTAGTTGGCTGGATTCAGGTTCCAATCTTGATCACTTTTCTATTTCAAACCTGTCTGGAGTTCTCCATTCTCCATTTAGACTCCATTCTAAAGTCCATGCTCTAACAAGAATTGTGTGGCTGGTGGACTACCCTCCAGCCTCAGCTCTGTCTGCAGAACAGCCAAGCCACTGCTTCTCTTTCAGCACCTCCAGCAGGCTTAGCCCCCTCTTCAATCTGGGCCTTGGTGTCTCTTAGCCCATCTTTGCAGAAAACTTTTTTCCACCTCTCCTCCTGGCTGACTTCTGCCTGTGCTTCAGAGTTCAGTTTACACTTTACCCCCTCAGGGAGATGACAAGTAGATCCTGAGATCTGAGGTCGGATACTGTGTCTTCTTATTTATTCCTAAATCCTAGTTGCAGACTCCATTACTGGCCTGTATTAGTTATTCGTTCATTCATTAGTAACCCATTCAGCAATTATGTATTGAGCATCAATATAATATGCATTGCTTTAAGAATGGACAGTATGGGAGTAAATTAAAATCCCTTCCTAATGAATGTAGTAAGGAAGATAGTCAAGACATAAGATGTTTTCAAAAAGTGATAAATCCTGTCAAGAAAATAAATCAAGGGGATGAGATAAACAGTCTTTAATTTGAGCTGATAATGTAAAGGAGGTTGCCATGTAATGCTCTGAAGATAGAATATTCCAGTCAAAGGTGATTTCCTGTGCAAAGTCCAAGACAAACAAGCTAAGCATAGTCAAGGAATGAAAACAAGCCACTGAGGCTGGAGCAGAGAGACCGAAGAAGGGGGGAATGATTTGGGTCATGAGGACTGGGAGTGGGCAGGGGACAGATCAGCGAGCTATTGTAGCCCATGGTGTACAGTGTTTCAATTTCATGTGAATTGCTTTCAGAAACCCTTGGGGAATTCTGAGCATGATCTGATTTATGCTTTAATAAAATGACTCTTGTTATTACTTAAAGAATGAAAAATAGGGAAATAAAAATGGATGTGGAGAAGCTGGGAAGAGGGCTGTTAACAGTAGTCCCGGCAAGAGGTGGTGAGGCTTGGACTTGGGTTTAGCAATGAGGAGTGACTGGACTCAGGATCTCTTTGGGGAGACAGAGTTGCAGGACTTTCTAATTATTGACTGACAGTAAATCCTGATAGAAGAAAGGATCCTACAAACTCTTTAACCAAATTTTGCTGTTTAAATAGAATGCCAAAAGAAAAACTTTGGTTTTAGAACTTTGCAAAGATATATCACTTGTATAATTGTTTGCATTAATTATGAGGAAATGTTAATACTTGAAACTTTCAAGTACATATTGTAAAAATTTCTCATAGAACTTACTGGTGTGCAGCTCTGCCTGTGGGAATTTCTCCAAAATCATCTTCAGTCAATTAATATTTATTACTATTTGTTAATAACAAGGACTCTAAAAATAAACTGCCTAGGTTTGTATCCTGGCTCTACCCTTTGTACTTTTGTAAACTTAGGCAAATTATATAACATGTTGTTGCCTTTTTCCTCATCTATAAAATATACATAATGGCAGAACTTTTTTCCTATGTTATTGTGAGAATCAAATAAATTCCTATACGCACATCACTAAGAAACCTGGCATATAATGAGCATTTAAAATGTTAGTTATTTTATGATTATCTACCTTGGGCAGAACTCTGCTGACCTGTAGAGAGATGTTTCGTGCCCTTGAAGATCAATATCTATATTTACAAATTATTGGCACTGGAAGAGTTGGTTTATCACCATTCTTTTACGTCAGGATCTGTCAGTCGCTGGTAGGACTTCTTTTCTCTCATCAGCTTCTGCAGTCCTGTCTCCTAATTGAACGGGAATTTCCTGCATAGCCTCACTCCCCTTCTCTCTTCAAGATGGAGAGAGACCTGCCACGGAGTGGGATGAGAAAGAGACTTCAGAGGGGCTCCAGTGCAGGTCTAGGGGAAGACGGAAGCTCTGTGAAGCTCTTCAATGACTAGGGTGTTGAAGAAACCAGTGACAGTTACCAGCTTTACCTTTACTTCTGGCAAATACCACAGTGGAAACTAGAGCATGTGTTCATGTACCTATTGAGGTCATAAGCCATGTGGTCCTATGTCAGACAAGTGCCTGTGATGAGTATACAATCTCACCAGCAAGAGAGAATGACAAAATAGCTTCTTCTAAATTATATTTTCCTTTTCTTTGTTATCTGAGTTCCTCTGACCTTGGACCTTGTATCTCTCCCCTTAACCTCCCCTCCAAATAACCTCTTTCCTGATCCAGTTCTGTATGTTCCTTGTTCTTTATTCGGTCATTCTTTCTTCTTGATTCTGAATATAAACTCCAAGAGAATAGTTCCAGTAACAGTTGAATTTTCTCAGAAGTTAGGAAAGGAGAAGAAACTAAAGCCGTCTTCCCCTTCAATGGACAGGGAGAGGGCAAGGCAAGAAAAAAATACATAAATTTATCAGTTATTTATTGCTGCCATAGCCTGTGTTGCCTCACATCTTAGTGGCTTAAAACAGCACACCTTTATTATCTCAGGGTGTGGGCCAGGAACCTGTTTCGATGTTTCTCACAAGGCTTTATTATCTCAGTGTCACCCAGAGCCGAGGTCTTACCTGAAGCCTGCTAGAAAAGGATGTATTTCCAAGTTCACATTGTTGTTGGCAGAATTTCAGTTCCTTGAGGGCTGTTGTACTAGGGGACTCAGTTTCTACCTGACTGTTGGCCTGAGGCCACCCTCAGTTCATTCCCTTGTCAGCCCTCCCAATGTGGGAGGCCAGCAAGGGAGAGAGTCTGCTGAAAAGATCGAAGACAAACTATTATGTGTCTTAAGCACAGGAGCGACATCCCATCGCTTTTGCCTTATTCTGTTGGTGAGAAGCCAGTCACTAGGCCACCTGTGGTCATGGAGAGGGGAATACACAGAAGTGTCAACGCTGGGGGCTGGGATCTTTGGGTGACCTCTTATAGTCTGACTGCCACAATTAGGTATTTTTATTTACACACAACAGTATAAGAATCTTCCCACCAATCTTTTTTTTCTCTCTTCCTTAAAGCTACTCCCAAATCTTAGATCTGGCTTTCTTTGCTTGTTGCCGATGCCATGCATGTCTGCTATTGCTTCAGTTACTTCTCCACGGCAGTTTCATTTCTCTAGTCAGGTTATCTGCTGAGTTTTCTCACCCCAGGTTAATTACTTCATGGCTGCTTCCAGGCCACATTTGCATATTCCTCCTGATTCTAAACTAATAATAGATTAGATTACTAATATATATTTGGCTAAAATGTGCTAATAAAATATATCACCCTTATTACAACTCTTTCATATGTTATTCCAAGTGACGGAGCACCCAAGTTTACCTTTCTTCCACAGGTTCTGGCCGCCCAATTTTTCTTTGGTTCTTCTCACTTGTAACCTCCATCCTTTTCTCCCTACCTTAATCTTGCTCATGTTTAAAGTCGAAATTCAAATGTTCCTGATGGGTCTTTTCCCTTCATAAGCTCTTGAATTTCTCCCTTTTCTTAACTAACAAAGTATGGTACTGATTATTTACACCATGCAAGTTAGCACATGACTGTAAATTATTCTGAACCAGAATCCAATTGTGTTAAATTTATGAGTCTCTTTTCTCCAATAAATTCTTTGATCAATATCACTCACTACAGTATAACCAAGGGTAATTTATCTTAGTCATCACAAATGTTTAATAAAATACTGTTTCAGAGTCTTTCTTGGGAAAGTCTTTCATGCCTTATACTTAGTCTCTATCCTCAGTGCCTAACACATGACTGAGTAGATACAAGATATGAAATAAATGTTTGTTGACTAGTTATGGGCAGCTATTAAATATTTAAGGCATGTAAATAATTTCATTGAATGTATTTTCAACATCATAAAATAGAGAAGGCTGCACCTCACTAAGAATTAGTGTCTGCTGTAAAAATGAACCGTATGTGTGAACTCTTAAGATAAACCCTAGATAAATTTAAGAAATATATAAAATTTATATGATGCCCATGATTTGTTTTCCAAACACAGGAAAATAAGATTCTAACTTGCTCAGGATATAAGATATAAAGCTAAATCTTTCTTTCCCATAAAAATAAAATCAGGATACTAGTCACTCTTACGTTAAAATAATATTAATTTACATTTTAAAGCTGTTGTTCTCTAATTTCCAGGCTGTAAACTTTGCTTGAACACTGGCCCTGTGATAGAACCTGTAATTATAATGTTAAAGCATTTATTTAACAATCTCATATTTATACAGTTTGAGATTCCATTTTAATAAAAATCTTCTGCACAGCAAAAGAAACCATCAACAAAAATGAAAAGGGGACCCTATGAATTGGAAAACATATTCAACAATGATACATCTGATAAGGGGTTAATTTCCAAAATATATAAAGAACTTATACAACTCAACTGCAGGAAGACAAACAATCCAATTTAAAAAATGGACAAAGGACCTGAGCAGACACTCTTCAAAGAGAACATAAAGATTAGGAATAGACATATGAAAACATGTTCATAGGAATAGACATATGAAAACATGTTCAGCATCATTAATCATCAGAGAGATGCAAAATAAAACCACAATGAGATGCCTTTAGTAAAAACTCTTATAAAACAAAACAAAACAAAACAAACCCTTTGGGAAACAAATTAGCAGAAAGCACGAAAACGTATTTCACAGAAGAAACTATATAAATATGTGAAAAATTATCAACCACACCAGTAATAAAACACATTGCAAATTTAAGATTCTCTATATAACAGAGTGAGATAGACCTTTTCCCCAAATTATTTTCTAGGTTTTTTTAGCCGGGTCTGGAATGGGCCAAAATAAACACTGTATCTTCCACTTTCTCTAACAATGAGGTCTGGCCAGGTGACTGAGTTCTGATTAATGGGATATGTAAAGAAGTTTCACAAGCAAACTCTGCAGTGTGCCCTTAACAGGGAAGGGAAGCCCTGCCTCCTCCTTTCGCTGGCCTCTGATACGCTGTTTGGAACACCGTAGTCATGGTGCAAGTGCTGTCTCAAACCAAGTAGAGGGAGCAAAATGCTGTGGTGGAGAAACGTGATTACAGCAATGATGGTCTTTAGACATCACTGTGGAGAAGAACCCTCCTACCTGACATGGGTCTGTTTTGCTTACGTTGGACCATTAAATAAGAAGAAATATCAACTTCTGTCCTCATTAAACCACAGGGTTTAGTGATTCATTTTTGGTGTTTTTGAGACTCTGGTAAATGCAACTGAAACTCAACTAATTCTCAGCGAGAAACATGTTTATTCCCATCTATTGTGTCAGTGAATCTAAAAGTGATTATATTTGATATTAGTGACAATAAATGAGGTGAATTAGCTCTTACTATACAAGCGGGAGGGATCACTAGCTCAGTTATATAATTTATACACTGCACAACTCTAGAGATTGCAATTAACTTATGTGCACAAATATATTTATTGGCTCTGGATAGATGCGTAGACTTGTATGACTTTTAAAAATATATTTTGAAAGTGTTGATTGAGAGTCTTAGGAGTTCAAAGTTGTGTGTCCAAAGTTTTATTATATGTGTAAAAATGGTAATTATTATAATTAACTCACAACATGAATTGTGAAAAATATCATAAACTGTGGTATGTAAAGATTATAGACTATAATATAGCCACTGTACTTTACATTTTTGAAAACTATGTCAGATTATAAATTCAATGCAATGTTAAGTTAATTATAAAAAAAGAACTCTTTATACAGCATGATTCCCACCTTTTGGGGGATACCACCTCTCAGCAAAAATAGTGCTATACAAGATATCTGAAATTTTGCTGTCTATATTTTCCTCTATGATTTTTATGGTATCACAACTTATATTTAAGTCTTTTATCCATTTTGAGTTTATTCTAGTGTATGGGGTCTAGTGGTGGTCTAGTTTCTTTCTTTTTGTTTTATTCTATGTACCAGTCCAGTTCTCCCAACACCATTTATTGAAGAGATTGTCTTCTTTGTATGCTGTTGCCCCCTTTGTCAAATATTAATTGATCATAAAGACATGGGTTTATTTCTGGGCTCTCTATTCTGCTCATTTGATCTATGTCAGTTCTTATGCCAGTACAAGACTGTTTTGATTACAGTGGCTTTGTAGTATAGTTTGATATCAAGTATTGTGGTCCCTCCAACTTTGTTCTTCCTTCTCAAGATTGCTGAGGCTATTAGTGGTCATTTTTGATTCCATATAAATTTTTGAAATATCTAGATCTGTGAAATATGACATCTGTGTCTGAATAGGAATTTTGTGGAATCTATAGATTGCTGTGGGTAGTATGGATATTTGAATGATGTTAATTCTTCTAATCTATGAACATGGTACATGCTTCCATTTATTTGTGTCTTCCTCAATTTCTTTCTTCAGTATCCTGTAGTTTTCTGAGTACAGGTCTTTCACCTCCTTAAATTTATTCCTAGGTACTTTTTTGTTGTTGTTGCAATGATAAGTGGGATTATCTTCTTAGTGCCTCTTTCTGATAGCTCATTATTGATATATAACAATGCCATTGATCTCTGCATATTGACTTTGTATCCCACTACTTTGAGAATTCATTTATTAGGTGGAGAAGTTTTTTGGTGGAGCTTGTTGGGTTTTCTTTGTACTCTATCATGTTGTCTGTGAATGATGACAGTTTTACTCCCTCTTTTCCAATTTGGATGCCTTTTGTTTCTTCTTCTTGTCTGATTACTGTCACTAGGGTTTCTGGTACTATGTTGAATAAGAGGGGTGAAAGTGAACATCCCTGTCTTGTTCCTGGTCTTAACAGAAATGCTTTTAGTTTTTGCCCACTGAGTATGATGTTGGCAGTAATTTTTTCATATGTTGCCTTTGTTATGTTGAGGTATGCTCCCTGTATTTCCATTTTGGTGAGTGTTTTTTGTCATAAATGTGTGCTGGATTTTGTCAAATACCCCTTCTGTATGTATTGATATGATCATGTGCTTTTTGTCTTTCCTTTTGTGTATGTGATGTATCATGTTTATTGATTTGCAGTTATTGTACCATCCTTGCATCCCTGAAATAACAAGTGGGATTTATTCCAGAGACACAAGAATGGTCAAATTTTTAAACAGCTAATTTACTTTTGATTGGGATCATATTAAAATGTTAAACTAATTTCGGAACAATTGGTGGATTTGTAATATTTCACCTTTATACTTATGAGTAAGGGTCTATATTATATTCAAATATTCCTTGATGTCTTATTAAAGTCTTATAGTTCTTTACATTACATAATATACATTTCTTTTATAGTAATTTTTAGTATTCTATATTTTTATTGCTTTAGGGAGTCAAATATTTGTTTCAATATAACTCTTGCAAGAAATGCTGTTGGTTATTATGCATCCACCTTTTGCCTGACACATTACGGAAACATCCTATTAATTAAAATAGTTTCTCAATCAATTGTCTAGATTACACATTTTATCTTTTTTTAAAAAGAAACTTGACCTCCTATTTCTGTTACATGCCTTAAAACTTTGGCCAGAACTTCCAGAAAGGTGATAAATAACAGTGGCGATACTGCCTTCCAGATTTCTCCCTCGCTTTGATGGGAAGCCTTCTAATATCTCACAGATTGCTGGGCACCATCCCCAGAGCTCTGATTCAGTGGATTTTGTGTTTATACAAAGGTGGTGAAAAGGAACTCGATAATGTAGAAGGGAAAAAATCTATTGGATTGATTAATCACTCTAATTCATTAACTAGTGTTTATAAATCTAAAAATAATGTTTTGCAATTTTAGAACAAAGGACTTTATTTTTCTCTCAACAAAAACCTTGAGAGTTTTCAAAAGAATTTTACTCAACAATGCAAAGGCAAGAAGAATGAGAAGTTTTGATAAGCTGTATTAAAGATTTAAAATGCATTTAACATTTGGAAGTAGAATTTTCAAGGTGAATATGTTTCAGGTTCATGAAAGTTGGTGAGCAGTTAGTTTAATTCAAAAGAGGTAGTTCATATACATATATTCTTCAAAACAAGGAAATTTCTGTTTAAATTAGTAAATGTTCTAATAAAGTTATGTTTGAATGTTCCTCCATTCTTATTTTTAAAAATCAGTTGTATACAGATTTAAAATATTTTTAAAAATGTCCTTGACTGTCTTTTCTGGTTTCACTGAGAGCTCTTCAATATTCCTATCATTCAGCTCCGAGGAGTGGAGATCCAGCTATTTTCAGCCTTAAATGAATGAGCATTTTTCAAAAATAAAATTTTCACAGATCGATAAATTCTAAAGCATTTTAAGATGATGTTCCACCAATTAAAATTTAGTCAAAAAAAGCTAAATAAATTGAAGCTGACATTAAAAGTTGATTTTTAGAAAGTCCCTAAACAAATTACAGGAGGAAATTAAAGTGTAAATTTTAAATCAAGATTTTAAGAAGTTTGGGCTACACTTGTTTTCTGATGAAATTAAAATATGTACTTATCTCAGAGTAAATGAACATTTTTAAGTGAAAATATGCCAGAGTATAGTAATCATTTTCTATTACTTTAATACTTACCTTAAATAAATGCTAAAACAGGAGATGGTATAATATCTTATGCATTATTAATAATTTATAACTTGTTATTCTATAAACTTAGAAATCACTGGTTTTGTTGATAGAAGTGTATACAGAAAACCTTAGGTGTTTTTGTTCTTTCTTATTCTTTTTTTCAACAATATTAGGCATAATAGGAATTTATCTCTGTTGTTATATATAGATTGTAAATTATTGATTTGTCATTGAATAAATAAATCAGCAATGACCAAAACCTCAAAAAAATGGTTATACATCTTAGAAATATCTTTTCATACTTAAATTTGCATATTGATGTGTCTGATTTGGGACTTTATAAAATTAAGTCAACTGAATACTATTCTAGATAAGTAGACTACATTATCCTCATCCTTTTTCTCCACATTTCCTGACTTCAATGCAGACCATATTCAGAATAGATTGCTTTATTTTAAACTACAGCATGATTTTCTTTTTAAGTATATTACTTGTTTTAACAGACTTTTCCGCATACTGTTTAAATAGAGCAAGTTGCATTGTCACTAAAGTAAATACAGCCTGTTGTTTTCAATGAGGTGTCAGTTTATTTTCCTGATATTTTACTACTTAAATTGAGAAATGGGGAGGGTGGAGAAAAATTATTCAGTGCTATTTGCTCTTACGATGCTTGGTTCCAGGAATAATCACCTCTTAACGCAATGTGTGATACATCTATTAGCACAATTCTGCTCTCATGACAGGAGCTCCGAAGGTCTGATAAGAGTGGTCAAAGAAACAAGAAAAATGATTCAACTCTTCTGGTCATTTCAGCAAACTGGATTCAATTAAGCATAATAGATACACATTTTACTCTCTTACAAATTCTTCACAGGTTGTAGACATGGTTAAAAAAACTGTATTCCCTTGTTTGGTGGTATTCCACACTTTTCCCCCTGTTTCCTCTTTTTTTTAAAGTTTCAGTTTTGGGTTTTTGTGTGTGGTTACCATTAGGTTTATGAAAAAAAAGTTTCTCATATACAATAATCCGTTATTTTTAATGTGTTTATCCCCTCCCCACTTTGCAAATTCAGATCTTTACCCCTCCTCTTGTATGTTTTTGTTACAAATTATCCCTGTTTACAATGAGAGTTTGTTGATGATTTTACTCTTAGTTTTATGGCCTTTCATTTTTTGTTTGTTTCAGGTAGAATAACCCCTTTGAGTAAGAACTGTATGTCCTGAAATCTCTGATTGTTTGTTTTGTCTGAGGACCTTAGCCAGCAGGCAGTATTTAGGTATGATGTACAAAACATTACCTGCTTTAGTTACAGGTAATATGAAAAGGCTGGCCTATTAGGAAACAAATTATAGACAAGTAGTAGTTTAGCATTAATGATTTGTAAGTGTTATCAGAGTGGAAATCTGGAGACTGACAAGGCCTCTTACCAGAACATTTTCCAATCAACTGTTCTGTATGTTTATGTTTTTATACCCTGTATGTTTATACAGGGTATAGTGATAAGGATGCAATGTTTTGAATCTCACAGATTTTGACCTGAATCTTATCTCACATCTCTAGATCACTCAGATCACTCCTCTATGAATTAGGAATTATTTAGAAGTATGATTTACTTCTACCTCTTTGGCTTGTGAAACATGAGTTGATGGATGTGTGTGTGTGTGTGTGTGTGTGAGAAAGAGAGAGAAAAAGAGAGAGAGACAGAGAGAGAGAGAGTTATTAGAAGCGCTGGATCATCAGAACACCAAACAAATGGCATTTCTTTATCATCAACATCGTCATCATCAGCGTTGTACAGTCATAATGGAACTGAACACCATGGCCAGACATATTTTTATTTTGTAGCAGTGATTGATGATACATGGAAAGCTGACACAGTATTCTAATATTAACTATATCTAGAGTCTACTCTTCCAGCTTCTTTCATTTTTTATTATAGTTTATACCACAGATGATTCACGCCTCAGTTTTGTGTAGAAGCATTTGTTGATGTTAAAGTACATTCTTCAAGGACTTTTTTATTATAATCTATAAACTATAGAAACACCCTCCTTTGTTTTGCTAGCTATAAATAGGGGGAAGTCTGTTTAGAATGGGGTAAAACAAATCATGGAGTGGGTGGAAGTCCACGTGGATATTGAATAGTTGATGAGGTTCTTGTAGACAGGGCAAGCACTGCAGGTGTGGGGTGCAAAATGAATGTAAATGGCTTTATGAGGCTGGTTCCCTGAGAAATGACACAGAGACATGATTTAGGGGAAAAATTGTGTTAGAAAGATAGGGAGACAAGCACTCTTAATAATTTACAAAGATGTTTGTGACTTTGTACTTTACATTAATGTTACTTGGAAACCATTTTCTTTTCTGTTAGATGAGTTTTCTTATGTCACATCTAAAGACAACCCGAGTGAAACAGTGATTCCTGGTTTTGTTACTTTAATTCTAGCCATTTATCGGGCTGTAGTCTTTAAAATGGAGCTTCTAAAAAAAATGAAAACCAAATTTTTAAAATGTATTTTTAAAAAACATGAAAAACTAAGATGTAGCGGATAGATTGTTCACTTACATCCCCACTTTTTTAATTATTTATTTTTATTTTTATAGAGAGGGGAAGGGAAAGAGAGAGGGAGAGAAACATCAATGTGTGATTGTGTCTTGCATATCCCCTACTGGGGATCTAGACCTCCACCGGGGCATGTGCCCTGACTGGGAATCGAACCAGCAACCCTTTGGTTCACAGGCCCACCCTCAATCCACTGAGCTACACCAGCCAGGGCACATCCCCACTTTTTTAGTTAAGTATAGCTTGTACTCAAAATAAACATACTAATAGCACTTTGTTTCTGTGTGCCTATTCTCTTATTGGCCCAGAGCTCGCCAGAGCTGATTTGTATTAAATTGACTAAGACACATGACCTACAATAAACCAATATTGCATTTGAAATTGTGACTTCAGGAAGGTGAATGGTGGACAATGATAATTTCGGGTGAAAGTTTCTTTTAACAAATGGACTAAATGATTACAAAATGAAACAGATTGTATCTTTGTGTTTGTTCTTACCCAATACTTGTATCTGAAAAGCATTATTGCTATAGCAATTGATTTTCTTGTATTCTAAAAATAACAAAGGATTTTTTTCTTATGTTTGCAGGTGACCTAAAAAAAAGGGTGATTTATTTTCTGCTAAGTCTTGTTAGCAATCAATGGTAACAAGGACTGTAACAGTGCCTTAGGGAATGCTTAATTATCTGCCTGCCATACTCTAAGAATAACCAAAAGAAAGACATATAAAAAAGGAAAAAGTTAATTAACTTGCTGTAACAACTGTAACCCCCAAATTAAACTATAACTGACTTCTGGTTATTCCATGGCATAACCCTTTAGATATTTAAGTACATGAGAGAGAGAATCATTTTAACAATGGACATAAAATAAGTAATAGGAAAGTCATGAAGAACCCCAAACTTGACTACATGGATTTTTCCTCAACAAGCTTCTAATTTGGTTATTCCTCTTTATATCTTCTCAATTTGCTCATCCCTAAAAGATATCCGATTCACTCCAAATAACCTACAGAAATGCAAAATAAGGTCTCTGGTGTTGGAAAAATACTGAGGGAAAATTGGATATTATGATGTTCCTTTGCAAGTCTGAAATCACCAGAGACTGGAAATCCCGGAAGAAGTGGTTTTATTTAATTTCCCAGTGGAGCACTGCTTTTCCAGTCAAGGCAGAACTTAGCCGAAGAGCACTTTTATCACTTGGAAGAACTTCAAGAAATAGGGAAATTATTTCCTGATAATTAGACAATCATTTTAATGAACTACTTCTATATTAGAGCTGAGGATGATAGAATGCTTGTAGATTTGTGACCCAGAAAACCCTCTGTGATACTGATGTGACCTAAGGGCTTATGCGTCAAATTAATCAGTGACGAAAACTGTACGTTCCCATGATATTTGATGTCTGTCATAATACTGCACGTTATCTTGTTTCATGCTATCCTTGATCTTTCTTGAGGGCTGTGTCAAGGGAAATAGCCTATCTGGAGAATAATGCACTGTTGAAGAGAGAATGCATCCCAGACTAACCCCCTTCGCCTGGACCATGTAAATTGAATTGTGAACATAGATTTCATATTTGGTCCAAACATTTGCTTTATCTCTCAACGTGAGCATGCAGTCACAAGTCTAAGAACCAGAGACTGTTTCGTCCCTGTCCCTTGGAATCTGACTTGTCATTTAGAAAGTCTCAGTGCATTTCACACTACCTCAGTTCTATTGATCCCAAAGCAGTGCTTTTATGTTTGATCAGCACTCAGCATATCTGTTTCACCAAGTCCTGTTGTGCTCTCTGGTGACTTGGTGCATTCTAATCCAGGAAGCGAATCTGTCTCCAAATGAGCAATGTGACAGCCTGCTAACTGATCAGAGTGGTTTGTTGACCTTTCAATCCTGAATGCAATAATCCTTAATTAATTACTTTGACCGAGCATTTTATATCAGTGAAAGTTTAGCAAATGCTGTGGCCCTTTTCAAAGTAATTTAATGATTTTTGATACTTTTTTTATTCAAATAAAATTTTGATTTCAGTTCAATATAACTAATATGTAGTGTCATAAAAGGGTATTTCCTGCTAATTTCAAGTCACAAGTGTTGGGCCATGCAACTTGAGCAGAAGCATCAGTTCCTAGTAAACACTCAATTTATTAAGTAAGGTTATCGGCAATCTCTTGGTAGGCAGTGAAAAACAGTAATGGTCAGCTCATAGGATTTGGTTAAGAAAAGGGAAAATTAGGTTTATCAGTTGTAACAAACGCCTCAGTATGATAGGATGAGGGGCCCAACTCCTGGGCTTCGGACTGGTACCCATCTGTGGCCTGTTAGGAACCAGGCCACAAAGCAGGAGGTGAGCTTGAATCATGCCAAACCCCAGTTCATGGAAAAATTGTCTTCTACAAAACCAGTCCCTGGTGTCAAAAACATTGGTGGCTGCTGTGATAGGCCAGGTTGACACTGGGGGAAGCTAATTGTGTGTGGGGCAGGGGCGTATGTGAACTCTGCACCAGCCTTTCGATTTTGCTGCTCTAATAAAATAAAATCTTTAAAAAATAAAGAGAATAAGTAGTTACAGATATTAGTAAAATAAACTACAATCCCAAGTACCCATCTCTTAAATTACTAGAAAAAGTATAGGCTAAGTTACAGAAAATACAATCTTCAAATATTTGTGTAATTTTATTTGCATTTTATAGTGATTTCTTAAGCCCTGTGTCCAATGAAACCAGTTTTAAAAGCTCTATGAGTAATGGAAATTTAGATATCTATTACACTTTTTAAATAAGATGATGGAGATTTTTTTCCTAAGAAAGTCCTAAATTTCTGAGTTATTGCTTTAAATTTCATTTGACATTAAATTTAACTAATTAAATTAATTGGATGAAGAGGAGTTAAAAAGCTTCTTTGGTAGGAATATCTACAGCTTCTCCCTTTTGTGGTTTTTCAAACTAAGTCTTTAATGAGTATGAAAGTCAGGCAAGGACATGGAGTCATTATCTTAGCATCTTGTCATCCTTTTTGTGTCTCTGATTTTCAACCTTCCTTCATGCACACAGCTTATCTTTATTAAGGACTCACCAAGTATGGTGTCTATGCAGAGTCTGGGGGATATGGATAGGAGCAAGACAGACGCACCGTCTGTTCTCATGGACCGTATAGTCTGTGTGAGCGTGATGCTGAGCATGTGCCGTGAACAGGACAAGACCTAGTGAAGAAGATGCATGTAAAATAAGTTCTTACTGTCTGGGACAAGTGCTCTATTACAGATTCAGGTTGACATTGTAGGAAAAGAATTTTATTCTTTCTTAAGGAAGTCAAAGAAGTTGTCCTTCGGAGATGGCATTTGAGCTGAGTCTCACACTGGAGCGGGATTTTTTGACCCTCTTGCTATCATTGTGCCATGAAGTCATGAATGTCTCAACTTTATTTCTTCCATATTTTATTCATTCAAAAATATTCATGAGGAATGAAAGATGTAAAAGACATTTTGCAGGATGCTATGTGTGCTACAGAGGTGAGTCAGTCAAGGCCTCTGTTCGTTCTCACATCTCAGGGTGAGAGCGAGAATGATGAAACAGCGAAGAATGTGATGGGCAACATGTGGGATGCTGCTTGCCTGGGGAGCAGTCAGGGTAACAGTTCCTGGGGGTAGTCACATTGGAGGGACCTAGAAATGTGGCTACTAGCTTTTCAGCCCTGAGTAGGTGTTGCTGATTTGTTAGAGTGCTCTGCCTCATCAGAACCAGAATTCTCCTTAAGATAAAGACTCAGTGATGCATATTTGAGGAAAATTTTAGGAAAGGACCACTTCTTTCACAAGTCTCTGCCCCTGTACCTAATACAGGTAATGAATAAATATACATCATGATCAAATCATACCTTTATGTACTCTTGAAACTCTACTTAAAAGGAAACAATTCTGAACTTAGAATAGGACATTAAAAAATGTCTTTAGAAAGCATGAGTTCTGGATATGTGTTTTGATTAAAAGATTTCAATATGATTAAATTAGTGGAAGCATTCAGTCTATACATCTCTTGAAAATTAGCAATACACATGCATATTAAGGAGCTTAGAAATCTTGTGGTTGCCTTGGTGTCTCAGTGGACTGAGCACCAACCTGCGAACCAAAGGGTCTCTGGTTCAATTCCCAGTCTAGGGCACATGCCTAGGTTGAGGGCTGGGTCCCCAGCAGGCGGCACATGAAGAGCAACCACACATTGATGTTTCTCTCCCTCTCTTTCTCCCTCCTTTCCACTCTAAAATTAAATAAATATTTTTTAAAAGAAATCCTGTGGTTGAAAAAACAGCTGACCATCAAACATCTCTCTCTTCCCCAATTTTTATAGACCATCTTTTAACACTGAAGGGGCTTTACCACAAATCATTCTTATGCATAAAGATATGCTCCTCTCCCAATGGCAGACCTTCTTTAGCCAGGAGACTGCTTGGGCGCTGAGCTCTGAGCTGTAGGTGGAAGGATGGAGGATGGGGACAGGGAGGGAGAGGGGACAAGAGGAAAAGGGGATGAAAATGACGTGGCTCTTTTGATAAATAAACAAAATTCTGGACATCCCTAACACCTCTGGCTGCTGAGGAAGATAATTCAGACTGCAATACGACATTAGGCTTTGCTGTCCTTTGTGGCCACAGCCAGCCACTGGAAGTGAGTGGGTGTCACTGGACCTCGGGGCAAGGATTCCTGACGGGTACAGGCAGTTTCTCCTGGGGGCCTAATAAGTTGGTTTCTGATTCACAGAAACATCAGAGTCTAAAAACTAAAGGTTGCAGACAAAATAAAATGTCTCCAACACAAGCTTTCTTTATTTGTTCCCCCACCGAAAACCGCAGACTTGACAGAGTTATGAGCTGAGGGGCGTTGGATTAGATTGCTGGGCAAACGGATCGCATAAAAAATAAAAATAGTCAACTTAAGTAGACATATAAAGTCAAAAACTAACCAATTCCTTATAAGCTTTATTAAAAGGGAGTTGTTGATAAAAACAACTATGTAATTTTTAATTAGTTGTATCCATGTATTTAAGTACATGAAAATGGCTCAAAGATAAATTTTACCTCCTTTAACCCCTTAAAATGCTTAGAAATTATTATGTATTGTTATAAAAAATTACAAAGTAATATATGTTCATTAGAAATGTTAAAAACATAAAAATGTCAAAAATCATGTCTTTGGTGTTAAATAATGATATTTTGATGTATAACATTTCAGGAAATCTTTCTAAGCTATATATCTAAGCAGTACAACTTTTAAAAACTATATTATACTACAAAACTGCTTTCTAGGTTTTCTTTATTAAAAATGTAATGATATTACTTTCCCTACTCATTAAATATTGTACAAAATATACCTTTATATGAACATACTGTAATTCTTTAACATATATAACTGTCTTCTATTTTATTCCCATTATTTTAATATCATAAGGAAACATCAAAATAAATATTTTTAGATGTAAATCCTTTTGCTTGCCTTCAATTTTTTCTTCAAGGTAGATTCCTAAATGCAGGTAACTGGGTAAAAATATATGAACATTTTAAAACTATAATGTCACAGATTGTCAAATTACCCTTCAGATATTATGCATCTCACAGGTCCACCAAAATAACCAGCATCTCCACATCCAAATTAATACCTTGAGATTTTAAAGTGCCAAAGAGTTTTTGATGTCTTCTTTCACTCATGTTTTACCCCAACTCTTCCTGGCTGCGTTACAATTAAGACAATCAGGTGAAGTTTTTCTTGCTTCTGAGTGGAGTTGAATTCAGAGCTGAGAATTTTGTAATGAGGTATGTTCTAAGTCTAAACTTTTATTTCTTTAAACAGTATTTAATGTGGAGATTTTGAATGAGGTATAATAAAGCCGTTACATTCCTTCTTGTCAGATTAAGTGGTTGTAAAACAGCTGTGAGCACCAGCTTAATGAATACAGAACTTTAACTTAACTATCAGTAGATTCTAATCTTCGCCCTTTTCATTATTAGTTGTTAAATACAGAGTATAGCAATTATTAACACATGGAAATTAGAGACAGCCTTTACAGAAATCGAAGTTTTGTTCACTTATTTGGTTCTCACATGTTGACCAACTACTTAAAATAACAATGATGTAAATGTCAAGGAGCTTTTCATAACAATGATGTAAAATCAGAAATCTGCCTCATTGTGGGTGAATGGTGAGGTCACAGCAGATACCATTTGACTTGGCAGTTAGCATTTCTCACGTCTCTCAAAAAAGTACCAGACTTTGTGCAAACAGAAGTCAGGAACCAAGACCCCTGCCAAGTGAAAAAAAATAATGTGATTTTGATGTGTAGTACACGTCAAAAAAAGGGCTGATTGTTGAATTAATAATTATATTTAAATCTAAATAAAACATGCCAAAGTAAACGAAAGATTGTTTTAGATTCTTCAGTATATTGCTTTTCTAATTACTTCATTTCATAAGATTAAAATAGAGGCAAATGAATTAGAAAGGAGAGATGTATAATTGCAAATTGCTATTATTAGATGTGAAATTTTCAAAATTATTAGAATGGACAGAGAAGTAGAGTAGCTTTCTTTGGAATAGAGAGGCCTAATGAACTTGAAAAACCTTGAGACCTTTAATGGTTTACAATATCACACAGAACAGCCAGTGAAACAAGAAAATAGCTATGACCAACTTATCTGAACTCTCCTCAAGGAATCATAAATTTTTTCTTGAGTGGGAACAGAGCTTTAACACTCTTAGTTAAGAGAAAGAGCAGTTAAATTTGCTTTGCTAAATAAACTCCCCCAGGCTTACAGACATACACAGACCGCAGAGCACTGAGATGTTTTATGTACCCCACCCCCATCTGCATCTGAGCTGTGAGTGTGGACATCCTGAAGCGTGGACTGCTGACTGGGCAGTGCTTGTCTGTCACTTGTCACAACAACTTCAACTGACTGTAGGTGCTGCAGGGGAGGTCCTCCTGTTCCTCGTGCAGGGAAGGGGCTGAAAACTCTACTAAGTAATGGGGACCACTGAGAACAGTAAAGACAGCATTTGGAAGTCCTCAGGTAATGCTTACAGCCTGAACTAAGGAATACAGAAGGGCAAAAATAATTGTCACGCTGAGGATCTATATGTACCCCCCCCAAAAAAAAAACTGGAAGGGAATTTAATATCTAAGTATGGAACTTATGTAATTATATGATGGTCCATCTTCCCAATGGGCTCAATATAGTTATTTAAATTAAGCTCTAGTTAAAAATCATGACAGTTGGGGAAACTGATGTTAAAGGTGTACATTGTCAACTAGGTGAAAAGAAAAAAATAATTCTAAAAGCTACATCTGTCAAAAAGGCTGAAAGAAGACACAACACAAATTTGACATTATTTGGTTTGTTCTGCTTGGACCATGAGTGATTCTTTTCTTATCTGCCTATATTTCTAATTTCCCAAATGTTCTCTAAACATATATTAATTATTTTATAAAATAACACTTCCTTGTTTGAAAATAATATGTCGTGGATCTCCTGAGCAGGTGTGTGGTGGGGGATTCGGTGCCTCTCAAGGAGCCTGGGGTGCACTTGGCTGCCTGCTCCTTCTTTCTGCGGCTCTATCTTCTCTGCTCCACTCCCTCCCTCCGTTTCAGCCCCCTTCTCTGTGCTACTTTCAGCAAGTTTCACATTTTTCTTATATACATGTTCTTCAGCTTACAGTGGGGTTATGTCCTGATAAACCCACCGTTTCAAAATGTCCAAAGTCAAAATGCATTAACTACACCCAACCTTCCAAAGATCACACAGCCCAGCCCAGCCTGCCTTAAACGTGCTCAGAGCACTTACATTAATTTATCTTGAATTTCATCTCAAGAGTATTTGCCTTCCTCTTCTACTTCTTCTCACCAAGAGTGGGAGACACAGATGGGTGTTTTGTAGACACAATATCCAAATAACACTGGAAGCATAGTACACTGTATAGTCTCGGGTGTTTACCCTCGTAATCGTGTGGTTGACGGGGAGCTGTGGCTGCTGCTGCTGCCCAGCACCATGAGAGTATCACTCTGCATATCTCTAGCCCAGGAAAAGATCAACAATTGACATTCGAAGTATGATTTCTACTAAACACATACCTGTTTTGCACCATCGTGAAGTCAAAAATCACAAATCAAACCATCATAAGTTGGAGACTATTTATCTTTCCACAGGTAAGGTCGTATCCTTATTTGAAGAAAAGAATGAAATCAGTTTTTGTTTTCACTTCTTTTAACTATACTTTGTGTGGGGAATCAGTGTGCTAAAGTCAAACGCAAGCTGTGTTTACGAGTAGGGTATCATTTACATTTATACCCAATTACAATTGCTGTGAGCCCACTGCCCCCTCTCTGGGGTTCATGGGGGTGGGGGGTACCAGTGAGTCTCTTAGCTCACACATCAGTCTGTCACCCAGAATCACCTCAGGTTGCCTAGCATATTACCTATCTCCTTGGCTCACACTTATAAAAGGTGCTCTGGAGTCCAGTGTCAGAGTGCCACCATTGAAATTTCAGTACTGTATTTGTGTTCGGGAGTGCTGATACTCTCAAATTTGCTGGTATCCCTAGATTTGCTGATGCTTCGGTGCTAGAGCAATGCTGGTGTTGGAAAAGGCAGACCAGGGTGGTGGAGCTAAAGGGCATGGAACAAGTTGAGACTGGAGAGATAGGTAGGGCCCATCATGTACAATTCCAGAGGCTAAGTTACTTAAGGATGTTAGGATTTATCCAAGGGCAGCAGGTAGATCTTTTTTAGCAGGAGAGTGGGATGTGATCTGATGTGACAAGTAGATGATGATTCTGGCTCAGGTCTACATTTGCACAGCTGTTGGGTGATGCACCAGGGTGACAGCCCAGGTCCTTGGGATATGAAATGACTCTTTGCACACTGTAAAGAAGGCTCTGTTGACGGCAACTAGTAGTTCACAAACTATAAGGGAGCTGCCACATTTTAGGAGACTGTCAGGACAATTACCATGCATCCCTAACTCATCTGTTAGAATAATTTTGATCCCAGCAAGCCAATGCTTCTCAGTTCTTTACAAGATCAACTTAGCAGGTGCTTGAGCCTGAAAGCAAGAAAGCAGATTAAAAATACCAGCATCATTTTAGCTAAAGAATAGATTTCCTTCAAGTGTCTCAGCACTTCAGCATTCATTCTGAGCTGGGTGGTGGGGAGGGGGCAGGGGGAAGAAAAGCGAACTACGAAATACACGGATTGATTCTCTCGGTGTCAAACTTGGGGATCTTAATACTCCATCCAATCTAATGCCGAATCATTAACATTTGTAGTTTGCCACATGGATTCAAATGCCTAGTGTTCTGAGCATCTGCAGGCAGATGTTATCAAAGATGTTTGCTTTTCACAGTTTCCTTAGTTCATTTGCATAGAAGAGCCATTGCCATGGAACATGAGATGCAGTAAACACAGAAGCATTTTTGTTTGTTAAGTTAGGAGCATGTGCTTATATAGGGGAAGCATTTTACTTTATTGCGTCAGATTGACTATTGTTCCAATAATAGTTTGTTGTTACTGTTTTACTTATCTGTTGGGAAGCAGATATTAATGTGAAGATAAATGCTTTCTTGCTTGCATTTGGATGTTGACTATAATGGAAAGACATTCCGGATCCACTTTTTTTATTGAATTCTATCTTCCTTTTTGTAACTAAGTTTGGATGGATCCTTTTACTAAAAATGTGCATTTTATGTACTCCTTTATACAATTTCAAGGTCAGGGCAGTTCTTGAATTAGGAAAACATCATTATCTCTAATATTGATTTGTCAGAATCTTCTTATTTGCCTTCCATAGTGAGCAAACGACCCAGAAGACAAATACTGGAAGAAAATCCAACCCAAACAAAAAGTGCCCTTCAGGTGTGAATTTTATGACTTCTTTGATCTTGTTTAGAAATTAATGCCAATCAAATGATCCTTGTCCAGCCTTCACTGGGGACGAAAAGTTGGTCAAGATTCAGACAAAATTTGCAGCGGTCACCGCAGCAGTTTTGTCAGTAGATATGGGAGGAATCAATGTAGCCATTATATTGCGAGCCTTCCGCCCAGTCTTTCTTAGGAAACAAGCTTCCCCTCCTGCCCTAGGCCATTGTCTCTAACTCCACTGCTTTTCCAATCCGTTTCCATCTCTTTTCGTTATCATTGCCTTCTGCATCTGCAAACTTCTCTGCTGACCTGCAGCCCACATACAGGTTCATGCTCAAGTTTTTGTTATATTTATCTAAAGAAAATCTCCCCTGCTATTCAATAATGAGTATACTCTGTCCTCCTTTTCTCTTTTTTCATCAGGAGTGAGCTAAGGACTGTGAAATAAAGATGGTAGTGAAGGAGCTTTACCCTTAGATGTTTTTATTCTTCTAACATGCAGTGCTCCAGAAAAATTAATCTCGCTGCAGGGAGCCAGAGGCAGGCAGGTCAGTTTTGTGGCTGTTGCAAGCGTCTACTAAGTGTATGGTGATGAACGTTTGTACAAAACATCAGTTCCCAATGTCCTGACTTCTCTCAAAACTCCCACAACTTTTGCAAATTTACCTTCAAAATCATCCTCAATGCTGAGCCTGTTTCATGCTGCTGTATCTCCTCCATCTTTAAGACTTCACCTAGTGGTGATTATTCAACACTCCACACACACACACACACGACGTAGCTTGTTTCCTATTCTGTTTCTGCTTTGTTTCTGACCTGTTGCTTGTCATTATCTTTGCAGTTTTGAGTACAGCTATTTATTCTCTAGGTTTAGTTGTCACTGGTTCAAGCAAAGAACTAAGCTTTCTATTTTTTTAGGAAGTCCCATAATAATGTTAATGATTTGGGGGAGATAACTAAGTCCTAAATGTTTTAATACTTTATAGCTATAGCATTTTGTTTTGTTTTATTATTTATTTATTTCATTTAGGTATGTCTTTATATCTGATTAGTGAGCCGCTTCCCCCGAGCCTCCATGATAAATATGTTTGAAAAGAATTAGCATCTTTACAACACTCTCAGTGAATAGAGTGGAATGCTCCATTTATTCAGGATTTTATCTGTCAGTCATTAATAAGGTCTTAAAATCTAAAACTTTCTTTTTAATGTCTTATTCTTTTAAATTTCTAAATTGATAGGCATATTATTTTTAAGCTCTCATATCTGGAGATATTTCTCTTCTTACATTCTATAATTTGTTTACTTTCATCATTTCATCTCCCATCTACATTTAAAAAACAAATACTAAAGGAAGTTTGTCTAACTTTTAGTATTTTCAAGTAATCAATTTTGGTTTGCTCATCTTTTTGAATTGTTAGTGTTTCTTTTTATTTCACAGATTAGTCCCTTTAATTTTACTTCCTTTTTATTTTTGGCTTTATTATATTTTCTTTTTTTTATTTCTCTTCTAATTTGTTATATTTCCTCTGTTTTCCAATACATACATTTAAAGCTGTAATTTTTGTATAGATCCTCTGTTAGCTGAGTCCCACAATGATTAATATATAGTTTTTAAATTGTCATTCAGCTATAAACTATTCCTAATTGCCCATTCTATTACTATTTCATCTAGTTGTGTTTTAGTTTACAGATATATACATTTTTAGTTATCTTTTTTATCGATTTCGAGTTATTCTGCACATGGTCAATGAACATAGCACATATGATACTATTGTTTGGCATTCATTAAGGTTTCCTTTGAGAGTTCGCTCATCCTTGACCTTTGTGTGTGTTCCTCGTGTCCTTAAAACACCTGTCCTGTTGGTTTGCTATCAAATTAAGCCTACACCTATTAACTTAAGCTTATAAGTAACCTATTCAAAAGTTCTAGATGTTTTCTTATACTTTCATCTTTATGTATCAGTTTTTGAAAGTGTTGTCTTATAAATCTTAATCACAATTATTCATTAATCTATTTTCAATAATATAAAAGTTAATGGATTTTTAATCTCAAGTATAGATAAATGGCATTCATATTTATAATTATTGTGACTTTTTCACCTGTTATTCTTTTTAGTAGTATATGTTTTCTCTTTCACTGTTGCTTTTGGTTTACTTTTTGTCATATGTTCTATTCTGTGCAATATTTCAGGTGCCATGACAATTGTCAATTAATATATGGTATTTTCTTATTTTTGTAATTTTCTTCTCTCATCACTGAATTTTACATTGTTGTATCTTTTGTCATAATGTATATCTCTGAAAAGTAATATAATATTGCTGAATCAATTTAAAACATCCGAAGAGTCACTACTAGTTTATCCATTTATATTTATTGCAAATAGAGTTAGAATATAATTTATTTCTGACACCTTATTTCAGATTTTTATTTTATGAAAAATTATTTTTATTACCTGTGAGAAAATAGGTTTCTTGATAGTAGAAATTATATATTTGATTTTCACTAATCTGCAATTGGCCTAAATATAATGCATTTATAATTTTTTTAATCAATGTTTTGAGTATATCAATATCCACATCATCTCCTAAAAAGATATGTACCTGGCAACACTCTCATCTTCCTCTGTTCACCCGGCTTTCCTAACTCTAACCTGCACTCACCATGTTGCGTGTCGTCTGCCACAACACGGTTACACAGAATTCTCTGTGGTGATGGGAGCGTTCTATACTCCTGATGTCCAAGAATCAGTCCCCACCAGCCACATGTCTGTTGAACACTTAAAGTGTGGCTGGTGTGACTGACGAAGGAACCTAATCTTTAATTAAATTTAAAGTAATTTTGATTGTAATATCAAATGTGGCCAGTGGCTACTACATTGGATAACATAGATTTAAGAATTTATTTTGGTGTATTTGTGGATATAATTTTCTTCCTTGGTAGATGGAACAAATTTTTATTTAGACAACAATAAACTTTGGGTATTCATTCATCCGTACATTTCATGTTTTGTGGTATGTTTTAAAATTATTTCCCTTCTTGTTGGCTTACTTTCTTCAAGAGTGTTTTCAGAGAATGTCTTATTGTGAGAGAAATTCTCAGATTTGGTACATGTGAGAATAACTCATTTTTACCCCGTAAATTTTAGGCTTAAACTTTCTTTCTCAGATGCTTTAAAACAAAACACGTTATCACAGGAATCAGAAAAGCTGGTCTAATTTGAGTCTTGCCAGTTATTAGCAGGATAGATGACTTTAATCTCTCTGAACATTAGCACTTAGGAATAGTGCTCCTTCAGTGTCTCTAGGATAATCTCATATAAGTAAACCTCAGATAAGATAATATATAATTATAGCATTTTCAAAATGACAAGGACTTTCAAAGGTACGTAGTTAGTAGATCTTATTGCAAAGAGAACTTATTGCAATTCTCTTAATAAAAGAACAGTTGTTGGTATCTTCTTTGTTATCACCTGTCTAATCATGGAATCAAGTGTCTACCAGGTCACATCTGAACTCTCAGTGGTGCTGGTCATGGTTTCCTGCACCACAGATTAAGTTATGCTGCCAAATGAAGGAATACTAAAATTATGAAAAGCTTTTCTATTTTTTCAGAGATTCTAGGTTTCACATATGTAGATAAAAGTAATATCGATACATTTTTTAAAGTTTTAGAAAATGCAGAAAAATACAAAGAAGAGCCACTCGCTTTTGAGAGAATGTCTTCTGTCCTGTCTGTGTCTGTCCTTCTGCACAGCTGAGATTGTACAATGTAGATCGTCTTGCAGTTTGCCTTTCTCTCCTACTCTCACAAATGCTCTCAAGGGTGCTTCAGTAACAAACATGTCAGGACAACTGCAGGAAAAGACAGCTGAGCTAACAGAGGCTATTTTTATAAGAATCTCAGTTTTTTTAAAAACAATAGCCATTGAACGTTAGTCTCGGTCAGTTTCTAAGGTTATAAAGGATATGATGTGTGGATTTTTTAAATGCACAGAAAATTCTCAAATGCCAATTTGATCAGTCTTTCTAGCTTCCTTTTCGCTTTGGTGCTGTGGCCAATGGGAATAGAGTTTCTAGGTTTTATGTCATTTTAACCAATGCCTGTTGCAGAAGTGGAAGTTAATTTAGGATGTCCAGACTTGTTTATCTTTTCTTCTTTCATAGAGTTTATACTTGCTAATTCAATGGTCTTCCGTGTGAGCATGTTTATAATGTGATCGTTGAAAGAAATTCTGAATATTTAAGGCACACCAGAAATCCCAACAGGCTTTTCTTATCTGGGGTTAGACAGCTTCATTTAAGTAAAAAACAGCTGACCTTTAGAGGCAGTGCTTACAATGTTATGGGACCCACGATGCTGAGTACTTTTCCTGGGTTGCACAGTGTTGTGTTCACAAACGCTTTTTAAGTGAGTGAAGACAAACCCAATTTTTGACACCAAACTTTATCTACAGTCTCTTACACCTGTGTCTGATCTCCAAACTGATAACCTGTGTATCCCACTCTGCATCTGGATTCGACTGGAAGTGTTGACAAAGGGGGAAGGCATGAAATATTTAGCACGTTCGAAGCACTCAGGACTGTCAGAATGATCTATTTCTTCCATGGCCTTGTGCTGGGGCTTTTAGGGCAGATTTGCCCATTGATGTAAAATATAGCTACAGTCACCGCTCTCCTGGAATGCATTGAGTTCTATCATAAAACTAACAACAAACTTTGAAATATGGTTCATGTTCTGTTTGTTTTTTCTTTCTCCTCCAGCCCCTAGATCATCCGCACATGATCAACACAGGTAGAATATATCTTCAGAATGAGTGACTTTTAAATATTAAAAACTGGAAGCTGTGTTTTGGGTTTAGAAAGAGAACAACTCCCTAGGGTCCCTCACCTCTTCCTTTTACTTTTTGTTGAGTGTATGCCTGATTGAGTTGTCAGGAAGTTTGTCTTTACTGAAATTTAATAAGGCACATTAAAGCATGACATGGCACTGAGTGCTAGGAATGCTGCCACGTGTGGCCCCTCCTCATGGTGTCTTCTGTCAGTAGTGGATGTAAGTGCCTTGGGCTGAAGCGAATCTTAGCAAGAAGGTAAGTGTGCACCCACTGTCAATGGCCAGAGCTTCAAGGAGAAGCAAAATAATGTATTTTGAATTCCAATATTCTTTGCATGCAGGTTACTAGGGAGTTTTATTGTTTATCCATCATTCCCTGTAACTTTGTGGGCGATAATTATTTTGTGCCTTTGGTGACTGATTTGTGCTCAGTCTTTATTCAGTCATTTGTAGCCTTCCACTTGGCCATTCTGTGTTAAACCATAATGTTGCCTCCTTACAAATCAAAAACTGAGGCTAAAATGTACTTTAGTCTATCAAATTGTACTTTAAAAACTCCACGAAACCTGCAAAGTCACTGTCTTCATAAATCGAATGACTGAGGTCTACTGTCCCTGTCAATACCATTGTAGTCTTTAGTTTGAATAAAGTTCTTTCTACTGCTGTTAGGATTGAGAGAGCTGATGAAAGTTTTTGCCTTCGATATTTTCTAGAACCTTCTTTAAGGACTGGCAAAAGTACAAGAAAAAAAGAAAATAATCTAGACTTATTAAAATCATCAGAATGATGTTTGAAGGGAGTAATGTTTGACTTAACCTGAATCTTCATCTCCAACATTCAAAGGAGTTGCCTACTTATTTTTTTATTTGGTCATTAACATCAACATTGTTTCAAAAAGTTTCATTAATAGGGACTGTGGATGCTTGGTGTCAGGGCACAGGTGAGGTAGGAAGGTAGAAGAAGGGCAGAAAGTATGACTGTCACAGACCCAGAAGAACTGGAGGGACAAGTGCCTGGATTCTGCTTCCAATTACACCTCAAAACTAGTATTTTACAACGGGACCATAGTTGCCTTAGGCCTACTGCCCCGAAGCAAATGCCACTTAGTGTAATGGTAATAGTTGCTATGTACATAGGGGCTTGCTATGTGCAGGCATTTCATTAAGCACTTTAAATAATGACCCATTTAACTTTTAAAACAGCCCAGCTGAGGGAAGGATGTTATTACCCACACCTCACAGATAAAGAACTGAGGTTCAGAAAGGTAGAGTGACCTGTCTAGGTAGGAGAGGGAGCCCAGGCCTTGTGGCTGCAGAGTCTTGGCTACTTGTCTCTGCCGAGTTGTCTTCTCATATGGCCACCACATAGCTCAGGATTAGAAACGAGAACCTTGAATCCCTGCTGAAGGAATTTTGGTCCAATTCCTAAATAATTAAAGCTATTTGCAAAAATATATTTTGGTATTATATACTTTGAAAGCACATAACTACAACCTTGTATAAGAGCAGTATAGAGATGATTAATGCACTCAGTAGATGAAGAAGTAGATAGAGTGAACAGTGAAAGAAAGACGCAGTAATTTCCCCTGAAGATTGTATGCATGGTATGTGTACAACGTAGAGTGGCTAAGTTGTATTTTGACGTCAGTTTCACAATATTAAATAGAACTACGATTACATGTTTCTTTAGTTTGGATTGCGTTTGTTTGGGACAAAGCAGCTGTCATTCATGTAATTTCCATAATTTTGAAGCAGCATATATTTATAAAGTAGAATTAACTAAAAATCAAGTCCTCGTTGTTGGATCACCTTCTCTTATCCCTTGAAAACAGTCCTAGGTGCTGAAAAGTCAGTTGAGCTCAAAAATCTGCTGGCCACTCAAACATGGATATCAAAGAAAGTAATGTGATGAGCCTCAAAGGATTCCTCAAATCAATCTGTAACTATTTAGATGGTTATCCAAAGCATGCATAATGCACGCTTAAAGATTTATAGATTAGATAGGTATATAGATAATTTGCATAGAAATTAGGCTGGAATTCTCAGAAGGGCATGTTTTCTTATGAGATTTTTAGAAGACAAGAAAATCAAAATTTGCAATATATTTTCTAAATAATGTATGTTGCTAGTATCCAAGGGAAACAAATATTTCTAAGTGGTTGTTGAAAAAGACATTGAGTTCTGTGTATTTCCCTCACCGATCTCAACCTGAGATACACATTCCTATACGTTATAAATACATTCTCTCATATATATGTATGTGTATATATATGTGTGTGTATGTCTGTATGTGTGTGTATGTGAATGGCATTAGCAGTTTCCTTTTTTCCCAAAGTGGTAGGTATTCCAACGGGCCCTGGCCAGCTAGGTCACTACTTATATCTGATAACTTACAAAGAAAAGCAAAAGTACTGGGGCTAGCAATGAAGCTAAGTAGAACCTACTGAGTTTGCAAAACAAAAATTGGGTCCAAGCAAATGTCAAAGTGATGCATGATGGAGTCCCAGCATTCATGCGATCTGCCATCTTTCTTCATTATTGTTAACTTTCATTACGTTCCCAGCAATGGTTAGCTTAGCCACACTGGACAGCCACTCATCTGGAAAAGCCGTCAGCACCATGTGAGCAATCTGGTCCCAGATTCATGCTATTTGGTGGATGTTTAACAGAAATATCTCTGCTAAAATCTGCTGTAAAAAAATTTTGTAGAATTACAAGAACTGAATGTTTCCAACAGTGAAAATAGATTACTGAATATTGTTCAAAGTTGAGTATTCTTGAGACTTTACAAATACTATAGTTTATATTTTGATTAGTCTCCTAATTACCCAAGGGTTCTTTTCCATAGTTTGTGGAAATGGTAATAGGAAATTAATCTAAACTTAATTAAACAGTATTCAGATTCATAGAACATTAAAGCTGGAAGCAACCCAAGTCTTCAGAATAGATCTCTCATTTGCTCTGCAAAATATTTGAGTTTGGAAAAGCTACCAGAGCACAAAAGTTACCCAGCGGCTTAGTAGAACCCTACCTGCTATGCATATTACTTCCTGCCTACTTTATTTTCCAGGATACCTCAATTAGTAGTTAAGAGCGTTTGAACTCCACAGTATGGTCCACTCTGCAGAATAATTGCAGCCCATTCCGCATGCTCAGGGAGGTACAGCAAAAACATACTGATGAGGAGAGCTCTGTCTGGGCAGGTTGAAGTTGGAAGGGAGCTGGAAGAAATTCTGGGGGAAGTCGCTAGGGAATATGATTTAACTTGCAGCAATCCTTATGCTGATTTAAAATTGCTAGTTTGTTAGCAGCGAATAGTTCAATGTGCAGATTTCATTTGCGCTGTTCTACGTTGTTTTTAATATATGGAGAGTCTTAAGAATTGGAAGCAGAGCTAACTTTTCTCTGACTGGGAGAACGCCCTGTTCCTAATATGTACCTTAGTGATCTGATCTGGGCACTAATGAACTGCCCAAGAGGCTTCCTTTGGAATTTTCCCTGAGGATAGTTTGTGTTGTCACCTGGGACAGCGTGGTGCAGTCACAGGAGTCAGCAGTTGCTGTAAACTGGACATCCAGTTTTTGGTTTATCTCAGCCTTCGTATGAGTATTTTCAACTCTGTGGTGTGATTTCTGATTTATCGTAATCTTGACCAAATTAAAAGAGTCATAGGTTAAATCCAGGTGATAAATCATCCTAATGCACCTGGCCTTCATTGAAACAGTTCCTGGAGTTCTGTATACAGATGTAGGCACTTTGCAAGATCTGAGTAATACCCAGGACCTTCCGAACCTTTGTAGCACTTAACACATCTTTAATTATCTTGCTTAAAGCATTTGTCTTTCTTAGTAGCCTTTAAGCTCTGTGAGTGCAGATGCTGCATTGCTGTATCCATCAGCATACCCCATGCCTGGCATGCAGTGGGTTCTCAGTTAATCTACATTAAATGAATAAAGATGGAATGCAAAATGATGTAAGTTAGGGAAATTGTGCACATGGGAAGTGACCTTTGCATTGGGACTGTTTATGAAGACAGGACCACATTAGGAAGAGTTGGAAAGTCATCTTCAAATATTTGGAAGGTTTTTGAATGGAGCAGGTACTTTCAAATTTTGTGTTATTCCAGTGGGCAGTGTGGAGATCTGGTGCTGAGTTAAAGCTGCCAGTAAAATTAAACTAGAATGTTCACACCTGAGCAGAGAGAGCTACCTTGCAAAATAGCAAGTTCTCTGCCACTAGCAGTGTTCGGAGATGAGATAATCCACTTGCCGTAAGGGATGACTGAGCAGATGCTTTCAATCTGTGAGAGATGGGCATGCTTACTTTGAAGTCCTCTCCAACTGTGATGGTGACTTTTGGTGCTGTAGGATGGTTTGTCTGATGTTCCTTTTTTATTTCAGCTTTATTGAGGTATGCCATTGTGTGGCTTTAATGTAATTAAGCACACAATGATTTCCAATTGTGGTTTGTAAGTCTTATTTTTCTTCTTTTTAAGACACTTCCTAATTTCATGTAGAAATCTATTTTCTCTTTTTATCTGTGAATTCTTTTTTCTAGGTAGATAATGACTTATTTAAAATATTGAGTAAGGCATGATTTAAGCACAGTTTACCATTGATTCAAATTTACACCAAGAGTTCTCAGTATATTAAATTCTTTCTGATTAGTATAATCAGAAACAATTTGGGTCTGTCATATATCATAAATAGCTCCTTCTTACCATGCCCATTCGCAGCTGCTTATACACAATTAATTTTTGTTCATGGAGAATTTTCCAGTCTTTTGCAGGTGGATAAAATAAGCATGTAGACAAATTACCTAGACCACTACACTGAAATAGCTCACTATTGATTACTTACAGATTTTCTGTCTCTTTGTTTGTATTGTGTCTATACGTAGGTCCCAGGCAGAACAGTTAGTGTATTAGTCCAGTTGACCTGGTCATCAAATGCTACAGTTTTACATGAAACAAAAATATCAGGGCTACAATAGACACCTCAAAGCATATCATCTTCCTGTCTTAGTGTCTGCAAATCTGACTGTCAAGATTAATCTCTCTTTGTTCTTCAGCTGCTTTGTTGAGGCCGCTGCTTCTGAAGGAGCCCACTTCTTAAATTCAGCCCTTTGACTTTATCGCTTACTCCTTGTTCTATGGCTGCAGACTTACTTGCCAAAGCTAAGGGGTAAGAAAAATTATAGAGAAGGCATGTAAGTGATCATATTAAGTGGATTAATGTTTATAAAAAAAGCATAAGGCATTAAAAAATACAAACATGTCAAAACATATCTGCCCAAGGAAACAAGACTGGAGTGTGATGTGTGGCTGGGTGTGGAGGTCATCAACCCGACCCTTCATCGTTGTCAACAACGGCTGTTGGTAATTTAGCCCCAGACCCTGAATCAGCTGACACTGTGAAGGATGAGAAGAAAGTATGTCCTGCTGGTCATCTTGATTTGGAAAAGCAGCTGAGGCAGACAGTTTTCCAAGTCTTTGCCTTTGTAGAACAGTATCATTTGTCAGATGGAAGGTCTTTCTGATGCTTCTAAACCATTAACTATACATTTGACAACTTGCCTCATCACAGGGCATATGCAGTCCGTATGCTAGATGTGCAAACCTTCAGTCATACCATTTTCTTTTTATAGAACGACCTTCTCTCATAACCCTGAGTGCCCAGAACATTCCAGTCAGTCGCTCCACAGACTAAAGGCTGCTTCTCCCAGCCTTGTGTGTTCTCAGGATCCCCCACCCCTGCATTTTGTGGGTTCAAATCCTGTAGCACTTCTTATGTTAGGCTTTTTACTAAATCCTCTTTGTTCTTCCTTTCTGTCTGTCATTTTAGTTGAGCTCTTTAAAGGGAGAGCTGGTGTTTTTATTCTTTATAATTCTACTCAGAGCTAATAAATGTTTCTGTATAAGTAAGAACAACAAAATATGCAATGAAAGTAAGTTTGTCTGTTAAAATTCTGCTTTCCAGTAATACAGCAAATTTTGAATTTATTTTAGGCACAGTACAAGGCTTATTAGCAATTAGCATTGATGTTACCTTGGAAAATGTTGAAAATCAATGCAATTTACCTTGCAATGCTTAGCTACTTTATTATGATATTGTTAATGCAGTGCTTTTAAGGTCCTGCAATGCAGGCTAGCAGACATGTTCTAAATGCACCTAGGTCTGCTGAATGCAAATTTGCTATCAAAATTTGTGCCCTTGGACTGAGTTTTGTGGTATCTAAAAACTACGTCACTACTGGAAAACTATATTAATTCTTGGTGATTTGCTCATTCTCTTTGCCTCTAAAGCTGAATCTTCATCCCTAAATGCTTTCATTTTTAGGTAATTTTTCCCTTGTCTGTGCATTTTGTGTATCTAGCCATCATTTATCTATTGTCAACCTCTCTATTTCCACATCCCGGAACAAAGAATAAGATGTAAATGTCAGGGGAAGCGGGGAGGGGTAGGAGAGAACTCACTGTACTCCCTTTGCAACCTTCTGTAAATCTTCAATTATCCCAAAATAAATTTTATATAAAAATAAATAGATGAAATGTGCAGTATTTCAGAAAGTATTCTCAAAACTCTTGAAAGTGATGCATCCTGGAACTTTTCTTAGATCATGAAGTCAGAAGAATTACTCTCAATAGTGGTATATTTTATTAAATAATTATTGATGTATAATCTCTCTAGGTACACATATATGTGTACATGTGTATTTGGGTTCACGTAGAAGGAACTTAAAAAGAGTCATGCTATTTATTCATAAGATAGCATTTTTAAAAATAATCAGTCAATATGTGGGCTTTCCTTTTTCTTATTTTTAAGTGACATTTTAATGCTTAGTAGAATGCTAATGCTAAAAAATATGTGTTCAATACTAGTTACTGTGCTCAATTTGACAATGTTCACAGATATATTCTAATGATTATCTACATCTTTTAATAGTAAGAAAAGTGCCCCATGATGGGTCAGGAGGATCTTCAGGTATAACTACTTTTGAAAAGCTAACTTGTTGTTTATTGTCAACTAAACATTCCAGTTATTCATTGCTGACTCTGAAAAGTGTCAGAAGTGGAATTTTTTTTTATACCAATTACATTTTACATGTCTAAATATACAATTTACTTATTTGCACCTTGAAACAGAGATATACCTGTGAATTATCCATCATATAGCTATTTAATCATGCAACTTACCATTTTTTTGCAAAAGTACTTGGGTATAATTAATATGTGAAGATGGGATGGCTATTTCAATGTAGTGAGTTTAGCATGTGGAATGAATTTTTGTTTTGTAATATTGTTTCTTAACTGGCTTTCTGTCTATTTGGAAAACAGTTTAAAAACCAATACAATATAGCATTTTCCACTATAAAATGGGTAGGTGTCAACTTACAGCTTTCTTTTTCTAGAATATTTAAACTCAAACATTTTTATAGACTAATTTCTTAAGTCAATAATATCCAGAATTCTACGTTTACATCTTTCTTAAATTGCCATTATCATATGCATTGCAAGTAATATACCATCATCAGATTTATACTCTAATTGTAAATTGCAAATGTATAATTACTACTAGAATTTAACCTCTCCAAATTGATGTAATTCAACCTAATTATCCTAGCTACATAAATGCATGCTATTCAGGAAGAAAACACTTAAATAAGGCAAGAATGTTAGCACAACAGCAACTATAGAATAAACAAACTTTTAAAGGAGAAACAAATTCAAAGACTAATTATATCTCCAACAATAAATCTTAAAGGCATGCTATTTTAAAGTCTTTTTTTTCTGTCCACTCAGACTTTGACATGGCCAAAACTGTTCCACCATGTGTTTTGAACTCTATCTGCATTGATAATTCTTTCCTGATATCCATTTGTTCATTCAGTAAGCCATATAATCTCTTATTACTTAGTAAACACTTATTCTCATCCTGTTATGAATGGACAATGTGGAGGTGTCAGAGATCAATCAGAATAAGTCTCTGTCCTGAGTCCACTTAAGCTTCTTCAATAACACTAACTCGAAGAAAAATACATACCACTTTTAAAAGTTAATCAAATCATACATTTGCCTACTTGGTGCTTACATTCAAATCCAACTCCTAACCATAGTCCACAAAAACCTACCTGACCTGACTCTGATCTTTCCCCTAGATTACATCTCTGCTCTCTAGGTCTACTGTGCAGCAAACATAAGATGTGCATTTTTATTCCTAAAAGGTACCTAACTCCACCCTGGCTGGTTTGGCTCAGTGGTTGAGTGCCAGCCTGCGACCCCAAAGATTGCCAGTTTAATTCCCAGTCAGGGCACAGGCCTAGGTTGCAGGCCAGCTCGCCGGTTGGATGTGCAAGAGGCAACTGATCAATATGTCTCCCACATACTGATGTTTCTGTCCCTCTCTTTCTCCCTCCCTTCCCCCTCTCTAAAAATAAATAGATAAAATATTTAAAATTTTTTTTAAAAGGTACCGAACTTCTCCTTGTCTCAGGCCTTTGTACTGGCTCCTGCTGCTTTTATCTAGAAATCTGACTGTTGCTCCCTCAACCAACCCTACCCCCAGCCCAACAGAAGTCAGAAATTCTAGGCAGTGCCTTCTTCCTATGAATTCTCAGTAGGTCTTAAAAATTACATAAAAACAAATAGATCTCATACTCCCCTAAAAAAAGAATTAGAGAATTCCTAACCGAGAAATTACAGCCATGATCAGCAGTCTTAGAAAAATAAAAGTACAAACACTCTAAACCTCCGTAACCAGTTTAAATTATCCCAAAACCTTATGAATTGGTGCTGCTTCCTGGTCAGTGTATATAGTAAGTACTTGATACAAAGGTATTATTGTCTCTCTCATAACTTCACCTCAAGTCAGTATGGAAGCATTAAGTAATAAAGCATGCTCATTTCATTAACTATTACTTTTAGTGTTTAGAATTTACAATAGTTTGGATGGTCTCAATCTCTCTCGGAGGCTACAAAAGGAGTTTGTGTTGATATCTTCTTTTTATCTCCATGACTTTCTTTACAACAAGGGGAGTTACCATGATGCTCAAATATCATGTCTCCTCCATTGAAAGGAGTTTTCAGTTTTGAGTTTACTCAACATTTTTCCCATTCATCTTTTCTAACATGGTCAAGGGATCCAGCCACAAGCACCTAGTATTTGCCTAGGGTCCTGAGTCTATGAACGAGTAATCATGTGACTTCAAGAAAGTTCATTTAATGCCCTATTTTATATCTGATATTTTGCCTAAATGCATTTCGTGTAACAAGGGGGTTAACTGAATAGAAATAGAAATGGTATTGAAAATCAGGAAGAGAGAAGGGGAGATATACTAAAATAGTATAGTGGAAAAACTATTTAGATACTAACTATGTTGCCACTACTGTCCTGTCCTGATACCCTTAATAGTTCTGCTTAATGTCATATTTATGGCTCAGGTTAAGCCTTTCTATAGTAGCAGCCACCACCAGAATAAATTTCCCAACTACTGACTTGCTTCCTCTCTCATTGCCAGCTTCTCAAAATTGGATCACCTAATTCTGAGTAAGGTAGCCCTAATCCCATCACCTAGTGGGAATCTATTGGATTTCTTCATTCTTCCCAATCATCAAACTAATCCTCATTCAACACAGTGTTCTGTTGCTTTTCTTCAAGCTGAAGGCCTAGAACTTCATCACCCTCTCAGCCCATCATCTCTGTGTTTTCCTGTACCATAAATCTGGGTTGTTTTCTGAAATGTATTAGTGATTCCATCTGAGACTCTACATTCCTGAGACCGGAATGTACCAATGTCTGGGGCTTGTGTCATACCTTCTTATCAACCTTCATTCCTTAGGGATGGATTCTAATCTTGAATAACAATGGTAATAATAGAAAACATGTTTTCAGCAAGTACTATATGCTAAGCAATATCTGAATTATCTCATCCTTAAGAACAATTTATGAAACTATTATCCATCTCCTAAAAGATACCTTACTCGTTTCTGCCTCAGGGAATGAGGGATGGGAAAACGGAGACTTAGGAAAGTTAAGTAACTTGCTCAAAGTCACACAGCAGGTCCATGCAGTTGAATATGAACCAAGTGCTCTGATCTCTGCCCTATCGCTCCCCTGGAATTACCGATTTACAGCCCTTGCTGGGTGTGGTCATAGGTAGGGGTGAAGACACCAAGAAGACTTGTCTTATCATGGTACCCAATAAAACCTTTACATGGGCACTTTCTCCCTCATATCCTTTTAATTATTTTTATGACTATTATTAAATTTATCCAAGGAGTTTTGCTTGGGAATAGGGATATGTAACGAAGGAGACAGGCACCATCCCTTCCATCAAGCTTAGTGTCTGGCAGAGGAAAGAAACGTAATTGCATAATTTGATAAAAATTGCATACTTAATGTTGTGATGAGCTCACTATGGAAGATTGCGGAATGCAACAAAAACCTACAGCAGGATGACCTGACCTATCGGAGGGTAAGAGAATTGCTGCTTTGTCTCACCGACCTAGATGAATGGCTCAGTCCTCTCACTCACACATCACTTCCCTTCCAGGTTCAACCACAATAAAGTTCCGCAGAATGCCAGCTCTGAGCTGCACAGGTCCCGGCATGCTTTGCAGCTTTCCCAGTTCACTGCAGCCTCATCTTCAGTAATAGAGGTTTTACTAAACATATTTATTAGCATATTTCAGGCTACCATTACGTTATCAGAACTCTTCTTTGCTGGGATACTGAGCAATATTGCTTTATTGATTGGGTACCTACTGACAGTAGCAATATGCACACATACATTATTCTCATCCCACTATAGCTTTAATAGTCTGAAGGTAATATTGAAAGTAATTTACTGTCATCTATATATGGCAGTTAGAATGCTGTGGTAGTTAGAGCTGCCAATTTGGAAATTCTGGTCTGCATACAGATGAGTTATCTAAAGTCTTTGCAGCACTAACTTGATAAACCAGATAGCAAGAGAGACCACGCCTCTGAAAAGCACCACTGATCTGATCCCCTTACCCAAATATAGTAAATGGGAACAATTTCTGAAGACTGAAAGATAGACATACCTTCCTTTATCTTGCATTTTTTTAATCAAGTTAATGACAGGGATAGAATGAGAGTTTGCTAACAGATTGACTTAATTTAATGTCAAATTCTGCATCTTTCTTTTATCTGCATTGCAGGAATGAATTTGTGAGCTGATGAATAGAGCAGAGGTTTAGATAAGGAAAATGCTAAAACACTGGGCTTTTTTTTCCCACCAGTGATAATGCTAAGAATTTTTATGTAGTAAATCATTCAATATTTTTATTATCAAGGGATCAACCTGAAGAAGAAACAAACAGAAACCTGCTATTGTAAAAACTCACTTTATATTCATTGCTTTCCTGGGCCTAAATGCATTGTTTAAGAAAAGCAACTTAAGTTCTATGAATATGTGTAGATGTCGTTGATCCATTTTAACTGCTGGGTGGCATTGGTAGCATTCCATTACATAAATCACGTTTATGTAAACATTGCACAGCAGAGGAACAATTAAGTTGTTTTCATGTTTTGTTTTACTAGAATACAGTGATTCAGTGGAAATCCTTGTACATATTTCCTTGAGCTCATCTCATTTCTCTAGGCTAGACACTCATAAAAAGTAAAAGAAAAACAAGTTGTAAAAAGGTATGTGTAGTAGGATTCCAATTGTATAAATCTTTAAAATGCACAGCCGTATTGTTTATGGATGCATTTTATTCGTATTCCAGAAGTTCAAAAACATGCATGGGAATGATCCATACCATCTACAAAAGAGTGGATACTTTTAGAAAGGAAGGGATAAGGGGCAGAAGTAGCATTTTAGCAATGTCTATAACATTATATTTCTTTAAAAAAATGATCTGGAGCAAATTATACTACGTTAACATCTGTTCAATCTTGGCTACAATTATGCAGATGTATTCTCATACTTATAAATACACGTGGAATGTTTCACAAGTTTTTTAAAATTAAGTTCTATGAAAAGTTGCAGGATATCATTTAGAAGAAAAATCTTGTGTGTACTGTGAATGCATTAGCGTTATTGGTAAAAAACCTTACATGCGTGCACTGAGCTGCCCCCTGTGGGAGGAGGTACATATGAGTTGCAAAGCTAGCTGTGAAAAATTGTCAAACCCAACATAGCAGAATTCATGTGCTGTGAACCTAAATAGCACTTTCTACTTTAACTCACTGTGGGTGAGGTCTGAGGCTAGGGTAGGGAAACTCCTAGAAATCTTGAGCAGCCTGGAATCTGACCCGCACATGACCTGATGAGGACAACTCAACCTCATTCCTGGGAGAAACTGGACTTGGTTACAGAAAGGACTCCTGATGCAGACACCGGCCTGCAGTACCATGTGATTATGGATGAAATGAGACATTCACACGGACTACCGAGTCCAGTGGAAGAAAAAGGAAAGCATGGCTTTTCTCTCAAGGGGAGCAAAAAGCCATGGCCCCCACCATGACTGGCCTTTATTGGGTTTCTTCGCACATTACATGATGGTCCTCACTCACTATGCACAGGTTCACTTTAGGTGATTACCTTTTACAAACAACAAAGGAGCCAATGCCACTAATCACATCACAGAAGAAGGATATTTGCAAATGAAAAAGGGAAAAGTGGTTGAACCAGTTACAAGCAGTACTGGGGAGTTTTAGCATGGATTTTGGGAAGTTACAGTAAGCACTTGCTGTTTTAATTCAGGGTGAAGGAGTTTTAGCAAAAGCAAGACTCAAAGTGGCTTAGACACATTGCAAACCTGATTTCCCATGAGAGAACCTATCTGTGGGCGTGGGTCCTGTGCATCTCCGAGTGGGAGCTGGGCCTACACCGTGCAGAAGGGTCTCCCACAGACTCAACCACATGCCCTGACTGTTTTGTAACCACCAATTTGTGCTTCTTGGTCTCCTCACCTCTTTCACCCAGCCCATGGGAAATATAGTCAAAAATATGCTAACTCTGCATGGTGCCAGTTGGGTACTGGCAATACTGAGGACAATACTCCACGTAAAGTTACAATTGTATACCCACTAAGCTCTACACCTGAAACCAATACAAAACAATATTGGGGGGAAAAACTCTGAGGCACAATGCCTTTTTAAAAAGAGTTTTGCAGACAATTCGGAAATGTTCTTCATGTGGTTGTTTCTTATTTTTTGGTAGCCATGTTAACAAAATAAATAACCCAGAAATGAAGGGGGGTGTAATAAAAAAAAAGAAGGAAAAGAAAGAACACAACCTTTGGGTGGGAAGGAAGTTATAAAGGACTTTAATTTCCTGCAAAATCAGAATTGCATCAGGGATAAGCTACAAAGAAAACCAGGGCTGAAGAATCTTAAGGAAAGCAAGGCTGTGTGGGGATATTGTGTGCTGGGTGGGAGAAAGCCGATGAAGCTCAAGTCAGCTCACCTGAGTTTGAATGATGAGCAAGACACTAAAGTTTTTCAATGATTTAGTTTCCGTATCTTGAAAATAAAAGTAACCTTACTGGGGTGATCTTCTTTATAACAATCAATGAAATAACACGGGAAAGTTCCTGGCACCTGAAAAAGGGTTTTTCCCTCTCCACTCATTGAGTGTAATCGGGGCTGAACAGGGAGGAGATAGAAGGCAGCCAGGAGACTTCAGCTGAAGTTATCTGAAGTGCTGTCTCAGAAGGGATCTGAGAAAAACATCGCATCTCTGCTGCCACTTCTCAGACCTGGGAGTAGGATTGGGATGAAGGCTTGGACTGCACAGAAAATAGTTGCAAATCAATGATGAGGGCACTTACTAGATTATGCATGTGTTGTATTCAGTATATTAGCCAGAATACAGCAGTCACTTGATTCAGTTACACATGTTACAAGAAACTAGCTGTTCTGACCATGATGTTAAGCACTGAGGAACCTTGTTCATGTTCATGTGCATGGTCAGAAGTGCAGGGAAGGTGCTCAGGGAGGAAAGGTCAGTCTCTGCTGGGAAAGCTGCACCAACGCAAACTCACAGTCACAGCCCCCATCACTGCTGTCTGCTATGGAAGGCTGTCTTAAAACACTTTAAAACATGCATCCCAATAATAAATTTCCAGTGGATGATTTTGAAATTAAATAGGAATCTTTAATGCAGGCACTCTGTATCTGTTACCACTCTTACTCACTGCTGCTTTTTAATTCTCCTTTTATTCAAATTAAATACCTTACAGTCATTCAGAAACTCTGCCTTCTGTTGCCACATCTTTCCACTGTCAGAGCAGTTAATTAGCTCTTGGCAGGTCTGAGATGCTGAAGAGCTTGAAAGGATGATTTGTAATTGTGCACTGAAGTACAGCAAGTTGCTTCAAATAAACATGGTTAAAAGTCTGTTTGGCATTTGTCAATTTCTGTGTGATCTAGATTTTCATTTATTTGGCAGAAATAGAAAATCTTATTTGTTTCATGTTGCTGAGGGCAGAGCCATCATCGTGTCTTATACCTGAACAAAGGGAGACTGTAAATGCCTACGGAAAACTGTGAAAAGGAAAATGGGATCTTATTGAAGCAAAAAGCCCTTTAAAATCGGAAAAGGGCTTTGCTATGGAAGACCTATACCATAAAATTGATTCTTATTGCTACTGTTACCTTTAAAGAGGTCAGAAATGAGAGACTTCCAATGAATCTTTCTTATTCATCTTTGCCAGTAAAATAGAGTCCATTCTTCTTAGATTGGCATTCAGAATTCTCAGGGGTTTTGAACTTGACACATTTCTCTGATCCTTTCTCCCACTACTTATCTGCATACACATTATGTGGTAGTTTTTGAACTTCTCAGACCTTCCTTAACAGCCTGAGTCAGTTTTTTCCTGCTTCCAGAGCTGTTTCCCCACTATGGTGCCTTTCTTCCTAGGAGCAAATTTATGAAAAATATAAGGTTTCACGTTAAATTTGAATATCAGATCAAGAAGCAATATTTTCCAATAAAATGCAACATTTGGGATATACTTTTACTAAAAATACATTCCCTGTATATCTGAAATTCAAGTTCAATTGGATGTCCTGGATCGTGTCTGGCAACCCTACTTCCTCTCTGAACTCTTGGGAGGTTGACTGTCCTTATCCTTTACTCTGTCATCTGCCATTTCCAACCTAGTTCTCTTGTGTGTTTTCAATCAGATTTCAAGTTCCTTGGAAACAGAGAGGAGTTTGACTTTCAGTTTGGCTGCGGAATGGTGTCCAAGGCCTCCAATCATGTGATAAAAATCAGAAAGCACCGGGCAAATATACAATGAGAAACTGCTATAATTTTTCTTAAAGCCATTGAAGAATTGTGGGTGCAGAGACATTTTAGACAAATAACACCAATGGGAAAAGCTAGCAGAAGTGAGACCAATTCTGAGGCTATGGTCACAGAGTGTGGAGAAAGCCACCCACCAGAGAAGGGCTGTCTTTGCTCTGACCAGCAGAACCAGCAAATACTGGGCAAATCTGTGGGCTGCCATGTTATGATGCATCTGAAGGAAGCCCGAAACATAGATAATCCTCTCTGCCTAGTAATTTCCTCTCCTGGAAATTTTCCTGAGTTAGCAGAGGCCGGGAGCTGGATGGAAGGTGGAAAAAGACCTCATGGTCATGGAGCTACAGGGGAAAAATAATAAGTGTGACATTACAAGAAACCATGGAAAGAAAGGAAGACTTAACTAGAGGATGCATCTGAGTACTCAGTGTCTTTGTTATAGGAACATGCAATAGTGACCATCCTTTACATTTATCATAACTTGTTCAAAATTAAAAGTACTTCCTTTTTAATTTTGGAGAATGTGGGCTTGATATTTTCTAACGATAAATTCTTTAGAGATAGATGGCTCACTGCCTTATGGGATTTCTAGGTCAAATAAATAGATTTCTCCAAGCCTTTACTTTCTCTAGGTACAAAGAAGTGATAACTAGTATGAATAATCAGCAGGAGTGAATGCTTTTCTTTGTCTCAAAATAGCCTCTTGCTATATCATGATTATTGTGCAAAAAGGCATACTAAGAGAAGATTGTTTTTAAAATCACAGTTCCTAACAGATAGGCTGTTTATTTCAGAAGGGATATTAGTGAGGTCATTGATTCCATGAAAAGGGAAAGTATGAAAAAGTAAATGGAAATATGTTATTAGTATTTATTTTGAAGATACTTTGGGCATTGTTGGTTTTAAAGAAATATTTAACATTTTTTATTAGATAAGAAGTTCAATATTAAAGTTCTTGGTTGACTTTTATTTATTTTGCTTTAGACATATCATTTAAATAGATTTATTCCAGTCTATAATTTAGTTGTAGCCATATTAATGAACTATGTAATTGTAGCAAAGGTAACAAAATTATAAAACATTTTTCACCTTGTGATTTTTAAGTAGAAATATGTTTCATCAATAAAAATGCAGGCAACTTGAACCATACCCATCTTTACCTAAACATTGGGCTGATTTTCATTTCACTGAGACCAAGTTTATTCCTCATCATTTCTCTACTTTTCATATGGTTTTATCCACACTTTTCAAGATGGAAAAGTTATGGGGGTTGAAATAATTATATAGGTATTACCTATCTTTTCCTTGGATATAAATTGCCCCAAATCATCTCACAAAGAGAATTTTGTATATTTTAATCCAATTTTTATATCTTAGTTTCATGAAAATATACAAAATTTGATAATAAACTATATTTTATAATCCATTAAAAATTTAAAACTATGTAGGCAAAAAAAAAAAAAAATAGAAAAAAATCCAAAGTACTAAAACACAAAAAGTAAATAATACTGTCAACTGCAGAATTGTTGATATGGTAAAAATGTATTTCAAAAATTACATTTAAATAAAAATATTTCCAGGTACACAAGAGATGACAGAAATGGTTGCCAGCATGTAACCGAGCAAAGCAGGGCCCATGCACAAGGCACCTTGATGCATGACCCAGTGTTAGTGTTGAGGGAAACAGGTTTTGATTTACAGGATTCCAGCCTTGGGTGGGGGGACTGGGAGCACTTCAGCTCAGAGCTCTCTTCTCCCACAGGAGCCAGCACTTCCCTTGCTCCCCACCAGGCTACAAGCCAAAACCATGCCCAGTATTCCTCATATTCTTATCTGTTCTTAAGTGGCTGCATGAGCAGTTCTCCATCTCCTCTGGAAAGTACTCCCAAGGGGTTCAAAGTTGCCCTCCTCTCACTGCAGCTGTCTCCTTCAGGATCTGGGGTTCACTGTCCTCACCCTCCATGTAGTAGTCCAGGAAAACATGTGCTGTGCTGCTCTGGATCATGGTGAAGTCCAGGAAAGGCACAAGTCCCAAGAGAGTGGCCCCTCCATATGTCCCAAGTCTCAAGAGTCCGGGTCTATGAGGCAGCAAGGTCAGCATCTTGAAAGGCAGAGTCCTTGGTGGCTTCAGAGTCAGCCAGAGTGGGCACAGTCGGAGCAGCAGCATGCCGCTCTCCCTCTTGGCTGCTGCCTCCTTACTACACCAGGCCACGTGGCTGAATCCCTCAGAGGAGCAGACATTGCTCCTCGCTCATTACCGGCAGCGCAGCAGAATTCCTCATGGAATTCTTCACCACAGACCAGCATGCTGCCTACTCTTTCAGCCCTCATGGCCAACCTACCTCTCTCTCTCTCTGACCACACTTAGTTTAAATCCTGACCCAGAGCTTCCTACATGACCACATCTCTGGCCCCTCTTACAATGAGCTACATTTGCCAGATTCCGGTATCATTGCCTTCATGCAGCTGCCATCTTCAGTCAGGGCAAGAGTACCCTGTGACACGGGAGCCTCTGCCTCCCTGCTTCTCACACAGGCGCAGTGTAAGTTCCCCTGGCAATCTCAGGAGCCACTACACTTCAGGAGAGACAAAGCTATCCACTTGCCATTGTAAGGCAAAGTATCTTAAATGCAGTCTCATTTACTCTGCCCCAATCATGGGCTGTGAGGGGTATTTCCTGTATGTTGGGACCCTTGCTTTGCACCCTGTTTCAAGCAGGTTCACACTAAAAAATGCTAAAGAGACTTTTTAGTCTGAAAGGGAGAGTAGCAGTTGGAAATTCAGATCTACAATAAAGAATAAAGAACTTTCGTAAGGGTAAATACATACAATTATTTTCTCTCTTAAATTTTTAAAAAGCCAATTTAAAATGCCTTACATTATATATAAAATCATAATGTTAATTCAAGGTTGATCAGAGTATATTAAGAAGGCTTATTATAATTATAGAGCAAATTTAATAAATTTATAAAATGTAGTATTAATTCAAAAGAAGAATAACTAAAACGCCAGTAGAGGAGATAGATAGTAAAACATTCTTGTTTACACTGCCCCCTCCAGAAAATAAAGTACAAAATGAAAGGAAGGAACAAGGAATGGAAAGGACCAAGAAGAGAATAGGGATGATGAAGTCCCTCTGTAGATCTCTATCTTCGTGGTCAGCTAGAGAAAGGACCCACCCCAGCCCTCTTATCTGGGAGGCCCTCCGGGAGTCTGTAGTCAGGGGGACTTGCCTGGAAGAGTCTGTGGTCATTTTTGCCCAGAACTTTCTTTCAGCAGCCTTAATTTGTGACACAATTCATACTCCACACAGCTCCCGCATTTAAAGGATATGATTCAATTCTTTTTTAATGTATTTCCAGAATTTTGCAACCATCACAATAATCTAATGTAAAACTATTTCATCACCCCCCCCCCCAAATTGTGTATCTTTCAGCCCTTTTCTTTTATCCACTCTGTCTGTTAAGTTTTGAGTCCTGGGATCCACCCCGAGCTCACTGAAATCGGTGCCTGCTGGTAGACTTGGCTCCCGCCGGTGTGACCATCTCCCGCAGGTGACTTTGGAGAGCACTAGAGTTTGACAGCCACATCAGTAACCCTGCTCTCTTCTAGCCAAATCTATTTTGCTTTGCCTCTTTATTAAATATAGGATATTCACAAAGGTCTCATTATTGGATGGTGAGAAAAATCTCAATGAAATGAACAGCCAGGGTTCTGGCCTTGCCTAACTCCAGAAGCGGCCTTACTTTACATTGTTTGTGACGGGCTCCCTGGAGTGGCGCCCTCTAGGGGCCCCGTGAAAATTCACAGTGGTTTAAAACGAACAACTCTTGCTGAAGAACATGTACAGACACTTTAATGAATTAATATAAAGCGTCATGGAGAGTAGCAGTTAAGGAAGAGAGCTCTAAAGTGTGACGAGGCCACATCATGGGTGGCTGATAACTTGAGTGAGTTACTCAGACTCACAGAACCTCAGGTCCCCTCTCTGTAACAAACGTCCTTTGCGTGGCTGTGATGAGAATAAAATAAAACAAAAGAAGTCCGTTATTGGGGAAAATGCCCGCTATACGGTAAGTGCTCACTATATGTTAATTATGATAATTATCATTATAGTGTGTGACTAAGAATTTCAGGTTAGGTTTGTACTACGACATTTGAAGCATTTTGTTGCTCTATCTCACGGTCAAGTCAGCTGCTTAGAATCTTATAACCATAGCACTTATTTCCCGGGGATGTTGTCACTGAGAAATAGAGATCTGCAAACACAGAGGGAAGTGGCAAGGTAGTAAATTGTTCATTTTATTTTGATGGAATTTAGGGAAGTTCAGTTTTTTCAAGGTCCTTTATTCTTTATTGGAGATCTGAATTTCCATCTGCTACTCTCCCTTCAGCCTAACAACTCTCGTTAGGATTTTTAGTGTGAATCTGCTGGCAACCATGCCTCTCATCTTTTGTGTATCTGAACATGTTTTTATTTAACCGTAATTCCCAAAATACATTTGGAACTATTATTGTGGAAGCATAAACTACAACCTGGTATTGTTCATTGGTAAAGGACTGTTAGAATCACATATGTGTTGCATAGTTAGTATCTGTTTGTTTCTTTAGTAATTCAAAAGCCATGCGCCTTCTCCCACATACACATCCTTTGGCTCTATTTTAAAAAATTTATGTTTGTCCCTTTGTCTTGTTTTATACATAATATGCTACCTTTTTTCTGACACTCTAAAGTGGTCACAGGGATTTTAAAATAGATTGCTGCATCAAGACAAAGGGAAGCAAGAGAAGGGGGAGTGTCGTGACTTGACTGCAAATGTAGAAGCAGCTTTGGTTGAGGAAACATAGGGAAGGTACAAGAGCAATTGGGGGAAACTGTTACAGATCTCCTGGGCCGAGACGTGAGTGTCGGGGCAGGAAATGCTCCAGTGGGAGGAAACAGCTGGTTAAAGACAGTAAGAGTATCAATCACGTGAGCAAATATACCTGGAGCTGAGCAGCATGAGAAGTTTCCTCCTTCAGGACTGGAGTAAGGGCAAGGAAGGCCTTCTATTTACACACACACACTTCAGCATCTTCTGGAGTTCTTGGCCAAGTACAGGGACTACGGCCTGTCCTTTTCCAGTGTCAGTGAGAAATGTGTACCCGGTGACGGGATGAATGGGGAGCCTTGGGCTCACTAAGAGCAGCCCCGGGCTGTTATTTTCATTGAAGTCCTGGTTCTCAAACAGCACAGCTGCTCCCTCCTGTCCTGGCCACGTTGCCCAGGAGACAGCTCCCCTCAGAGGGTGGTTTCTTATGGCCATCCCTTTTATATTTTGACATATGGAACTTCCTGGGGTGAGAGAAATACTATTTCTAGGAGATAGAGGTGCCTACTTCTCATGTGAAGGGGCTTCTGGGAGGTGTATATTTTAGGAGCTAGAGAGTTTCACAGAGAAAGAATATGGAAGAGAGGGATACAGCATTAAAAGAGAAACAATAGTTGTGATTCCCCTTGAAACACAATCAATAGAGCAAGAAGTCATGTGGGAGCAGGCCAGAAGTTGAGAAAAGGAGAAACAACATTGTAAGAACCAGGGCAGCAGAGCGGGCCCACAGCAGACTAAGGAAATGCTAGAGAAAAGATATATTAAGTGGTTTTCGGAACCTACTTTGTACCTAGGAAACTAACTCCTATGAGCTAAAATTAATACATAAATTAGATTGTTTTTATAGTAGAAACATCTAAAATGGAAAACTCCAAAAAACAATCAGCATCATCCCTTTTATTGCGCCAACCAAATCTGAAACTCAATAAGCAGAAAAGGTAAATAAATGGAGGAATGTTGCATGTTCTATTGCGCTTTGTGGGTAATACAATAAGAGAAGGGATGAGAAATAACCAGGGTTTTGTGATCATCTACCTTATACCTAAGATGCTCCTGAGATCAGAAACAAAAATTTTTCCATAGAAATAAGATTGGGAGAAAAAAACACCTCATAAAACAAATCAATATACTGTGTGCTTTGGGGAAAGCAGAAAGTGCCTCCATAAAAAGTGATGTCCAACAGGGACAGCGGATGAAAGGACAGCTGACAGCAGAGTGAGTCACCACGGGGGTAGGGAAATGCCACTTCAAATAAAAGACGGAAAACTAACGGAGGCATTTGAAAACACAGCTCCCGATGCATTCCCAAAAGTAATCCAATTAAAGTTGCAAACATGTCAAAGCCAGATATTTGCAGTTTTTGAGAGTATCACACACAGAAGAATATAAGCACTCAACAGACAACTCAAAGACATCAAGGTTATAGAAATGTTGAGTTTCTGAGTGAGTACTTTTCTATTATCTATAGCACTGTATGATCCCAAATTCAGTAGGATAAAATCTGTTCTGGGTGTATGATAATGGCGTGAGGGAGAGTGTTTTATTTTCTCGTGATAAGCAGCCAGTTTTGTGGCCTATAAGTAATAATTCAGAAATGAAAGCAGGATATAACTAGAAAAATGGTTTAGTAGTCCAAGATTTCCAATCCTGACAGACCCGGTCTTAATCAAAGGATGTCTTCACTAAATATAAGTTGAATTGGAAATTAAGAACTAAAGCGGCCATAGAGATGTCCAGGCTTCCTAAACCAACCGTCAGCACTGTGAAAGTTACCGGATCAAAGCAGGGGCAGGTGACCCAGTTCCCTAGAGAACTGTGAACTCTAAAGTGCTCAGATATAAAAAGGTAAATGAAAAGTACATTAGCTTAGTTAGGAGGCAAATCAAAAATATAAAATTAGTTTGTCACTAAAACTTCCAAAACCAAGTTTATTGATTTTTTTTAAAAGAGGGAGCCAAGGCCATATTTTTCTTGTCTATTATCTCCATTCTTGGGCTGCTCTCCACTTGAGGAGTATCTACTTTTAATACTGGTTTCATCCTCACTATGATTAGGAAGTCATATGCTTGTTCATTTTTCATTCTATGGATTTCTCCACAGAGGTGTTATTCTTAAAAGAAAGAAAAATCATACATAGTCCTGTTCCCCTACCAGTTTTTAAAAATGTTTGTTTTTACTTTTTTCCTTTTATTCTTTGTTTTTAAGTTTACATATTCTGACACAATAATAATTATTGCATAACTTTAAAAAAATGTATCTTAGCTACAGCTTAGGCCCTGAGCTTCCAGACTTACTGTTGTTGTAGAAGTATCTTCACACTCAACCCTGCAGTGCCCTCCACACTGTCTAGCAAAGTGGGGTTTCCACTGGATGCTACCTTTACACTCCAAGTGTTCTCCATGTCATTTCCTCTTCAAATTTAAAGAAACTTGTTTACAGTATCTCCTTTTCTCTCTTACTTTATGATTAAATCATTTTATATGCAATTATTCTGGACTATACCCTGAATGTTCTCAGGTGGGTATTAAGGCTATTTTGGGAAGGCCAGTTTTGCTTTGAGTATAACATGAAATAACCTTGGTTTTCACCCACTACACATGAGTAGAGTTCCCCTTGGCCTCATGACAAATAAAAATGTCCCTGCACATTCTAAAATTCTCTTTAGAAGTTAGTACCCTCCCCACCAAGAGTAACTAATACATATAATTCACTCTCTGGGCCAAAGATTCAGAATCAAATTGGCAGCAATATAGCATGATCTGATAAATAAGAGGACTGTCTGGAAAAAGTCCAGCCATTGTTAATATAATGAGAATGGTTTGAGAGACATCAGTCTAACTTGGCAGCCAAGGAGAGTGGACTAGAATGTGCATGTGTGAACAGTGATGACCTCACGGTACTAGTCAACGGTGACAGGGGGTGGACACCATTGAGTGAGCATGTGTGCTGTGTGGCTATCACATTCATAATAACTGAGCAAGTAGAGCAATGGATCTGCATCATATTTTGCATTAAGCTTGAATGTTCCTCCACAGAAATTTTGGATGATTCAGAAGGCCACAGCTATGGGCAACTGGTGATTGGCAGCTTCCTCAGAACAGTGCACCCACTCATGCATTACATCTGGTGCAACATCAAATCACCCAGGTGACTCAGCCCCTCTACAACCTAGATTTGATGCCCTGCATCTTCTGGCTTTTCCCAAAACTAAAGTCACCTTTGAAAGGGAAGAGATTTCAGACTGCTGATGAGATTCAGGAAAATACAATATGACAGCTGATGATGACTGGGAGAACCCTGTGAGGTTCTAAAGTGCCTACTTTGAAGGGGACTGAGGCATCATTGTCCTGTGTACAATGTTTCTTGTATCTTGTATCTTCTTCAATAAACGTCTTTATTTTTCATGTTACATGGCTGGATAACTTCTAGATAGATCTTGTATGGTAAAGAGCTGACCATCCAAAAGTGTCTCCCAGACAAGCTTTCATGATTCCCAAATTCCCACCATTAGTCATTGCCTTGATTAGATATATAACAATAACAAATATTTATATAGCTCTTACCATATGCCAGATACTGTTCTAAGCCCTAAATTTCTTTAAAAGAAACTTTTTAAGGTATTATTATCATTATTCTCATTTTACTGATGAGGAAACGAAGGAACAAAAGAGTTAAGCAAATGTTAACTAGTAGAGTCAGACATTCATCTGGTTGGTGGTAGGACTAATATTTGAACCAAGGCTATCTAGGTCCAGAGTCCCTACATGCTTTTAACCACTCTTCTATGATGCCTTTATACAAATCCAAGGTCACTGCTAAAATAATTGTACATTACCTTGGAAAAAAGTAAACTCACACAGTATGCTCATCCTCAACCATTCCCTAAGGATGGCCTGTCAAATAGAAAATTAACAAGTGACTTCTGTGATACTGATTAAAAATACAAGCATGAAGTTGTAATGGGAAAATTGTGATGGTAGGGAACTGTGACCCACCCCACCATTCTTTCGACATTGTTTCTGTAAATGCACATTCTGACTAATATATAGCTTGTGGATGGACAACATGTTTGTATAAGAATCCTAGGAACTAGCTTCAAAAATACAGACTCTGACCTTCAGGCATCCCAGTTCCGGGAGATATGCTGACCTTCAGTTGCGGATCCAGGATTATGTAAAGTTAGAATGACGTGAATCCAGGAGGACTAAACCAGGATGAAGCACACCGGACCATCGCTTGCCTTATCTGATTGGATTGTGCTCATCTGCATGTAGAGAACTTTTCAATCCTCTCCTTTGATCTCTTTGTTCTGTTCCCTCTCCCTCCTTATAAAAACCTCTGTGTCCAATGAGAGGTGGAGAAGGGCTTTGAAACATGAGTCCCCCATCTTCCAGATGGCCAGCATCTGCAAACAAACCACTCTCCTTTCCATCAGCACCTGCCTCTCGAGTATAGGCTTGTGTGGTGACAGGCACCCAGACCTGGATTCAGTTACAAAGTCATTCAGACCCAGCTTCTTATTCTGAATTTGCCACCTACAAAATGTGTGGTTGTTCACTTAGCACAGTAAGCAGCACGAAATAAACTTGTAATACATATTGGTATTAGTGTTGTCATCATTATTATTAATCATCTTTATTGTTAATATAAGTAAGTAGTACTTTCCCACAGTGCTTCTCAACCTGGTAGTCCTTTAAAATCAACCAGAAAGGTGTTTAAAATTACTTATTTGCTAGGTTTAAACAGCATACCAAATAAGCCAGAATACCAGGGGTGGCAAAGTGAGGGTGGGGTTGCTCATCCGTAGTTTTTCAAATCTCCCAGGTAATTCTAAAGTGCAGCCAAGATAAAGAATAGAGTTGGTCATCCAATACACACACACGCCCGAGGCAGTGAGCTGGGTGTGGTGGTGCCAGGCAACCGGGAGGTTCTCCCAGAACCGAGATTTACCATGTGGACCCGGGATCAGGCTGGTCTCAGTCAGGGCAGTTCATCGTCTATTCTTCCATGACTGTTTTCTCGCTGTGTGTCTTGTGTCATCCGCAGGTGCTGTACTCTGGGGTCATGAGAAACCATAAGATGTGCTGGATTTGATGTATTACTTGGGCTGATTACTCACAAAACTGAGCATCTAATAAGTAGTCATTAGATGTGAGGGTTTTAGCAGGAAGTTACTTAAACCTTTTTGAATTAATTGTATTACTATTAACACTCTTATTAGGATTATAATTTATTAATAATTTATCCCATTCCAGATTCTACATACATGTACTGTCTCATTTAATTCTCAAAACAACCCTACAAGATGGGCTTTATTATCCAGATTATGCAGGTAAAGAAAGCGATACAGCGATACAGAGCATCACGTTGCCCAAACTCATGCATCTGCAAAGTGGTGAAGGCTGAAGTGGAGCCCAGACCCTCACTCCAAAGCCTCCCCTCCCTGAACTGTGTTGGTGCCGTCTTCGCCGCAGCTGCGTGAGCCACTGTTACCACTAGCCGCATCCTCTGGTCCAGACTCCAAGTTGCCCTTAGTCTTCAGAATGCTAGATTAATTTTGGTTCCTGAGGGGAGGGGAGCACCAGGGAGGCATTGAGATGGTTCTGGAAGCACTGAATGCATTCAACAGGAGCCTCATTCAAAGGTGAGGGATGTGTCTGCTGTCTCTTTGGTGCTAAGGGTTATGACTTCTAGTAGAAGAGATAAGATAAGGAAAATTCTGTTCCTCAGGGGCCCAGAGTCAACTTTAGAAATACACAAACCTTAGAAATACTATTTAACAAGCTCCGGTTGGTGCAATGTCGGCCAGCACATTTCTATCCCCCTGACTCCCAGGGCAACTCTAAATAATAAGGACACAAGGGAGAAAGATGAAGGAAAAGGGAATGAAGAACAACAATGAGAAAGATCCTGGCATCTTCCCAGAATGTTCTAGAATTTAGCTTAATTTTATTTTGAATCAAATGTTGTGTGTGTGTGTAAAGCAACATTTGGTTGCTATAAAACATCTTTCATAGGAATTTAAATGGACATTCAGTCACTCAGAGTTTGCCAGGTTATAGTGCTTGTTTTCAGGACAGAGTTAAAGAATAAGTAATTAAATTATCATTCCTGTTTGGATATAGAAATTAGAGGGCATAGAGTTGGGATTTTCAAAAGTCCCCAAAGGAGAGAAAAGGTCAGAGCAAGACACGTTCAAAATGGTCTAGGGGAGGGAAGCCTCGGGGCTCAGTGAGAAAAATCCTGGGTTTCTCTTTAAAGGGCAGCCTGAACTGTACCCTGAAAACTATTTCTCGAATAACTTCAGGGTTTTCTTTGAAGCTAGACACTGAAGTTATAGACTTATGGAGGCCACTGAATAGTGATGAGCCAACAGACCCTAGTGGGGGAAGAAATGAGGGCTGTGGAGGCTTCTTCTCCAGTGTGTACAGAGTGCAGAATTTACAGAGGCAAAATTGGGAAGGGATCAGAATGGAATGATTCCCCAGGGTTATGAAAAGAAGCAGGAGAGCAGATCCAGACAGGGATGGTACCAATCCCGAGAAAGTCTGAACAGCCCCACCTTCCTGGACTGACAGTCACTGTAAGATCTGGATGAATGAGCATAGTCAGGTAAAACCCAGCATCTCACATGCTCTTCATATTTATAATCATGATATCATTGTTACTGCATGTTTTTTGATGGAGTTGGTGACAGGTAAGAGTTTCATTTCTTGATTTAGATATTCATATTCACTTTTAATTCCTTCTTATCTGATTGATGTTAATAATTATTCAAAACATCTTCCACTGCCTTTCTCCTCTCATACTCAATGGTCCAGCAATACCTAATTGCCAGTAATTCCTTGCATATAATGTACACATTACTTCTGAACCCGATGCTCTCTCTTTCCCTCCTCCGTTTGCATAGCTGTCTCTTACTCATTTAATGAGATACTTCCCAATTCCCCGGTGGCTCTTTCTCTAAGGTGGCCCCAGTTCAGATGATGTACCCATTCCACATATACATAAAAATTCCTGTGCATGACTTCGTCATTGGACGTGACCTAACCCATTATGTTTTCATTATCTATTTCACCCCAGCTAGGACTGTGAGCTGCTTCTTGAGAGCCCTGATGAGGTCTTGCCCATCTGTCCTTCACCTTGCAGACAGAGTTGCCAGCAAACAGGCCAGTTAGTGGACACACAAAGTGAAAGGATGATACAGGAACAGAAAGCAAGAATGCTGAGGACAGAGTCCTAGGGGGACACCAGCATTTCACGGGCAAAATAAAATGAGCCACCAAAGGGGACTGAGAAAGTCAGACAAGTAGAGAATCAGATGAGACTGATAGAATAATGTTGGGGAGAAGTTTCAAGAAGAGAAGAACTTTAACTAAAGAAGAAAGGAGACCTCAGTAAGTCAGCATCTATTTCAAAGAAAAAAACGTTGAATGAGAAGTTAATTCATTGCATGCTTAGCACGTGCTCAGAGATTCTTTTTTCCTCTTCCCCATCTCCCTCCCCTCCCCTCTCCTCTTTCTCTTCCTCCTTCATCTTCTGTTTCTTCTTAATTTTCTTTGTATAATTCTTTCATATTAATGTTGGGGACTCAAAGAGTTAACATATTAGGTATTTGGGACATCTCCTCATGGTAATTTGAGATACTGCTCAAATTAAGCTTGGGAGTAAGTTTTATCTCTGGCACAGACAACCCCAAGCTGAGTGGGATGTCTAGCTCACTTGTACTTGACTTTTGACATGGTCTCTTTGACCTAAAGCAATGTGGAAAAGTAATATCCTTTATTACAGTTTCACAAACACACAGAGAGAACTTCTGACGTGCACCATGGATTGGAAAAGTGAGAAAGATATTATTAATCTTCCCAGGGCAGTTCCGCTGTTCTTATTACTCCTTGTGATCATCTTAAGGCTCAATAAATGGTGACTGGCAACTTCATTCCCTGTTAAAGGAAAGGCTGTAAAGAGGAAGAATGAAAAGAGTGGGGTAGGGGAGCATTTACAATAGGGTAGATAACAGCTTGGGAAGTTTCCTAGCTGCTGTTTAGATACCCCATGGTGCCACAATACAGAGGCAATCAGGCTGACGAAATCACTCATCTCCTGCAAGCCCACCTGAATTGTACCAGCACCAACATCTTTCACACCTTTACTTTCTCTCTGTCTCAGTTGGGCCATTATTAACTAGAACGCCTGATTCTCACTCAGACCATGCTGGATCAGAGAGTTCACCATAATCAAAATAAAGGACTAACCATTGGATATAACACAGACTGTACTAATTAGCCTCTCTGAGGTTCCCATGCAGCTCAGGCAGCCATCTGGTCATGGGCATTGATGAGCTTGAGAAGGCAGAGTTGGGGTTTCTGTTTGTTTTTTTGTTTGTTTGCCCCCCCCCCAGTAGGGTTGTTCCTTCATAGGAAGGGCAGTCAGAAAAAAAACAATTTTATTCATACAGAATGTACAAAAAAATTTTAATCTCTTTTTTACATGGAGAATTTTGGCAGTCTGATGAACCTTCTCAGGATTGTTTTTAAATGCATAAAATAAAATACATGTGATGACAAAAAGACTGATAGAACTGAAATACAATTATCAAAATATTTCCCAAAAAATTGTGGTACAGACTACATGTGCTTCTTTAATATTGCATGAAATAGCACCTAGTGACAGTTCTACCAACCTGGTTAATTTCAAAGACAAGATAAGCATACACAGTGTCCTGTGATTTCTGTAACTGTTATGTCATTTTAAAATAACCCTGATTTGTATTGCAGACGATGTCATGGGTGTTACTGTCACTGCATTTACAATGGAAAGAAATGCTAAATTTCAGGTAGAGACTAGTCAAAGTAGGGTGTTTTTTTTTTTTTTTCTGGTCTCAGGTCCCTAACTGAATATAGATTTTACCTAGTATTATCTTAATGATCAAGTCTTTCAGAGTGGGTTTTTTGATATGCTGGGTTTGGTTTCCAACATGGCACAGGTTGTGCTAAGGAATTGAAGGAATCTGTGCTTCTATCGTAATCATCAGAAACCCAGGATTATGGGGGTTGCTCAGCAGCAAAAGGACAGCAGTGCCCTGCTCATGGACTCGGAGTTTGGCAAAGCCCCACGGGACTGTTGGTACTACACACAGCAGACAGATAAGGGGAATGTGGACATGGACATGTTTTTTAGGGGGTGGAGGGTTGATTTCTAAAATGAAAATTCATTCTGCTTTTTTATATGATTTTCAAGAAAATGGTTTACTTTTAGAGGTGAAGACAGCATTTCCTGTTGTCATTCAAATAGCGATGCTGTCATGGAGAAACACACGAATGGAATTCCATGTTGTCTCAATGGCTACTTGACGGCCTTAATGTTTTAGTGATACTATCATTTGAAACTGTATTTTTCCAAGAGTTCTGAATGTCTGTATTATCAAATATGACCACAAAATATACGCGACAATTCAACCAATTATGACTAGGTAGAAGGGGATTGTTCTGAAGCTCTTAACAGTCATGCCATTCAATCTGTTATCACTGCACATCTTGTAAACCTGTCCCATTCTCTTGAAATATGCCCTTTGTCATTTCTTGTAACAGCTGCAGTTACACAAGCTCCATTGCCAGCTACGAATTACATGTGGAAACAGAGTTGGGGGGAGTATACCAGAAAAATGACAAATATCCATAAATCTCTTGAGGTGTCTTAATGTCAATCAATAAATGTGAGAACCTCATTTTGTAGTTTGTAGCTTATTAGGCTTCTAAGGAGGCAACTGGACCACTGTGGGATCTATTGGTCTATTTCACATTGGCAATGTTTCATCTTAAAATTCAGGTTTTATGAGGTTAAGTACTGCATTTTAAGCTGAAATTTTAAAGTTAGAATACTTTGGCTGAGTGGTGTCCAGTACTCAATAAATTTGGCAATGACCCAACAGGTAAAATCCCAACTTCCTTATATCCCAAAGACTGCCTCCGTAACTGCTTTTTCTTGCTGATCCACAGAGAACATCTTCATGTTCTGGAAGCCTTTCAGATTCTGCTTAATCTTGCTATACTGTACATAGTGTTCTATATCTACTAAAAGCATTCCTTCATTCCTCCTCCTAATTCTGACTTGTCCTCCAAAGATGAGCTGGGTGTTAACTTCCCTGTGATTGCACAGCACCCATATGCCTCTTTATCATGATGTTTGACTGATCATTTCGTATAATTGCTACACTGCCCATCTCAATAGACAAGTCCTTTGAGAGCAGAAGTGGTTTACTTTTTCACCTCTACCCTGACCAACCTGAGTGGGTAGCACATCATCTCAGTAAACACTTAGTATGAATGAATGAATAAATTAAGTAATGAATATGTTGTTATTTACTAGGAGTCCTCTTCTTCTTTTCATTTCATGGAAGGCTGTGGTAAAAGTTAGCAGTGTATAGGCTTCTTATTAGCCTGGAGTATGATGGGATCAGGAGAAGGGGACTGGGATACCTGCAGAGACTGCTCCTCATAGAAGAACAATAGGCCACACAAATTTTTTGTGAGGCTTGAGATTTGGAGGAATATTTATATGTAGGTTTCATTAATAAGAGAGGTAGTTAGCCATGGCTGGTGTAGCTCAGTGGACTGAGTGTGGGCCTGTGAACTAAGGGATCACTGTTGGATTCCCAGTCGGGGCACATGCCTGGGGCACATGCCTGGGTTCCTAGCAGGGGACACATGGGAGGCAACCATACATTGATGTTTCTCTCCCTCTCTCCCTCTCTCCTTCCCTTCCCCTCTAAAGATAAATAAACAAAATGTTTTAAAAACAAGAGAAGTAGTTAGCTGGTGGGGCTAAGAACCAAGGCCTGGAGTTAGTTAGAATGGTTCAAACTATGGCTCTGCCATTATCATCTGTGCATCCTTTACCTCCCTTGTAACTGTAGCTGCCACCTAAGTTTGCTGGGAGGATTAAGTGATATTTTATATTGAAGTATCCTAGCAAAATGGCAGACGTGCTTAGAGTTTGACAAATGCTAGCTGTTGTTATTATTAATTATATGACTTAATCATCAATTTATTTGATTTGAAATTTAAAAAGTGAAACCATCATTTGTCTAAGTCTTAAATTGAATTATGCCTGCATAGCATTGAATTAAAATAGATCCTGAAATCTTTAAAATTATGTAAACCCTTAAAATACTGAAACATAACTCCATCAATTATTTGTTACATGTTATATAGGAAGGTGTCTGAGAGTGAATGAAAACATGAAAGATCTCTGAAGGTCTATGTAGGTTTCTCTGTGTCTTGCTTTTAATATCTGAATAACAGTGATTTTTTTAAAAATCAAACTGTACTATAGATAGGTTCTAAGAAATAACAAACTTGAAAATGAAGATAAAACATTTAGCATAATTAAAAGAGCTGTGAGTCTTTATTTTGTTCTTTGCTAATAACAAGTCAGTGAGGAAAAAATATAAACCAAGTACATAATATACCGAATTTAAAATAAGTTATAAGAGTTGCATGAGATGAAACTTTCCTACCCTGCTAACATTGTCTCTTGACTTTGGTGAATAATTGGAGCAATAATCTGCCTCAAGGTGTGTTACCTGGAGTAACCCCTGGCACCAAAGACTGGCATCAAGTCCAACATTGTTTTCTCATGTGTGACCCTAAATAAATTCAAGTTATCTGAACCTCAGTTTGCTCTTTTATAAATTGCACACAATATAAGCCCTGACCCAATTTTCTCCATGTTGTTTTGAGAGTCAGATGTTAAATAATCTGAAAACAGTAAGGTATAATAAATATCATTTATTCACATTAAAAGTAGTAATAGTAGCTGTGATAGTCTTTTGATGGGTCCAGTCTCTAGTTATTCAAACACTAACCTACATGTTACCACCCTGGTGTTTTGTAGATGTGGTTTAGTCCATAATCAGTTGACTGTAAGAGAGAGTATCTTACCCAATCTGATTGAGCCTGATTCAATCAGTTGAGTGATCTTAGATGCACAGCTAGGCTTCCAAGAAGAAATTCTACTCATGCCCTGCTCATGGATTCCAACCTGTCCTTTGTTCTGGCCTGTCCTATGGATTTCAGATTTGCTTATCTAGGCCTTGCACTTGAGCTAAATCTCTGAATGTATATCTCCTTCTGATTCAAATTCCCTGGTTGATAAGAGTAGTAATTTGCATGACTAACCTCTTTGAGAAGAAGGAATAGGAAGGAGGAAATATAGAACATAATCAGAGATGAAGCAACCATATTATATATCCCAAGAATTCATAATGATAATAAAAACCTTCTTCAGAAGGTCTTGTGGGAAGGAGGGCCATCAAAGTAGTAAGTACTTATCCAAAAGTTTAATAATAATTGTTAACTCAGTAAAAGCAGAAATTCATGAATGTTTAAGTGTGCTTCATAAAGCACAGAGTTGATGCATGGGTACAAAAGGAAAACCCGAACCATCAATGAATCACAATGCTGGTATCATGGGAGAGGCAGTGTATCAAGTCTGAGTGGGAAGAACAAGGGCTTTAGAGTCAAATAGACTTGGATTGGAATCATTCCTTGGTGAATCATTGCTAGTTGCCTGGCCTGAACTAGTTATTTAATGTCTATGAAGTTCACTTATATTACTTGTTAATGTAAATGCGGGAGAATAATACCTCTTTCTCAGAGATGTCATAAAAATCAAGAGATAATGCATGGGTAGGGCCAGCATAAAATAAACAATAAATATAGCTAACAGCGTTCCCTTGAGACTGTGGATTCTCAACACACTATGTCCGTTCTCACTTCCTGAATTTCATCCTAAGAACCAACATTGATGAGCAAGCATCCTTAGTGGGTAATTGTTTACTGTTTAAGAGCATTCAGATATTTCCTACTTATTGTGCCACAAGGATGAATCAATAGTAAATATCCAAAGAAAAGTCATCAGATCATGCTTCCAAAATGGTGTAGAAAGATTTATTATACATTGAACCTTCAGCATATGCACTGGCAACGTGTGGTTTCCTCCACATCACTACCACACAATTAAAACTGCTGGTTCACCACAGACAGATCCTACAGTCCAATGACGACCTTTGTTCCAGCCTTTGGCCATGTGGTTTCCTTTGCTGTTATGCCTAGATCACTTTTTTATTCCTACCCATGCATGTATTAGATGTTTCATAAGAAACTGAGTGTTGGGGATTCCCTTGCTTTTGCAAATTAACCACCACATATGAATTGTCTTTTGAAAGACATATTCTAGACTTCTTTTTAATAGAGCAAAACACAAATAATAGCCTCTAGGTATTCAACAAAACAGACAAATGGTAGCAGTTTACTACAGCCCAGGTAAAATTCGAAAAGCATTGAAAATCATATAAATATAGGAGAAAGAGCAGGTGTTGTGTGTGGGAGGGCAGGAATGGTGGAGATTATTCCATCTTGGACATTAAATCCTATTTCAGTGACTATAGGAAATAAAAGTCTAGGCTAATGAGAATTGTCTGAGCATTCTCACCATATCCTTCATTAGTTAGGAAAAGCACATAGAGTGGGAAGAGAAGGTGATTTAAAATAGAACCCTGTAAAATACCAAATATTAAGCTGCAGGAAGAGGAAGAGAAACCCAGGGAGGACAAAAGAAGAGATGAGAAGAATGTGATGCTTTAAAGAGAGTGTAGTCAGTAATGTCAGTTACCTTTGAGGGGAGGAGCCAAGAAAATGTGGCACTAAAAACACTCATTAGATTTCTTCATGAATGGGGTGCCGATGACCTTAAAGGAAACGGTTGAATTGGAGTTGTGACCATAAAAGGCAGATCACAACAGCGTGAGTCAGGACTGATAGGTGAGGAGAGGACATAGAAAATTGTAGAAAGCTTTATCAAGAAGTTCGGCTAAGACAGAAAGAATGAAGAGAGGGTCACATCGGGGATTTTGGTAGGTCTTAGTGGTCTCTGATGGTGTTCTGTGAAACATGTGATGCAGTTTCTTCTCGCCAGGAATGCAGAGTACAGTATTTGTTTAGAAAGTGTAATGTTGGGATTTGGTGCCATTCGGTCTTGCCACTGTATCTGAATTACCCATGAAACTGTTAATATAGATGCCCAAGCCCCACTTCAAATCCATAAACCAACAACTCAGGAATTAAGTTAGTCTTTTTTGAGCATGGTTTTCTCCTCATCTGACCAGGTACCATATAGATGGTTCATGTTCTACCATATTGGTGTCTTCTTTATATCAGAGCTAACATGCTCATTTCAAGTTGTTTCCCAATTCTATCTGCAGTTGCTCAATTTTAGTCATGGCACATACCTTCCAACCATTACTCCATTGTAGTAGCTAGTTCAAATGTTCTGCCTTCTTACTTCACAAACCTGGGAAAATGTCACAAGTACAATTTTCTACCAAGTTTGAAATTACACTTTTGCAGCTGCATGTGGGTAGCAGAAAATGCTATCAGTAATTTAATTGATAGCAATTTTGGAGGGAACAAGCGATGACTGGTTGAAAAGAGCTACTTGGAAATCTCTCTCTCCATTATCAGAAACCCTTTTTGCTGTTACTTCCTCTTGCTCACTGTCCATTATCTCACTGGACCGTGGCAGCTGTAGTCAAAACTCTTTGCTTGCTGCACTGCAGTTTTGCTGTAATCATTTCATGCTCAATTACATGAGGGTTATGTAAATCCTTATTAAATATTTTTGAATTGAAAATTAAGAATAGATTTCAATGAGGCATTGAATTTAATAGAACAAGAGCATGGTTATATAGTCAGAAAAATGGATGCTGTTCCAGCAAAAGGAAAGTGAATCTATGACTGAGAACTAGAGATTAAATAGATAGATAGATAGATGGTAGATAGATAGATAGATAGATAGAGAATATGAATTAAAAGTTAAAAGTCAGTGCTATGTTTGAGAATTACTCAGGTACATTTCTTTAGTGATAAATAGATTTTAAAATGAATTCATCTGAGAATGATACAAGTGTTATGGAGCACACAGAAGTAGAGCTGATATCTGCACTTGGGTAACCAGCAGAGAACACACAAAATATATTAAAATACTTTCTTATGGACTGAGAAGCATCTTGGAATTTTTTTAGCAAATGAGACAAAGAAAGAAAACTGAACCATGGAAGGTTAGCTGAAGCACCCAAAGTATACATATTTTTTACCTATCATTCATGTTGTACTGTGCTAACTATTTACACATTCTATCACCTGATTTAGTATCTCAGCAGCTCTATAAACTAAGAGTCCTAACTCATGGATCAGAGAACTGAGAATTATGAGTTAGGTAATTTGTCCAGGATCACACAGCTGACAGTCGAAGCCGAGGACTGACTAGCAAGCCTGCTCTTAGGCATTGGAAAGCTCTTTAGCGATGGAGCCACAGCTGTGCTGACTTCAGCCCAGGGTTCACTCCACAGCATGGTTAATTCAGCACTTGCCCATTAAATCGGTCTAAGCAAGGAGTTTTGAGTCTAGTTACTGGGCACTGAGTTTGGGGACACCTTTTATTTTGAAGCATAATTTGTACTTACATGATTTTATTAAAATCGTGCCCGATGAATTAAACAGCTGTTAATCATGTACTTACTGATTATAACATGCAAACAAAAGGAAAGCCAGAGAACTATCAATACACACAAGAAGAAATAAGCTGTTTTAAACTAGACTATTAAGGGTGCTCTTTTTATATTGCCTCCCAATAGACATTTAAAAACCTGTTACAACAACCATTCTTGCCAGAGCTTCATTCACCATATGGGGAAAATTCATGTTTTAATAACTCCAATGACTTTCTGGTCTTTACCCCAGTCTTGTCTAAATGCTATTAAAAGTTCTCAGTTTTAAGGCTCATCCATGGTGTCCTTGCTGGGTGATCAGAGAACGTTAGAGCTACCGTGAAAGGAGCAGTTCATACTATAGAGAAAGGGATTCTGTAGATCCCCGTCTTGCCCACAGATTCTGGTTGCCCCTTAAATAGCTGATATAAGTTTAAAGGAAGTCACTCTAGCATTGCTTATTCAAAGTTTGTATTCATCTATTCATTCATTTATTTCACATACACATGTATTAACAGTCCTCATGATAGGGATAACATGAAGAATAGATTCCAATGATGTCAGAGAATATGGGGAGAGTTCCGAAAGGTACTAGAGACCCCTCTTCAAAGTAGAGCTACAATGGTTTGTGTAATATGATTAGAGTAGATTGGACTGACTTTAACTCCTCTTCAGGGAGTAGAAGCTTCATTTGCTCTGTATTGGTTAGGTAATTAGTTTCTTACTGGGAATGTTTTAATTTCAGTTTTGTGGCTTCCTAGTTTCCTGCCTCCTTACTGGTGCCGTGATTCCCTAGTACCTTAATAACTACAGTGGGTGTGCTTTGCTTAATGGGCATGAGCTTTAGCAAATAATGTCATTTCTGAACACTTAATGAGTTTCACAATTAAGAAGGCATTGAAGTTCAAGGTCTTAAAAGAAAGACATTTTCCTAATGATACAGCTGCCAACTAAAGACTTGATAATCCGGAAAAGAAGTTGTTTTTCTGCTTTAAGGCCAAAATAAATAATTTCTGACCTTGACCAAATTCAAAGTGTTTGGGATGGTTTTTGATTGCTTTTATAAAAAGAGGAAAAAAAACTACAAAAATGCATAATTCAATAGGTTTTATTTATAAAAATTAGAATTTGAGAGAAATAAAGGGAATAACAAATTACAGAAAAAAATGAACTACTAAACATAGAATGCCTATTTCAGTTGTAGACTTGAAAATTAAGTAATAGTGGAACAGGATATATATTCTGTTTTAGCAATAAAAACAAAGAATGATAATTGAAGCAATGTTTGGTATATCGTGAAACATGTGGACAGTAACTTCTAGATATAGCCTGAATTTTCTATCAAGTTTCTGATAGAAGGTGTAAAGGTGTCTATTTCCTTGCAGGCAGTTTAACTTAGAATAAACCCTTACTATGGGAATAGAAAATGACTTGCTAATCCTACCGTTCACTTCCTACCTACAAATTCCTGCTTGGATCCAAACCTATTCTCAATGGAGACATGCCAGAGACTTTCATCCTGTTTCAGAGAGACCAATTAGTAGAGGACCCTGAGAATCTAGTGAAGGCCCAAAAGATGCTGAATAAAATGCACTAAGAGCCAATTTGAACTTGATGTTGAAGTCCAGGAGTCCTGTGCTGGGCAACTGGGGCTCTGATTTTAATGCCTTTGGACATTTATTGCCCTCTGGGTTCCCAGCCTCAGGGAATTTAGTTTATTAACTTTTGCAGCCTGAGCTTCTGGCATTGACATCTTGGGTTTATTAGCTACAAAAGTCTTAGGATTAACATCAGTAAGCCTTCTGGCACTTCTCAGTAAAGTGGCTGAGTGGGTAAGGGGAATGTGGCAAAACCACTTTACTTGGCATTCATGAATTCACATCCTCTCGTTTCTTAGTTTCTTCTGTTTGGTTTTTGGAACATTGCTGGGTGTGTGGGGGTGGGGGGAGGGTGCATTGAATATGACCATCACAGCAAGGAAGGTTGGTAATCATCAAGCCTTTGGGTTGGACTGAGGATATCATTTATGGATAGTTATTCTAACACATTGCACAACGAGATCCCTGGTCGCTTTGTCAAAAACAGTGACAAAGACAGCAGAGTGCAGCCCTGCCATTGAGCAGGCAGAATTGCCCTACAGGGTGCTTCATTTTGTAGCCTCTAGTCTCTGGTTTATTTTACTCACTTTATACATTGTACACATTTTATAATATAATTGCTTTTCAGATTCCCTATTGAAATGTAAACTTTTACATTTGATTAAAAAGACTATCTTTCAACTGCTTCCTCCTCATCTCATTTCTCCCTCCAACCCTGCTCTCTGGCACACACAGCATCGCACCACTTTGAGTTTGCTGGGTTACTCTGTCAACCGCCTCTTCAGCGCTCACACTTGCGTGCACTCTGCTGTGTATTCCTTGCAGTGCCAGCAGAAGCACATGGGCAAGGCAAGCACCTGTCAAGCCTCTGCTTAGATCCCATCCACTCTAACTTCATTGGCCAAAGCAGATCACCTGGCCTGGGCTGCTGTAACAAAATACTGTAGACAAAATACTATAGACTGGGTGGCATGAACCACAGACACTTATATCTCACAGTCCCAGAGGCCAGGAAGCCTAAGAATCCAGGTGCAGGCAACTTCGGTTCCTGGGGAGAGCTGCCTTCTCACTGGGTGCACAGGTGGCCTTTTCCCCACGCTTGTGCCTTTTCCTATAAGGGCACTAAGCCCATTGTGAGGGTCCCACCCTCCTGGCGTAATCTAATTTAGTTACCTCCCATAGGCCCCACTTCCAAATACCATCACACTGGGGGTTAGGGCATCTACATATGAATTCAGGGACAGACAAAAACATTCAGTTCATAACAGAGTGGCAAAGTTCACTCTACCGTTTTAGGGAGGATCTGAAAAATTACATATACTTTCCTTCATTCAACTTATATTACTATACACTGAGAGTTGGAATTGCAGCTATAAGCTAAGCAAGACAGTCTCAGAGCTGATGGATTTTATTTTGCAGGGTGGATGACTGACCTGGTGCAGGCCAAATACAGGTGTGTTAATTATCATGATGAGACTTCTCTTGCTATGCACTGTTCTTTCTTTCTAGCATGTCCTTCCCCCTTAGTACCATTTATTTGTGTCTAATAAGAGTTTCACGACTGACTCAAATGTCACCTTCCGTAGGAATTTGCTTTTCAACCGTAATCCCTTTTAATCTGTGATCTCCCCCTTTTATCATTCAGAGTCCCGCTTCCCATGAGGGGTTCCTTGTTAACATCACATTCAGGAGTAGCTCTCAGATTGTTTCCTGTAAACATCACTAGGACGGGGGCTATCACGGCCCTTGCGCGAAGCACCACTGTAAGTCTGAGAAGGGGCTCCCTGGCCCATGCTGAGAGCTCGATAAAGGTTAGTGCCAATATCATGGTTTCTGAATGCAGAAACTGCTTTCTGTTCTTTCTGCTGTCTGTCTAGGACACAATGCCGTTGAACAATTCCCATATTTACCCTTGCATTACCCATAGTATCTTAAATTTATTCAAGAGGTGTTTTGCTTAAAGTCTCCAAGCAAATGTAAATTTTATTTATGTTCATTGTGGAAAAAAAAATGATGTTGAAGGTACCAGTGTGGAGGAGAAAGGAAGTGGTGAAGGAATACAGCGTCATCTGTTCCAAGGGGTTGAAAGTAATTATAAATAGGTGCTTTAATCAAGGTCAGTTAATTACGAGATTTAGACTTACACGCTTCCCTTTATTAACAGTTTAGGCTTTATGCTTTTAAGAAGATAAGCTGGCCATCCCACCAACAAAGCCTTGAAACCTGAGACAAGCGAAGACTGCAAACACTGCAGCAGGGGTTTCTTCTCTGCGCCAGTGTCCTTGTCTCTGCAAGTGTTTTCCAGCTCACAATTAATCTCCCTCTTTATTACGTCTTGTCATGGTTGAAGCATCTTCAAAGAACGGATAACAGGAGGGGAGAAGTGATGATTTATTTCAAGAAGTAGATAAGACCTAACATTTTCGAGTTGACAGCAACTCCAGAGAACACTTCAGAGACTGTGCCTGCGTGGGCCTGAGCGTGTGTGTCGCCTATCCGTGAGCAAGCTCACGGGGCCCTGAAATTGCAGCGAGCCAGGGAACGCTATCCTCCTCAACCCCGTATGCTGCCTACGAGGACTCGGAGGCCCCCCCGAAGTTAATGTTGTATATAGTAAGCACCGTGACTCCGCGTCAGAGTCTGGATGTGAACCCAAATATCCTGTCTCTAATCCTGTGATCTTAGAATCCTGTCAACCTTCTTGGAGATTTATTTCAGCAGCTGAGAGCTTTAGGTAATGGCATTTATCATCTCTGCCTTACCTAAGGACAAATGCCGCATGGGTTTAAAATCCAGGAGAAAATTTTTAGGCTTTATTATAAAAAGTAAGCGGTGACAAGAAAACAATTGTTGTTACCTCTGGGGTGCCACGTACCAGTGGGAAGTCCTGAAGAGAGGGGCCCAGCAGTAGGGAGGAGCAGGCTAAGGCAATCGATGCTGCTGTAACAGGACACTGGCCAGGAAGGGAACATGGCAGGTTCAGTGTCCATTCCGGGCTGAGTGGCGATGAGTCCTAGGTCCTCATGAGGGAGGAAGTGGGGCTTGCTCTGCCAAATGTGATTGGTAAACAAAAGCAAAATGGTTCAGTTTCTCAGAAAATCTGACAATATATCAATTATTCTTCTGTTGTGCTAATATGCCTATAAATATATTCTTACACATGTTCCTTTCTACTAGCTATTCCTTATATATGTATGTGTATATGTGTATATTCCATACATATTCCGTGTGTGTGTGTGTGTGTATATATATATATATATATATATATATATATATATATATATATATACTGTTTCCAACTAGGTTGAGACTTTGGGGAAGGCAATGAACTTTTATAACATAATTGCCTTATCCCCAAATCTCCTAGTGTTATTTTATGAACACAGTCTGAAAACACATCGAATATATGAAAGAGTGGGACACAGAGGACGAAACCACACCCTGACACTCTGTGAGGAGTGGCTGTGGGGGTCTTGCCCCCACCTCCCCACCACAAGCCTACTAACTCTTCCTAGCCTCCCTTTTCTCTTTTAAAACCATTCTTCCAGTACAGAGTAATCCAGGAGGCCACACTGGTTTTGTTCCCTTCGGGCTTTCTCTCCAGAGCTTGCACGCTTTTGCTGCCTTTCCTTTGCTTTTCCAATTCCCTCCAAGTTATAAAGCTTTCCATTTTCTCATGTCTTCTCCATGTTTCCTCATTTCTCATGTTTGTTGTTGATTCCAAAGCTTTTGTTGCTCTTATAGCTCCCTTTTTGGAGTCAAACTCTGTTCTGTTGTCTCCTCCCTTAATGTTTAGCCATTATGCAAAATGTGCATTTTTTGTGCGATTGTGTATTCCGCATGACATGGGGCTAGACCTCAGCAGATATTCTTCCTATGTTACTCTGAATGTTTCTTCTATGGTTACTCATTTAAAAGATGAAATTGATTTGTACAGCAAACATAAATCACTGGACTTATATTTACTGTTTGTAAGTATTCTAATCAGTGTAAACACATGCACACACACACAAAATGAAATCATAAACTTGAGTGACTATCCTTGGTATTTAGTGACATTATAGCTGTGCTAAGTGATGAGCCACGTCTGGGATGCAGCATTTCACTCAGTGGATGCATTCTAAATACCTGTATACCTTAGTTGGGTATTGTGTTTAAGTTAAAGAGGGAATGGTCCCAGCTTCTAGGTGTGCCCTGGAGCTGCCCAGAGCTCTGGAGCCCATCCTGTGACAAGCCACACAGTCACAGAAGATGGCCCTCAAAGGGACATGGCCTTGCACTGACACCAAATGGCCTACCAAGACAGTGATAAATATCTCATTCATATTATTTTCTCTCCACTGCCTTGTTATACCCAAGCAAACCTTTTATAGGCATTAAAATATTTCTTAAAGTTACTTTTTTCTTGTCCCTACATCCTCTGCCCTGCTTCTAGTCTTCCTGTCATTGCTAAATGTCATGAGGAACAGGCTTCATGTCTTCACTACTCCTTACCACCCAGCCCTATGGTCTTGCTGCTGAGCTCTATCAATACCTGATGATGCTGTCCTTTCAGAATCCCAAATGAATTTTTTAAATTTTTAGAATTTTCAAAATTCAGAGGCCTTCCTGGTTCTCCCCTCATGTAATTTTTCTAGTTTATTTCAACTGACCACTGTTCCTTCTTGACCTTGGTGACACTGTGCTCTTCTTCACTTTTTACTTCTCTTTCTCCTCCCTCTCAGCTTCCTCTTCTGACTCCTCTCTCTCCACCGACCTTCCAGTGCAACATTCTTGGTCTTCTCTGCTCCCACGTTTCCCCTAAATGATCCCAGACACTCCCCAGCCAGCATCTGCCTTCAGATAATTTGAAATCCGTGCGCACCAGTTATGCTCCTAGACATCACATGCACATTAGCTCATTTACTTGCTGGACATAGCTGGTCTTCTGGCTTTCCAAATTCAATGTGTTCAGTATGAGATTGGACTGCCAGGAAGATCATGACCTTGAACTGGAACAGACCAGGATTAGATTTCTGGTTCTTAATTGCTAACGGACCTCAGAGAAGATACTGCAAATGTTCGTGCAGCTATAAGATGAAGGTTGTAAAATCTACTTTGTAGAACAGCTGTGAGTATAAGATGAGTGAAATAAAATTTGGCAAATGGTTGTCATTCAGTACATAAGGGGTGTTCTGCATCATTATCTTCTCTTCATTGCTTCCTTCCTCTGTTGTATCGCTATTGATTTCAATCAAAATGTCATATCCTCATAGTCATTTTCTCTTCCTTTCTATCCCAATCCTCATATCCAATCACATGTCATGTAATGTGGATTCTGCTTCTATAGGTTCCCTTGAGTTCATCCCCAGCTCTCTTTTGGTCCTTGTTATTTGTTCCCTGTGTTATTTCAATAATATTCAAATTGATGCCTCTGCTTTCAGTTTTCCATTCCTCCAAACCATCGTTATTTTGTCATCAGAGTTTAGTTTTGTGTTATTTTCCTGAGACACTACAATAAAAAAGGTTAGTCTTCTCAAAACCCTTTGGAAGTTAATCTCTATTCAGTGGCTCTTTGTTACATATAGTCTAATGCTGTCAGTCCTAAGCTCATGTGTCATTGTCCTACTGTCTTCCCCAGATTTTTCTCCCACTACTGTGTGCTCTAGCTACACTAGATTATTCAGTGTCCCCAAGCAGGCCATCTGGGTTAATGACATTCCTCAACTTTAGAATGTCCTTTATCCCTGAACAAAATGCTAGTTACTGTTAGCCAATTTTTACTTTAGGTTCCTGTAACATTTGAGTATCTGTTTAGTGATTTTTATTCTATTGTAGTTATTGTATGAGTGTTCTCTTTCCCCACAAACCGAGTCCTTTGAGAACACATATGACAAATATAACAACACCATAAAAAAGAAATTAAAAATGCTAAAGGAAGAACTAAGAAAACCAATGCCAATAATAATATCAATATGACAATAAAGGCAATTGCTATAGCTGTGCATAAAACCTAGCTTTTAACCACTTATCAGCCAAGATTTAGTCACAGATTCCAACACTTCACAAATAATTTGAGTGAATCCTTTGTGCCCAGCACTAGGTTTTGAAAGACAACTAAGTACAAGATAGATCTGGGTTCTACTCACAAATAATTGCATACTTGAAATGTTCATCATGAAGAACAAAATATCCCCTGATTTTAAACTTTGAGACAATTTTTTAAACAATTTTGTTTATTTATTTTTAGAGAGAGGGGAAGAGAGGTTGAAAGAAAGGGAGAGAAACATTGATATGTGAGAGGAACATTGACTGGTTGCCCCTCGCACATCCCCAAGTGGAGACCTGGCCTGAAATCGAACTGCATCCTTTTGGTCTGTAGGACATTGTCCAACCCACTAAGCCACACCAGTCAGGGCTGAGAGAAATTTTTCATTTGGGGCATTACATAGGGTATATTGAATGAAATAATGGGTAAAACCTTCAATAATGGTTTGATAATAAAACCAGAAGCGTAGCTTTGTATAACTGTTAATTGAGGCATTATATTGAAAATCAATTAATATCTCCTAGTATATAGTTCTAAATGGTTGTTGGAATCAAACACTGTTATCTGATTTTGTCAGTCTTTTTTGCCAGACCATATTTAATGGTATCATTGACATCTTAGTCAAAATGGTTTTGTGTATTTATTTGAGATATTGACACTAAAAAACCTTTCTCTGCCAACCCACCTGTATTAGTTTCTTATTGTTGCTGTAACAAACACCACAAAACAAGTGACTTAAAACATCCAAATTTATTACCTTACAGGCTGGATTCGGTGTTCTCACAAAGCTGAGTTTCTCTGAGACTCAGGGATGGAATCTGTCCAGGTTTCACAGGGCACCTGCATCCCTTGGCTTGTGCCCCGCATCTTTAAAGTCAGCGATGTTGCATTTCCCCGGTCATTGTTACAGGATCATGTCTTTCTGTGACTACAACTGGAAAAGATCCTATGCTTTTCAGGACCCATGTGATTAGATTGGGCACACCTGGATAATATAAAATAATCTCATTTTAAGCCCTTGAATTTAACCACATCTATAAAGCCACTTTTGCCATGTAAAGTAATATATCCAACAGATTTTATGGATGATGGCGTTTTTGAGGAAGGGCAATTATTCTGCCTGCTATACCATCTCACTTGCATGTTCTGATTTACAGTGGAGACCGTGATGTCCCAACCGCCTGTTCAAAGGAGCGTGTTACACGATGTGATTCTGCACCTTTCCCTAAAACAACAGCAAACATTACATTTCCTTAGAATCCATGGGTAATTCTGTAAGGGCATATGAGCTTGTGTGACTTAGGACAGGTTTAGAAATTAGAAGAGTGTTTCTGAATCTGTTTCTAGGGAACAGTGGAGATACCCCTTTTCCCCCATCTCTTCCCAAAACTTTGCATTTCCCTACTCTACACCTGGTGTATCACCAATAATGTTAAGGTTAAAAAGCATCTATTCCATTTCTTTGATGGAAACAAAATGAAGCAATAAAAGTATCTACCAACCCTGGGAAGTGTTTGCAGAAGTGATTGGTGTTTATTGCTAATGTAAAATGTTTTTGATTGTGAATACATTGCTTATGTGATCTTCTGAATAAAGATAATTTCGCACTGTGTGAATAATTTCCCATTGTTTTCCAAAGTGTGTGAGTGGCTAGAAAAAAATAGTTCTACTTTGTGTTTGTCAGTTGCACTTTACAAAATTGAAACAATCTTGGATATTGTGGATACAACCAGATGGAAGAAGATTTCTGATTTGAATCTGGAATATGAACAAAGAGTAAAATGCTGCTCGTTGACTGTGCGTTACTCACTGGGGTTTATCTAAAACCAAGGGAATTGGTACCTCAGCAACTCTAGTTCTGCACACAGTAGACACTCATTAAATACTAATTATTTAAATACAAGAATCATGTTCTACTTCCTCCCACTCCCAGTTAATAGTTGTTTGCTTGTTTTTTTCCCCAGGCAATCTCATGTGAATCACATAGAAATGACTGATGTGACTCTCAGAGTAGTGCCTCATTGTACAGTGTCCATGCCCTGCCTCAAGTTGATATTCACTCCCACTTCCTTGTAAGACTTTCTGCTGAATGCTATTACCTTCCCCAAAATGTTAAAGTTATGCTCTGCTGGTTGAGAACCACAAAGCTGACATCATTTTTCTCTCTGCCTTTTTAAAAAACTAGTGTCTCAAGATGGATTAAGAAGACATTATTAATATGATTTCTTTCTGTTACAAACCTGCTTCCACATCCCACTGTTGGAAGAAATTATTCAGAAGATTAAAAGCTGTTCCATGTGGGATATCTTAGGCTACCCATCTGCAAGGGCCAGTGGGAGAGGAGGCGCTTGCAGAAAGGACCTGTAAGAAGAGATGGAGGCTAAATGATCTCAGATGACCATTGGAGAGATTCTGCGAGTTCATGCATTGGTGCCTGGAAGTGCCATGTTTAGTTCCACAGTATAAAAAGTGCTAAAAATCATCTGGGTGTGTTGTTTTCCCAGCTTGGCTAAGATAGACCTGTGTCATAACTTAGTGATGGGGCTTCTATAGGAAGGTGATACGTTATTACTTCTAGGAAATGATTCCTTGTATGCCCTGTTCCCTAGAGAGTCATCGAAAGCTGTGCACTGGGCTGGAAAGAAAGCAGGTCTGTGAAAACCTAGAGAGGTTTTGATTAAAGAGCAGAGATTCTCCCCACAAATGCAAAGGGAAGCACAGGGAAGAGGCAGGTACTCTCTCAGAGAAGCAAGAATGGTTCAGGCCACACCATCACAGCTCAAGGACATGTTCTTTTGCTTATAGCACATTCCCTGTTTTCAACCCTTTGCTTTAGAACCACTTTGCCCCCCCCCAATCTTGGACATCACTTTTAGATCTTTATTTCTAGCTCACTCAATCCAAGTCACAACCACCAGTTTTCCTTTGCTGTCCACCACAAATGTCCCATCACTGTCACACTAGGCTGTGGCTCCTGCAACAAGACTGGGGCCACATGCCAAGAGCCTGGTATGCTGGGGACCGGTAAGACATGCCTACTTCCTGAGCTTGGGGAGCAGCCCAGAAAAATAATGCATCTCAAAATGCTTGGCCAGCTCCAAGGCATGATTCCAAGATGGTGTAGTCAATATTCTACAATGGTGGTGACTGAGTCCCTCAGTGTCTCACCTCTCAGCCAGATTCTTGTGTGCATGTGAGTTTTATTTTGGGTTTTCTTTCAGAATAGAGCTGTTTCAGCACAACGTTTTCATTGTTTTCTCTAAGTTAAACTTTTATTGAAGTATAGCGTACACACAGAAATATACTCTCATTGTGTGTAATGGAATGAATTTTCACAAGTAAACACACTCACGTAATTGACGCCTGGAGAAAGAGAGACAGCATTATCACCATTGATTCCCCAGTGCCCCCTCATGCCCCTTCATAATTCAATAGATTTTTAAAGAATGGTCTTTTTGGAATGTATTCACTCCCTCACTCCACAATCTTGTGTGGTTCCCTCAGCGTATGCATAATTCTGTACTGCTTTTAGGGAGGAAGCAGCTTCTCCAGGGGGTCTAGGATTTAGCCTTGTCTCAAGAGCAAAAATACCCAAAACAAGGGCAGGACAACTAAAGGCCTCTGCCGAAATGCATGCTAGGTCAGCATGAACTGTATGTGTGAGCACTAAGACATCAATTAAAGGGGACGGGGAGGGCAGTGCAGCGGGGGTTTCATCAGGAAAAGCTTGGGCAAAGGCTGAGAAAAGCATTCAGAGGCACATTTCTTCTTCTTCCCTCCTCATATCCACCTCAGAGCCTATTTTACTGTCTCAGAATAACTCTGGCCACCCACCGTGCCATCTGTCCAGATGAAAGGTCCCATCCAGTAAGATTTGTGGCCCTTGTTCTTTACATCCTTTATCTGTCACTTTCACTTATGTCTGTACTCTATATACTTCCTTCTTTTATTGCCAATGTTCTGTGTCCCTGCCATAATAAAAACAGCCTTGGGTTTGGTATTCCTGATCTCTGGGCTCTTAATGAAATGCAGCAGTGGTTGCATTCTTATCTCTAAGCACCATAAGCATCCAAGTGCCAGAGTGTACTATGATCACTTAATTGCTATGAGATGCAAGCCCACAATTTCAGTAATATGTCATCTGCAATGAAGCTGTGGCTGAAATTGCTATTAACTGTTTCCCCTGACTTTGATGATCCCACTAGAAATTTTCTTTCTGACAATAACTCTTCAAAATTGTGGTATCCATATATTTCTATTACTAGCTTCATTTATTGTGAGAAATGTTAAACATTTTATTAAGTTACTCAATTTATTCAGGATCTACTATGGATAAAACATTGTATTAGGTGCTGGGAAGTTAAATTAGTTTGGGCAAGGATCTTACATTGAGCAAATTAAAGTCTAGCAAGGAACATGTAAGGAACATCATACGTGTGCTTAAATATCCATATTTTAAGTGGTCAAAGAGATTTACTGGAAGGGCAATGTATGGTTGAGGGATGGGACTGGGGCAGTAATTTCTCAGGACTAGGAAAAAGAGGGAAAATGATGTGATGGAAAGGACCTTGAAAGTTGGGTTAGTTTGGGACAGGTGAAGATTTCATAAACAATCTCTTGGCAGAGGAATTGGAATGAGTAAAGGAAAAGTGAACCCAAAATGGAGTTTGTGGAAGGGAATAACTGTGTGTTCCATCGGTTAGAAAAACTTTCAGATGGAACGGACACCAACAAGAACATTGCTAAACCTGGGCCGCTGGAAGGACATCGTCTGCCTTCCACAGGAAGCCTGGAGTAGTTAGTACCAAGATCCGTTCAGGGCCAGCCATGTCGGAAGGCCCTGTCCTTCTCTCCTGTGGCTCCATCTCCCTCAGCACACTGGCTCTTTTGTCCAGGTTGCCCTGACAACACACATTGGTACCAAATCTCACATCCATCTCTAGGCCAATCACAAAGAAACAATGGATAGATTGTGGTTATCTTAGACCAGTTTTGTCCCTTACCAAGACAAAGTTTGATAGCAAGGAGGGGGAGGGAAGAAGATGGAGGAGGAGATAGAGGAGAATAAGAGGAAAAAGAAAAACAAGAATGAGGAAGGGAGAGAAAAATGGCTTCATTAAAAGTTGAGTTTTAGTAGCATAGTAAGAGATCAGTTTGGAAAATGTCTGGGGCCATGTTATGGATAAAACCCCATGTTGTTAAAATTCATGGTCAGCATTTAGTCCTCTTACTGGAGCCCTTCTTGGCATTTGACTCGACTCACCCTCCTTCCCCGTGTCACACTTTCTCCTGGGTGTTCCCCATACAACTCTGGCTGCTCCTTGTCAGTGCTGTTTCCAGGTCCCCACTGCCTGTTTACCACATAAATGGCAATGTTCCAAGGTTTCTGGCCAGTCTCTCTCCCTACCCCTTCTAAAGCAACCCACGTCAACTTGCTGGCTTTACACCTATTGCTTGCAAACCTCCAGCACAATCTTTTGACTGTTCATTTTGCCCTTGGTCTGGCTGCCCACATGCATTTTAGCCTGTATCTCCCCTCATGCTTCCCACATGCCCTGGAATACCACATCCTCTTCCTAGTTTTTATTCAATGAAGAATTCCTCGTTCATGACTTCATTTAAGAGGTATTGCTCTCTGGCCACTTTGCTGCAGTCTAATTCCCATGACTCTCCTTTGGGCTCCTTGTTCCCTCCACCCCATTTTACAGTGCTCTTCTTACTGTATTTAGTCTCTCCTTCAGTGACTGATGACCTAAGTCTCACCAGGCCACCATCAGCTCCCACCCACGTCCCTGGAAAGGCCATCTTATTAATCTCCTTGTATCCACCTGGCTGTTCTCCAAGCCTTGCTTTCTGCTACAGCAAAATGACCCTTTCCAAATAAAGATAGTATGAGGACTATTCTCTTGTTATTCTTAGCAGATGAACAAAGGTCCTTCATTTCACAGAAAGCCCTACAAGGGGCCTCTCTCACCAACCTGCTGCATATTTGTCTCCCTCTTTCTTTCTCTACCAAAATCCCAGTGGCATTCTCTCATTTACTCAAAAATGCCCTGTCATCGCCTTCCTTCACAGAACCTTTACAAATGTTCTTTTCTTTGCTTGGAATGTTATTTTCTCCAGCTTAACCAAACTAACTCCTGCTCAAGAATTACTTCCCCGAGGAAGCCTTTCTTACTATTCAGGTCCACATGTTCTGAGAAGCTGTTTCATTCATTCATTGAGCTTAACTTTACTTATGACCATGGATTGTTGTTATGATTATTTAATTAATATCTCTTTTCCTGTATTAATAGCAATTTCTGTGAAAGTATCAATTGCATCTGTTTTGCTCATGCCTATGTTCCCAGTGCCTTACATGGTACCTAGCCTATAGTAGATGCTCAGTTAATATAATTCTCTTAGCAAAAATGAATGGATGAATTGACATGCTTTTTTATACCATGGAATTTGGAGAACTGAAACAATCCTGATTTAACATGATATTTCCAGGACCTTGCAGAGTTCTTATCTATGAAGGTAACTAAAGTCATCAATAGATGATTGATTTAGTAAATGATAAATGAATGATTATGAATATCAGGCTAATGGATCTGTGGCTTTGTGAGGAGTTTATTGCCCTACCCAGCAAGTCCCTGCTATTCCCAACTAGCACTTCTCTCTAAGGCTCCTAACCTACTTTTTTACCCCAGACTTCTTTTTTTAAATAAATAATGAGAGCTTAGAAACATATTCTCATCTTCTCTGCCTTTTGTGATCAACCAAGGAAACAGGACCCTTCCGATACATGACCCTGTTTTTCCTGGTTTTAGAGGATCTTGTGTTAGATCCCTCTGACTTCTTTCCCAGCTTTTGTCAGTTCGCTTTCAGGGTGGCATTTGCTTTGCTTTTTAATCCTCTGAACAGCTTCCTTGATCTCAAATTCCACTGTTACACTTGCTCATCCTTTCATCTGGAAGCTCCAGTGGGGAAATAGGCCCTTCGCAGGACTCCCACAGAACCGGGTCCTACAGGGCCGTGTTCACACCACAGTACTGACACTGGGAGGTCTCCTCATTTACAATGAACTAACTGCATTTAGACTGTTTGCATCTGAGCTGCTGCCACAAACTAAACTGTGCCCCTCACCTGGGGAGTCCATTATGTAACTGCATGTTTAAGCTCAGGTAAATCCTCAGCTGTAGCCTCATCTTCGCTTTCCTTCCTGATCAGGAAAACTTTTATGTATCATGTTTTCCATTTGCTCTGAACAGATGGCACATTACCAGCAAGAGAAAAATAACTATCTTCCCAACCAGTATTTAGAAACAAATGAAATTAACCACAAAAATATATGGCATCAGGGGCCATGAGAAACTCACTAAGTAAATGAGTTCATCACACTATTTGCTTTCCTTCTGGCATCATAAGATCCGTTTTTGGATGTCAAAAGAAACTGTATTGGACAGCTCAGTTAGCATCACGAACATTTCCTTTGCAGCACAGTTATTAGGGAAAATAATCTTCTCTTGTCAAAGCATTTGTATTTCTAGAAGACAGAGGTCTTGTTTAGTCTCATATATGTAAATGGTGGAGATGCGTTATAATAAATAGATGGCTTATACCTTGCTAGGAAGAAAAATACTGAGACCAATTACTGCAATGAAATGTAATGCAGGATTCAGGCCACACGCCTGCGAAGCTGCATTCTATCGCATCAGCTCACGCTCCGCATCAGGCTCTTCCCTCTGATTTTCTAGAAGTAAAGCCATGTAATTATGGAAAGATACATCAGTGCACGTCCATGTGTACTTTTGTATTCTAAATTTTTGCATATTGCTTTTCCAACCCAAATTTCCCTGTTGGAATATAGCTTCGCTACAGATCGGTTTCTCTATCATTTCATAGTAATTGTTTGTGTAGTGAGGGATACGCGTATGGACTCAGGTCTTCTCCATCAGATTAAGTATAACAAAGTATATGCCAGCTCAGAGATTTACTAATAATAATGGTTCAATTCTTTTATTTACTTATAATATTCTTGAATTGTATCCTGGAATATGAACATACCACTGCGATGTTTTTGTCTGTGCGTGTTTTCAAGAAAACAAAATTAGGCTAAATTTAAAGAGAACAAAATTGTGCCAAAGGGCCATTCTGATTCTTAACATTGTTTTAATTCAACACTGTTTTTAAAATCTATGCCAGTTGCTGTGTGTGCTCCAAATGTATGCTAAGTTCCATAGCGTAAGCCCTCTCCTCAATTCCCCCTCTCTTCCGTGCTGTAAACTACGCTGTGTTGAGTATTCCTCTGCATATTCCCCTTTGTACTGAGAGAAATGTATACACATATGAAAATCTCCATCAGGAGGGGTGGGTCTGTTGGGCCATAGGTAACATGAATAATCAAGTGTACCAGCTTGTTTTCCAGAGAGCATATGTTAATTTATATACTCACCAACGCTCCACATGGGTTTCTGTTTCCCCACATCTTCACCAACTTTTGAAATTATATGATTTGGGCTCTCTGATGTTTGCCAATCTGATGGAAGTAAAGTCATACCTTGTTTTAATTTGCATTTATTGTTAGTGAGGTTGAACAGTCCTTTGTGTACATGATAACTATTTGGATTTCACACTATGAGTTGTCTGTTTATATCATCTTCTTGCTTTTCTGTTGAGTTTGCTATCTTGTTGATTTATAGAAATTTCCTTATATTTTAAAGGTATTACCCCTCATTTATTTTAGATATTGTAAATCTTTCCCAGTCTATGCACTGTCTGTCAGCTTGGTCTAAGGTACATCCTATTGAGCAAGAAAAGTCAAAATATAGATATACCGAGGTCCTTCAATTTTTTAGACATAATAGTTTATGTGTTTGGGAGTCTCAACATGTTCTTCTATATGTTCTTGTGTTAACTTTACATTCCCACCTTTCACAATCCATTTCTCATAACACTTACCTTTCTAATTCATCCTGATCCCCTCTCTGTGTGGTATAAGGTTAGGATTCAGAGTAGGGTTGTTTTTTTTTTAATTGATAAGCAAGTTTTCTCCCAATGCCTTCTACTAAACAGTCTCCCCTTTCCCCATTGATTAATGGTGCAGTGTAATTGTATACCAACTTAACAAACTCATGCAGTGTTTTTGGAGTTCTCCATCTTGCACTATCACCATACATCTGTTTGTTACTAGAACTTTGAAACGCATCTTCATATATGATAAAGTGAGATCTTTGGTTTTTCTTTTCTTTGTCTAAATAACCTAAGCTTCACATTACTTTTAAGTAAGTTTTCCAAGGTCCTCAAAAAGCCTTCTCTGCAAATTTAATTAACATTCTATCAAATTTACAGATAAACTTGAGAAAAATAAAAATCTTCAAAGTGTTAAAACCATTCATCCATTAACAAAATATGTTCCTCTTGTGTTACATATGGAGACGTGCCTGACATAGTTTTAAAAATACACTCTGTAAAAATCTGATGGGCTTTTGGTTCAGTTAATTCCTATATACTTATTAATTTTACTGCTATTGTTATTCTGTATCACCATCCAAATCTCTCTTTTGAGAATCTGCCCTGTATATTTACCAAACTGCCAATTTGACTTTTCCATTTTGGAAATCTCTTATTATGTAAAATTTTATGTCTACCTAACTGAGAATGTGACCTCTATCTGCCTCACACTCCGAATGCCCCCACCTTGGTCTGCCACAATTTAGTAGTTGGTGGCACTCTCAGGCCCTTCCTTCTGGTCACCGATCCTTCACTGATTTCCTGCCTGCACTATTATCCTCCTCACCACTTACTTAAGTCATCATCAAGGTTTATTTTAATGACAAAAATTTTTATGAATGTTGCTTTTCAAAAGGAGTACATCAATATTGACTGAATAAGTGAGTGAATTGTTGTCATTTCTTTATTCTGATTACACAGTTTGCTTATGACTTTTGGACTGTGGTAGTAATATTTTTCTTGCTTATGCATAGAATAAAATAGTGCTCTGCCTCAAGGATAGTTGTTTTTCTAATAAGCTTATACTTGAAAACTACAGTGGGCATAAAGAATAGTCTAAGATATACTCTAGTAAAAAATATTCCCAAATTCTGAAGGTTTATTTCTTATTAAGCCCAGTCTGCTAATCTGGAACAACGGTTCTCCCTATAGTTTGCAGTGATACAGAAGAATAGTCTTCACTATCCTATAGCCACGTAATTGGAAACTCACAGCTTTTCATTAACATGGAAGGGGGAGAGAATGTTGTACTGGCCTTTCATCAGTAATTAGAAACTTTGGGCGGAAGTGACATTTAATTTCTACTCATTGACCATTGTCTAGACTGGTACCTAACTACAAAGAGGCAGGGAAGTTTAATCCCCCATGAGGAATGGGATGTGGACAGTACGTGACCGGGAGAGTGAAGGCAAATATCCTCACCCATGTCCCAATATCCTTCATTTTGCTGCCAGCATTAGCATCTTGTGATGTTTACACTTTGTTCTCTCGGGACCATGGATTTTAAGTTCTGTGGTCAACAGTTTGTTTATGATGCGTCTATTCTTTTAATATTCGCTTTGCAAAATTTCACTAGGAAAAAAGCACCATCCAGTAGAATGATATCTATTATTTATACCAATGTCTGTGTCTCCCACTTCAAATGGTGTGGGAACGATAGCATGAGCTCACCTAACTGGTCACATTCAGCCAAATGAGTAGATTGCAAGAGCAGATGTTGAAGACTTAGAAAAAACTCAGTACCTGCAGGTGCCCGGCAGATCCTGGCATCGAGTGAGCTTCGTGTTTGGCTTTGAGCTGGTTAGATGCCCTCTCTGTGCATCCGTTTCCTCACTGCAGAGTGTTAATAGCACGGACACCTCCATCCCGGGAGGAATCAGTGTGATCACGCATGTGAAGTGTTTGCTGCAGTTTCTGGCACAAAGTGAATGCTCTCTAAGTGATGCTGGGCATTGGGATATGCGAACTCACTGTGTATTAAACATTAGGTCATGACTTTTGGCATTAAGAACATTAAACATCAAAATAGTTAAAAATCATTTTTCTAAAAATGCAGTAAAAATTACTTTTTGTATCATGACTATTTAAAGGTAAAAGGAGAGACCAAAAAGTAGATTTCAAAATATTTTGTCTGTGGATTTGAGTTGTTCACAAATGTCCACCCAAGTAATCTTAGCTGTTGCTGAGACGGTCTAAAGGAGCCGATCTTTCTGTAGCTGGGATTCTAGCTGCAGTTTCCTAACTAGCTACCAGATTTAGAAGTGACGTTAAAGCCTGGGTCCCAACCTTGTCAGTTTTACGATGAAGGGATTTACAAGGCAATCTCTGAGAGTCATTTCAGCATTTAAATTTAATATATAATAGCCTCAACAATGTGTGACCTGGACATATTTTTCCTCAGGGTAAAAAGAAAAAATATTTCACAATAGTTCCTGTAGACTTCTTTTAAAATTTATGAATCATTACAAAATTATCTTATTTTTCAATTACAGCTGATGTTCAATACTTTTATATTAGTTTTAGGTGTACAGCATAGTAGTTAGACAATTACATAATTTACCAAGTGATTTTTCTGAGAAGTCTAGTACCCACCTGGCACTATACACAGTTATCACAATACGATTGATGATGTCCCTGTGCTGTACTTTGTATCCGCATGGCTGTTTTGCTATGCCAATCTGCACTTCTCAATCAGGTAGGCCTTTGCAGCCAGTTGTGCACACAGCAGGACTTAGGACACACCAAAGAAGCGGGCAACACTGCCCCTGCCCTCAGCATGCTTCTAACATCAGTGTGGTTAAATCCCTGGCCATGTTAGCATACTAAAAACAAATGAAATAACAAAAGGTTAGTATTTCAAAATGTCAAGGAAAAGTTGGAGGGGAATATTGATTTGCTAAAATTCTCATGAAGATTCATTAGAAGTTCAGGAAGCAGAAATCTCTTGCCTTCCGTTGCAATCCTCCTGGGTGCCTCCTGTCAGAACAGGCCAGGTTCACACTCCTGACCCGTATTACAATGGTGCTGTCATGAATTCACATCGCATCAGAGAAAAGCTGTGATCATTACACATTTGACTTTCTTAGATCAAATCCATGAGAACATATCCAAGATTAATGCCTACAATCACAGGGGCACACACACAGCATGTATGGCGGCACCATTAAAAGACACCTGAAGGGGGTTCAAAGAGTACATCAAAAGCAGCTTTTCATCTAAGGCGATAGAAGGGAATGGCGACCCTGCACATCAGCGTTCTGTGGGCAGCTCTGGGTGACCATCCCTCCTCCCGGGCAGACCTGGGTCTGGCCACTGGCCTTTATTCTCAGCTCTAACTTGTGACGTGACACTTTAGAAATTCTTTTCCAAGGTATAATGCTGCTAATATTTTCATAGCCAGTTGCATTCAAAATAGCTTTCTAATTTTTCAAATTGTTACACCTCTTATCTCTGTGCACTTGTCCTTGGAATACAAATCTCAAGCCACAAACCCACGGGCAGACATCACACCACCTGTAGCCCCGCCCCGCCCTCTGCAGATGGGCTTGTCTGAGGTTTCCCCACCCACCAGACATCTGATGTCATGTAAAATTCCTTTTTCTGCATTTTTTTGGCAGACTTCCACTTCACATATATCATATGCAAAACTTGAAACAAAAGCAAATAAACAAAAAACCCTTAAAATTAACTTGTGCACCTTAGAAACATATCCCTGTGCTGTAGATTTGTAATTAGCTGGACTGCTCAGACCACACAGATGACCTTAAATCCTCTTCCTTGGGCTGCTGCTTTTGATCATGACCTTGTGCCACAACATTTCAGACCCTGCTGGTCTGACTTCCTTCATTTCCTGTACCAACCTATTAATGCTCTGTCAGAATTATGGTGTTTATGGGGGAAACGTAATAAGAGATAGAATTTCCATTACAGGATTGTTTTTTAGAATTGTGATTATCTGCATTAAAAACAGTAAAAAAAAGAGAATTAATTTTGACACTGTGTCTTAGTTAGCCCTGTGTCTGAGTCAGCTCTGTGTGCCATAAGAGGCTAGTGTAGACTGAGTGGCTTAAACAACAGACAGTTATTTCTCCCAGCTCTGGTCGTTGGGAATTCCAAGGACAGGGTGCCAGCACGGTCCATCCTGGTGACAGACCCACCCTTATTACCTAACTACACCTCAAAGACCCACGTCCATTTGCTTTTAGGGCTTCCACTTGTGAATGTTTTTGAGCGGGTGACAAACATTCATCCCATAACAGCCAGTATATCCAAAATATTATAATTTCAACATGGAATCTGTGTAAAATATTAATGAGATACTTAAATTTTTCCTGTTATATTAAGTCTTCAAAATCCTCCATGTACACTAAAGCTGTTCAGTAAATTACATCTCAAAGTAGGTGCTAAGTTTTCATCAGCAACACCTGAACATTATACGTCATGAAATTTACATTTGAAAATGTAAATTCACCCACTCAAGTTGTTCCAAACACATTTGAAATCTTCCAAACACAATAGCAAACACCAGTCTTTAGAAGTAAACTTGAATTAAATCAAATTTAAAATTCAGTTTCATGGTCACACGAGTGACTGTGTGGCCGCTGGCTACCGTCCTGGACAGCACGGAGGGCTTTCTTCTTACTCTAATCTGGTTAGCCTTCGTGGGATTCTTAGGTCTGGGTTTAAGAGCTAAGTATAGAGGGTAGCAAAAGTTATTTTAATATTTTAAAAGTTTGGGGGAAATCTGATCCACGAGGAGTGAGCCGACTTTTGTTTGGGAGGAGTGTGTGATACGGCAAATGTTGGAGGCCCTTTTCCATCCCCAGCGACAGCCACCAACACAATGGACTGACTTCAGCTCTGAAGGGAGAGATTGCTCCGCTGTAAGAAAGGGTTTCTCTCTGTTCAGAATTGGAAGTCGTGAGAGCTCTGTCCCTGGAGCTTGTTAAAATTAGGGCAACTGTGCCTCTGTCTGGGATGCTCTAGTTGCAGGCTTCCTGAAGGGCTGGGGATTACATCAATGTCCTCTCTTCCTGCTCTGGTTCTGCAATCCTGGGCCGACCTGTGGGTAGGAAGGCAACATGCCAGCTGTTGTCGAATGTCGTTGCTGGAAGAACAATTAATCTTTAGATTACATGACTAGTTCTGTAAAGCTGTCTAACTTTTTTTCCTTGCCTGCGAGTGTGTTGATAATGGAGCAGGTGCCTAGTTATGAAGCAGGGAGGCTCTGCAGTGGTGGAGGAGTCCTCTCTGTTGGGAACCGCCCTGCCTGGTTTCAGGAGCCCTAACTCACCATGGCTGAGGCTGAGTGAGTGACCTTGGGACCATAAACCACAAAGGAGACAAAGCTTATCTCTCTGGCAAGGGCAATAACTCTGTTCCTTTTACTTCACCCTGCCTGGCCCCCAATGCTTGATCGGTTAGCCAATGACAGGTAAGATTCCTCAAGGGAGGGAGACCTAAGACAGGCATGATCACAGGGGCCCCCAGGCAAGGACTTGGGGGGCTATAGAAAAAGGGGGTGATGAACCCTTGCCCCTCGGCTTTGACATAGCCTGAGTCCTCATTCTGTCTGCAAGAAGTCTCCTAATCACTTGGCTGCCTTACTTCCCCTGACTGACTTAAGCCTGACACAATGACTTAAGCCTGAAATAATGCTCGAGGTGGGTGCAGCCCTGTGCTGGATAGCCGGGTTCCCTAGGGCTATCAGACCTGAGAAAGAATGCATAAAATCCTGTGAAACCTACTTTGGTAATACCCTCAATGATAAGGGTCTAAACAGAACCTGAGTTTGTTCCCTAAAGTTTTATGGCCCTTTAACTATCTGACCCTGACTCAGAATAAGCCCTCAGAGTTCTTTGAATGTTATCTATTGTTTAATCATTTCTGCCTGACAATGATTGATGAGCTTTACACACACCCTGTATTCCTATGCAAACTGAACCCAATAAAAGCTTGTCAAGGCAAGGGTTGAGGCATTCTCCTCTTGAGAGGGTGGCCGAGGCACTCCAAGGCTTGCTCTCCCCTTCAGAGAGAAGCCACACCATCCCGCTTCCTCCACAGGACTCGGTAGTCCGTGTGAATTTGTCTCGTATCTCATCCGTAACACCATAGATGTTGCGGGCTGGCATCTGCGTCACCTCTCGATGGCCATGGCTCTGACCACAGTTAATGTGCAGGCAATCCATGTACATCCCATTTAAATTGCAGAAGGCTGCAGAGGCCAGGTGCGCATCCATATCGAATTCAAAGCCCGGAGACGGCCTGCTGACCCCACTTGCAGATGACTTTGGGATGCTTTGATTGTTGACCGTGTAGCTGAGTCATGGACAAAAAGAGCATCTTGGGCCTGGACCTCGATTCTAGCCTCCGATTCTCCATAACAGCTGTTCTAATGTACCTCAGGTGACTCATGAACACAGAAAAGTGTTGTCAATTCAAGAAAGAATGATTCTAGAAACCAGAAAACATCTCTTCTGCTGCCATCAAAATCTTTTTCCTGGATAAGATTTAGTTAAGATTTTCCTAAATTGTTTTATTTCCTAGTCTGGGGAAGTCTGATTTCTTCAATGTTATAACTGCTTTTAAAGCATTTTGACTAGACTAGAAGTTCTCAAGGTTCTAGTTGAGATGAGACATGGGCTCTCGGGAAGCAGCGGTGGCAGTGGCTACTGGCGTCCTCCCATGGGCCTGAGGGTGAATGGGAAGCAGAGAGCCTAAAAGACAGCAGTCTAAGACTTGCTCTCAGGTTAAATCTCATCATATTCACACCTAAAACTTGTATTCATTTAAATACCGTGTTTGGTGAGGGAGTGCTGGGGAACATGGGTCCTTGAACCACAAAAACACAGTGACTGAGTTCCTCAGGAGCGACCGTGTTCCTCAATACTTGTTAGACTCACCTAAACACATACAGACCACCATGGCAGTTCAGTGAGAAAGCAAGGGCTGGCAGACTTGTGAAAGACTGAAATTAAGTAGCCCGCTGGTACCCAGTGGTGCATACTAGCAGTCAGAGTGTCAGTGGCGGGAAATACCTTCCTGCTGCAGCGAAAGGGAGAGGGAAGGGTCCACACTGTAAGTGCACAGCTTTCCCATGAGACATCACAGTGGCAGATCGCTGGGTTTCCTTCTGGCCATAAAGGTGTCAGGGTTCCGAGTATCAGAAGAGGGTAAGGACTTCCTACGTTGAGACCAGGTTTGTTTCACATTTAGATGTACGGTCAGCTATACTTAGGGGTGTGCTGTGCAGCAGGACAAGAAGCAGCAATGAGTTCCAACTGCAATGCCAGTAGCCCACACTGAAGGTCAGGACTTCTTCAAGCTGCCCAGAGAAGAGCGTGATTAGAAATCTGGCTGGCTTATCCGGCCTGATTACTTTATAGTCCATTACTTTCTATGGTTTTAGCATAGGCACAAGGAATTTCTCCTGTGTGCTTTGGCCTCACACATGGTTGTATGACCCTTAATTAACAATAGCTGCCTTCATATCAAGATCCCTATAACGCAGAGCTGATGACAAGACTTTTCATGTCAGTGACATCAATAAATCCACTACTTTAGAATAGTCACTATGAATGTTGATGAAAAACAAGGATTAAGTTCATCACGTTAAGCCCATCAAAAAAAAATCTGGCTAATATACCTTGAAAAAGATTTTAAGCCAAGATTTAAGCCAATTAGTTTTACGAATAATAAACATGCTCTATCTCTGATTTGTCTACAGGCTCATGTGGTAATTTTCGAAGTTTTCCACTGCAGAGATTTATGCTGTCAATGGATCTAATTATAAATTAGCAATTGATTCATTTAGGGAATAACTCAACCAAATGGCAGAGTTGAAAAATGAGCAGGCCCTGGAGGGACACAATGGCAGTAATAACTAATTCTGTCTGCTGATGGGAATCAGCATAGGTTATTCAGAAAAGGGCCCTGGACCAAACAGATTATTCACCTTCAATCAACAGGGAGTGGTTTCCTTGGCCTCACACTGCTGACATCAATTAACCCTCATGGCATTCTTCAGTTATTTGAAATCTCCAGGCACACCCCACCCTTCAAGGTAGCTATCCAGAACTTTTCTAATTCATTTTGCTTTTTATTTTTTGCAAAGGTTTTATACTGAGCACTGTTATTTTCACTCTTTATTCTTAAGAGTACTCTGTCCATCTCATGTTGGTTATTTGTTTACTCTCACTAATGAGTGTATCTTGAGATTTTCTAAAACGAATGCAAGCCTTCAGAGAATTCCTGAGATACTCTGGTTTACTACCTCATTAGTTTGGTGATGAGTTATGGTCACGTTAAAGATGTATTAATTGCACATAAGGATTGGTTTTACCAAAGGGTCCATAGAAAAAAGCCCACACAGAACCATGTGATGCTCTGTCATTGTGTCCTTTGCAGAGGCTGTGGTGATGGGGGTTGGTGTGGAGACACCTCCAAAGGGTAAATGACTTCGCATAAATTTCTTCAATTAGCAACAGCATTATAACTCCCGCTGTGAACCATCAACTACACTCAGATTAGTTTTAATGGGGAGCTATTTACCAAGAATTCTGCCACAGAACCCCCTAATGAGAGCTGATTACAAATTTTTGAAATGCTTACTCAGGGATGCATACTTAAGAGTAAATTGTAACCTTTTCAGAATTGACATTTCAAAAGAAACAAATACTGAGCCGTGTGGGAGGAGAAGGAGGAGGCAGTAGAAGAGGCGGTTTCATCACTAGAGGAGGGATAACGTCAGAAGGCACTCTCATTCCTGGTAAACCTGCTAAGGCGCCCACGGGCCACCACCCCCTTCTCTGGTTTTCTGCAGCTTCTTGCGTCTCTTTGGAATGAATGATGATTTGGTGCTAATCAGAGAGGTCCACATCAGAAGTTTCATTGGAAGAGTTCCTCCTGTCTTTGACTCTATAAATAATTAAGTTATACTTTCTTGAATTTATGTATCCAGATCTTCTTTTCTCCGTTAAAAATTTAATTATCTTACCATTAAACTTAACCTGAGTGTTTTCAAGACTCTTCAAGTAAATGCTTCTATTTAAGCTAGTTCAGTTTTTGGCATCATCTCCATGGATTACACAGGGAAGATGCCTACTACGGTTAACCTGCTCCTGCTGTGGGTGTGACCACACTGCTCACACTCACCACTCTTCTCCGTCTCTTTCTCCAGTAGGAATCTAGTGATGTTTTTCCTTTTGTTTGCCAGGGTTGCTTTGCCAAAGCACATATTATCTATACTGACTCGGGAGTCAGGAAGCATGAGGGAGCACGTTTTACTCAGAACTGGGAAGGAGGAGTGAAGGGGAGGTGAATGGAAGTGGACATGTTGTCCGCGGTGCAATGGGGGAGGTAGGAGTAACAGGCAGCTGAAGCTCCTCCATTCCTCGGACGCAGGAGATGCGGCACTGCCTTGAAACCGGGACGATGGATCGTAGGAGAGGCTCCTGTGGGGAGCAGGAGAGGTAGTAGCTGAACTGGCGCTTGTGGAAGGCCCCCAGACAGCCTTATGGGTGAGATGGGAAGGTAGAGCTGTCCGCAGCAGGAGACCGACAGCCGAGCGGTGGCGAGGGAATATTCATCTGGCAGCAGTGGGCAGCAAGGATGATGACAGGGTTGGGAGATAAGATTAGAGGAATCAATCAGAGATCACAGAGGTCTAAGAACAGGGCGAAAGAGCTGTAAGGGAGGGAGGTTGTACGAGAATGGAGGACAGGTCCCACAAGACAACACAAAAGAAGAATCGATTTCATTCGGTAGGTAGGGCAAGGGGGTAAAGGGGTCAAAGATGACCGCTTAAACTTCTTAGAGGGCGGGGATTGTGTCCTCCTCCGTCTTGCAGTCTAGCCTTGAATGTAGGGTGCACATCACATCTAGACACATAAAATTTACCCTAAAGAACCTGTTCACATTTGAAATGAGATTGAGAAAAAAGTCATATTTCCATATTAAATAATAATGTTTTATAGGTGAGAGTGTGAGGAGACAAATGAGGTCCTGAAGGTGGAATCCCCCTTCTCCGCCATCCTATCACTGGTAATAATATGTATAATTAGTTTTGTCAAGAAAAATAGCCAATAAAACATTTTTGTGTGGTAGCAGAAGGAGGGGGCTATTTTGTGAGGAAGAGGTTGGGTTTCATTTTAGAGTTTGGGTCAGTTGCAGGTTGTTTAACTGGAAGTGTGCAGAAGGCAATTTAAACAGCAAGCCCAGAGCTTCTGATTGAGACTGTGCTCAAAGGGGGTGACAAAGATACATGTAGTCACTCACTTCTTCTGTTTCATTATTCATTTATTTTTACACAGTTCATTTCCTTTCAAAAGGAATTTGAGTTGGACAGCTTATAAAAATACTAATATTATCACTGAATGAATAAATTCATTGGAATATGTGGTTGGAGAGAGGACGCGAGTAGGAAAAGAAAACGGTGCCAAGCTCAAGTTTATGCAGCCGTTCTGTTTTGCATTGTTGCCAATGGCGGGTCACATACTTCGTTGTGTGGTCAAAGCTTCCAGTGGCCAAAGCAAAGAGGAAAATATCAGCAGTTATAAAATGTGCGGAGCACGGAGGATAGAATAAAACCAGACCTTAACAAGTACAGCTTTTCCGCAGTCACCACGAAGGAGCGGCTCCCACCGCGCCTGCCGAGGAGCCCTCATGTAACACAGCGGACACTCATTTCAAGAGCGTTCTTCCTGCACTGACTGCAGTGGAAAGTTTTACAAAACCTTCTCATGTAACGTTCCTCGGAGCATACATTTGACCGAATAGTACCTTAGAGTCTGTACTTATCTTTTGAAAGTATTTTTTTACTTATCTCTTTAAAGTAGCCCGTCGGTTTATTGGATATTTTAGGCATTTTACTTTTTGTCAAACGAAAGGAAATTTTTCCCTTATCTTTATATGAAACAGTATTTTTTTCTTCTTGAACATAAACATAATCATTTGGAGAGAAATTTGGAAATACCTAGAGAGCCAAGTACATGCCTGCAGCCTAACTTCACAGTTCCACTTCGAAGGGCAGACTCTATGAAAACTCTCATATACCAAGGAGATTATGTATGTATGTGGTTTCGAACTGCAGCATTGGTTGTAATAGTGAAGAATGGTAAACAATCAACTGACCTTTTCATAAGAAGTTTGCTAATTAAACTGGCTGACTGAGATTTACCGAAGATACAGCAAAATGAATGTGCTAGATATACACATATCAATGTAAATAAAGCTACAAATAATCCTGAATGAGAAGAAAATCGTAGAAAGATACGTACAGCATGATGCCATTTATATAAGTGTTTAAAACTTTGAAAATAGAACAATACATGGTTTACAGATGCATGAAAATTGAATAGAAGTATAAAGTACACATGAGAATGATGAACACTGACTTCACATACTGTTTGCCTCCACGAGGACAGCTAGAGAAAGGACTGTGAAGGACACATTAGCTGAGTCCACAATGCTTTGTGCCTCAAAAAATAAATAAATAAAATGGAATTCTGGTGCAGATATAGTAGTGAGTGCATTACATATATTTGAAATAATTCATAAATAAAATAAAAATAGAGAAAATGTGATGAGATCATTTACACATTTACAACTTTTCTCCAAATACTCACATTCAGATTTTATCAGATGGTCTCATAAAGGTGAAATCAACTATATAAAGCTTGCAAAGCAATTAAAATCTACATGTATTAAAACATTTCTAGGTGTTTGTAAGATTATTTCTGTTGGCCTTGTTATCTAAAGTTTCAAAAACCTGAGGTAATTATTTGACAGAACCACAATTATGTGGTCCTTTCTCTGAATTCAGAGATGTCTAAGAATCTAACTCTAGTCTGACACAGGCCAAGGGCGGGCTGGTTGTCTATAACTAGTGAAATGCGTATGTCTTATATTAAGCTTTTGAGTGGAAGCAAACAGCAGTTCCCATTAAATAACTGGGGGTTTTAACAGATCACAAGTTACAATGTGGCTTTTAAAAGACATAACATACCCTAGTTCAGCACTCAGTTGCAGGTCATGCCCAGGTTTGTGAGGCCACACCCCGTCGGGAAGGTTATGTCTGGCGCACTTTATGAGAGGCATTGATCATGCGGAGTGGATCAGAGGGAGCAGCCTGCAGGATGAAAGGCTCGAGAACTGCGGAATGCAGGAAGGGCTATAAAGGAGTAAGAATTAGTGCTAATGAGAAAGGGAAAGGCTGGGAGGGACATAGCAGCAACAGGATGCAATGTACAATACAAATCTAAATATGAGAAGGATTCCTACAAAGAACAGTTCAGGAAAAAAGTTTGGATTTAACAAACCGAAGTTCAGCTCAAATACCTAACTCCCCTCTAACTTACGTGCTCCAAAAATGGAATGGGCCCCTGTAGGGAATTTGCCGTCGTAGTAAGAAGCTGGCTATTGCTTAATCAAGAGCATTTTTTTAAATTTTTTTTAAAAAGAGGATAAACTTGATTCCCTTTGAACATTATATATCTATTCACATATAGGACAACATTTAAAATAATGGATTGCTTGATTTCTTTGTTATACTTAATACATGCTCCTCAGACATCAGATCAATTTCTAAGATAATTCAAAGAACAGTGCTGAGTGTTATAAGAATTGTCAAAACCTTACTTGATGGGGGAAACAAAAATGCCCTGATCCTGTGTACCTATAGAACTGGGGAATATCAAACTAAAATATTTGAGTTCATTTTGTAAATAAGAAGCAAATGCTCAGATTTTCCAGCCTTTCTCTAAGGTGTACAGTTATGACAGACAGGACACCGCCCTGCGTTGCCACCCCTTGTTTGTTTCCGCCCACGTGGTTGCACTCAGCTCACGGTTATCTGTAGTTCAACAACAACAGCAGCACTGGAAGTCCCTGAGGCTGTCTCCCGCAACCCACGCTGTCCCTGACACACACCCTCCAGATGAAGCAGCGCCGGGAATCCCGCGTCTGCTTCACACGAATCTCCAGTTTTCCCTCTGCCCGCTGGCTTTTCCATATATGTCTCCAAGAGGTAAACCTCAGTTCCACAGGCTGGAACCCCATTATGGTCCCCAATCCAGAGAGAGGGGAGCCCATGACTGGTTACCTGACAATCCTGTCCAACCAGACTGGCATCCTGGGCTGAGGTGAAGACCAGAGTCTCCATCCCAGTTTCAGCCAATGACTCAGCAGCCAGATGATTCAGCGGTCCAATGGCTGGACCCTGGATTGAAGTTAACCGATGCTGCAGTTAGACCCACGCGGTTGAGCATTACCGTGAGGTTTACTGTTTCTTCTGCTGCTGAAAATGACCAACCAAGTTATCTTACTTACAGTCTAAATTTGACATATATTAACTCATTGTTTACTAAAATTCGAGGCTACCAAAACTATCTTCCTCAATAAGAACAAAACAGGAGATATATCTTTAAAAAACAAAAATGAGGATAAAGCATTTAATCTGAAGCAGCAAGCTAAGATTTTTGAATTTGTGACTATTTTACAAGTTTAAGGATAAAGAATCCCTATGTAAGTAGGAGAATATTTACTATACTTGTATATTTGGGAGTTAATTCACCCTTAATTTTCTTTCTCATATTTCAGATTGGAGAATTATCTGCTTTTCAGTAAACACTATGGCCAGATGAAGAACTAATGTTTTAGAAAATTAATTAGTATGTCTGCCTCTCCAGCCCAGTCTGGATCCAGTATGAAACATTGATCAGACATGTCCGTGCTTTATGCATAAAACTGTCTCCGAAATATCAGCAGTGTGACGGGTCCTTGGGATCCTCGCTGGGTCTGATTCTTGATTTGCTAATATCAATATGAAACTGGTTGCTCATGAGGGACTTAGTGAAGGGATTTGGGGCTTGTCTTTAGGGGGGGTGTGTGAGGTAAACATATCTAGTTCTTACTGGATATTGTTATCTATCTGTGTGATTCTGTGAAAGAATAAAACTGTTGGATGAATTCTAAAGAGAAAATAAACACTATCCTTGACTTCCAGACTTCCAGTCCGAGACGTGATGGGATTGTGTCAGAGTGGGTGTACCTCGGTCTAAGTTTTCTCTCTGTCTCCTTAGAGTAGAATCTTCTCTTCAAATATACAGAGGGCCCCCAATTTAGGATGGGTTCACTTATGGTTTTCAGAGTTTATGATAGTGTGAAAGCAATATGCATAACAAATGATATGAGATATTCAATACTTTATTATAAAACAGGCTTTGTATTAGATGAGCTACCCAACTGTAGGCTTAATGTATGTGTTCTGAGCATGTTTAAGGTAGACTAGGCTAAGCCATGATGTTTGCTAGGTTAGATGTATATATAGAATGGTATTTTTCATTTATAGTATTTTCAACTAATGATGGGTTTATCAGGATGGAATCCTGTTGTAAGTTGAGAAGCATCTATGTATATGTTGGTGGTGAAATAGCACCAAGTGTGAGACCTCGGCTCGGCAACCTTGGTCCTTCAGTTCTGGCTAAGAAGAGAGTCAGAACCAAGAATCCTTGAGTGGAGGCAGGGAGTGTAGTAAGTAGGTGGTTAGACAGGCACGAGCAGGGCAGCAGGGCAGAAAGCCTCGGTGCTTCGCACTCGGCCAAATCACAAGCCCTTGCACAGCCACTCACTCCCTTAAGCATTAGCCCCTGGAAATGACATCTAGGCCTGAGCTGTGTTTCCACTCCAAACCCAGAGAAGGAGCAAAATCGGATGGAGCGACACCATGCCTGACATCGCCACCAGCTGCACTGACTCGGGACCCCCTACCCTGGTGCTCATCAGTCAGTGGAGATGATGACCCTGAGGGGGCACACCTGGAAAGCTGAGGAATATTCTATTGAGTCCCTCTCCTGAGACTTCCAGATGAAAGCCCTTAAGACAAGGACCCTGCGTGTGCTCTCTCTCTCCCTTTTTCCAGAGCACACCCTCAACTTTCCTCCCTCTTTCATCTCTCAAGGTGAGCATCTCTCTCTTTCCTCAGCTCCAAGAACCCTTCTTTTGCCTTCTTAACTGGTTTCCCGAACCAATTTCTTCTATGGCTCACTTCTTCTGCCTCTGTGACTTTCTAAATAAAGTTTCTCCTACAGTTTGAATCTTGACTCTGAACTTTTCCTTAGCCAGAATTGAAGGACTAATGTTTCTGAACCAAGGTCTAATACCTGGTACCGTTTCACTGCTATATATATGAAATGTTTATGTGTATACATGTTGTGAAATAAATGTCACATTTTTGCATATTTTATAATAAATGTAACATAAAATATTTTCATATGGACTTTAAAATGCCAGTTTGCCACTGTAATGGACTATGTGTCTGCCTCCCTGGCATCCGATCTATAGCGCCGCCCTCCCTCTGTGTAGCATTCTTATTATTGGAGTGACATTGACCTCTCCATCTCTTTCTTACTCTCCCTCCTGTGACCCAGTATCCAGTAGATCACAACATCTCTGAATCCTGACCTACATAATTTCTCATTTCATTTATATGGCCAGAACATTCCATGCAGTCTATGCCAGTTTGAGTTGATTTTTCTATTATTTGCAACCTAAAACTTGTATAGTAAGTATCCAGAACACTTGGAGAAGGAAGAAGAACTAAGTCATATACCAGGTATCTACACTTCATGTCACTTTATCCCACTAAATGGAAGGTACCGTTTTCCCACTTTACAGATCAGAAAAACAAGGTGCATTGAATCTATTTAATTTGATCAAAGTCACAGTGGCAAAAGCAGAATTATAATCAGGACCATCTGACACCATCGCCCATTTTCATTCTGCTGGTCCAGCAATTCCCAATCCATTCCCCCTTCATCACACATAGCAGATGAAGGACATGTCCTAACATACTCCCATGTGAATACCTGGAGTTGAATGCACTTCTTGGCCTCTCCCCAGAATTTGACCTTTTTCTCTGCTATTCAGGAAAGCAAATCAGGTTCACTTCCCAGTTGCGGTGCACACCTAGATTGCAGTTTCAGTTCCTGGTCGGGGTACCAGAAGGCAACCAGTCGATACTTTTCTTTCACATTGATGTTTCTCTCTCTCTTTCTCTTCCTCTCTCTCTAAAATCAATAAACATTTTTTTTTTCAAAAGAAGGCAAATCAGAATGCAAGTCGGAGTAGCCTTCTTGTATCATAGCCTAGTAATTAATTTAAGAGGGGAAAAAATCACCCAAAACCCACTAAGGTTTATTGTAGTTTAACTTTGAATTATTCTCATTGAATTTTGCTGACTCATTGCTCCTTCCCGCCTCCCACTGTACTTAGAAAGTAGATGTGCCCTCTTGCATGAGGGGGGCGATGAGTTATGATCACGTGCAGAATGAGTTCTGGAGGTTAGAAGTGTCAAGCTGAGCTGCTGATATCTTCATATGAAGTGAAAACATCCCACAATACCTTTGGTACGGGGCAAGAGGCTCCCTCACTAGTTCCAGCACCAGCCGGTTCCCCCTGCATTTGGTCTGGCTGTCTGCACTGCTCTGTTGACATTGCACTAAGGAGTTTGCTTTTATTAAATGTATTTACTTGCCATATTCAAAAAGGCTTGAGACGGCTCACCGTGGACTCATAAAACTTGTCGTTGAACACAAATGGAACAATAATAGGAAGTTAAGAATTGAGCTATGAAGTGGGGGAAGGAATGATTACAAACCTTGAAGGGAGTCCTTTACAAGCAGGACAGAAGGTGACTCTGAAATGTGACTCAAATACCAGAGTCATTTGTTGGTTCCATGTCACAGTCCCAAACTCTAGCAGGATACTATAGTAAATACAGGGTCTGGCAGAAGCAACACCTGCTTGAGTGCGGCTAGTAGAGCAATGATATGGGTGTAATGATTTATAGTTTTACTTTGAACATTTCACCTAAAATGTCATATAGTGTACTTGAGTGTGATTTTGTTATGTTACAGAATTACATGCTTATGATTTTGTAATAAAAGGTTTTGTGATGAGAAAGGGGCGTTATTTGTGCCAGACATTGGCACATTATTTCATACACAATCTCTGTTAAGCATGCTAGAGCACCAAAGCTCAATCACAACACATGCCTAAGTAACTTTTTAAAATTAGGTCTTTAGCCTATGATTTTAAGAACTGATATCTTGGCCATGGACACAGCTCAGTCACTTGGACTGTCGCATGCTACACCAAAAGTTTGTGGGTTCAATTTCTGGTCAGGGCATCTACCTAGGTTGTGGGTTCGATTGCTGGTCAGGCCAGGCATGGGAGGCAACTGATCAATATTTCTCACATGGATGTCTCTTTATTTCTCTCTTTCCCCTCCTCTCTCTCTCGCTAAAAAAAAAAAATCAATAAACATATCCTCAGGTGAAGATTAAGAAAGAAAGAACTGCTGTCTTAGTAGTTGTCTGGAGACCACATGAATTAAGAATGGAACATGATAGCCGTTGATTCTACCACTGTTAGTGCTTAAAAGTGCTAACTGAAACAACAGAAAATTGTTTTCTCTGCAAATAACTTCACATATAAGAAAGTGCAAACAGTATTGCATTCTGCTTTCTTTTCAATTCTGCATTTTATGGCTTTAAGTTTTTGCCTAAATTCAATCCATCAGTACCTAAAAGTAGTCTGTTCAGTCCAATAAGGAACTGCACTTCAGGAACCCAGGCTGGCATCCCCGTCGTGCGTTCTGCCTCTCTGCCTCATCGGCCTTCCACACCGACAGTGCAGTTACGAAGAGCAGAGTCGGGGGCCAAAGACAAAAAGTTCCTGAACCTAAAAGAGAACGTGGATCTCTCTGTGGGGTGCAGTAACAAATACCTCTGGCCACATCCAGAGCTTCCCAGAGACCAGGTGGCACCTCATGTTTTCTTAGGCAATCATCAATATTAGGTGATTATGAACATAAGGAGCCTCTTGCGCTCATTCTTTTCTTCCGGTATATGGCAGACCACAGTCTGCTGAGTCTTTGCCCAACATGTTTCATAGGCTGGTGCTGACTTATCTATCTTTAAGGCATTAGATGAATTCTGTCTATGATTCCTAAGTTATTTCCTTCTGATCATAGATAATATTCGTTGTTCCCTGCATGTACTCCCAGCATGCTTGTTAATGTGTTTTGTTTTGTTTTTACCACAATGACAACACTCTCACTTTGCTTTGGAAGGATCGAATCATAGGTTGGTGTTCCTGGAGAGGCCAGGCTCTTCAAACACAGGGATCATGATCTCATTGTATCCCCAGCCTGCTGTCAGGTGCAGAGCCAGTGGCATCATTTTTTTCTGAGTAAAGGAATGAAGGAAGAAGTTGCTCACAATGTGGTGTAAGATGCATTGACATAGAGATGGTCGAAAGTAAATAACTGGCCAGTGGGCTTTTTTTCCCAACCCCCTGCTCACATGGCACCTGCTCTCAACGGGAGAGGAACAGACAGCTGGAGCGGTGATCACGACTCTGCACAGCTGCGCAGCAGCATGGCCTGCCTTCCTTGGGTGAATGCCACTCGCAGCTGCACAAAATCATGCTCCTTCCTGGGGAAGAAGTCTGGACCATCCCGTATGTCCAGCTGCCTGCCAGGTGCTATCATGACTGTTCCGTTTCCTCAGCTGACAGTAATGAAGTCAGGACTTAATACACCTCACCTCAGCATGTCTGGGGAAACACATTGTCATTTAGAATCTCCAAATGAGCCCCAACAGACATGTTCTTTTGACTCACTTGGGCATCTGTTCTTTGGTTAAAGCTCCTGGTTTGATGCTTTCTTCAACACAGGTCTGTTTAGCCAGGTGCTCTATTACACTATTGTTTATTAGTGACATTCATAAGAAATGGGATGTGCATCCAACATGTGCCATGTCATCACACTGATCATGACTGTTAGCTGAAGGTTAAGGCCAGCCTCATGGGAACAGGGGATGGCAGCAAGGCCCAGCAGAAAGACACGGCTACTTGCCCATGCTAAGGCTGCCATCGGGTTCCACGGAGCATGCCCTGCTCCACCCCCCGAACTGAGGCTTTGTGCTTTCATAATCCAATCCAATATACAACATCTCCATTTATACTGAAGCCCCAAGAGTGGGGAGAATTGCATTATAATCAATGTGTGCTTTGCTAGGTACAGCATAATAAACATGATGCTATAATTATCTGTTGTCACAGAGTTAGGAAGCTAATCTCTTTAAGAATGAGTGTCCCCAGCAGACAGGCTCAGCATTTTGCACTTGTTTTGTGATGATGCACAGCTTTGTGGTGTTTTGTTTGTGCCAGCATGTCAGCCCTGTCTGGATGAAGACCTTATTAGAAATATTAGACCTATTGGAAACACTTTTGTATATGCGTTATTAGAAATCAGTGTAGTTGTATCATAAGGCAGTTTCATTTTATTTTTTTTTTTTCAGATATCTCCATACTGCTTTCCACAGTGGCTGCACCAGTCTGCATTCCCACCAACAATGCAAAGGGGTTCCCCTTTCTCCACATTCTCGCCAGCACTTGTTGTTTGTTGATTTATTGATGTTAGGCATTCTGACTGGTGTGAGGTGTTATTTCTTTGTGGTTTTGATTTGCATTTCTCTGATGATTAGTGATGTGCATCTTTTCATACGTTTACTAGCCCTCTGTATGTCCTCTTTGGAGAAGTGTCTATTCAGGTCCTTTGCCCATTTCTTAATTGGATTGTTTGGCTTTATTGGTGTTGAAGTTTATAACTTCTTTATAAATTTTGGATGATAACCCCTTATCAGATGTATTGGCAAATATGTTCTCCCATTCAGTAGGTTGTCTTTTATTTTGCTGATGGATTAATCTGTGGGAATTTATCCAAAGAAACCTGAAACACTAATTCAAAAGAACATAAGCACCCATATGTTCATTGCAGTGTTATTTACAATCACCAAGATATGGAAGCAGCCCAAGTGTCCATCAGTAGATGAGTGAATAAAACAACTATGGGACATTTACACAATGGAATGCTACTTGGTCATAAAAAAAAGAAGAAAATTTTACCCTTTGTGATAGCATGGACCTGGAGAACATTATGCTGAGTGAAGTAAGCCAGTCAAAAAAAAAAAAAAAGACAGATACCATATTTCACTCATATGTGGAATCTAATAAATAAACTGAAGTAACAAACAAAACAGAGACCGATTCGCAGATGGAGCGCAGGCTGGCAGCTCTGGGGGTGCTGGTTAGGGAGTGGGGGGATTGAGCAAAAAGGAGAAAGACTCGTGGACACAGACAACAGCATGGTGACTGGGTAGGGCAGGGGTATAAGGGAGATAAATGGTAATGGAAAAGTACAATAGAGTATATATTTAAAAATGAAGTCAGTATGGTTGTAATCTCTTTGTGATATGGCTCTGCATTTCAAGTCTATGCTATGGGGGAGTTTATTAATTAATAGAAAATAGTCATGGTCCTTCTCCCCGCAGCTTCTGGTCTCCTCCTCATTCCAGATAAAGTGATTGAGGTAGTAAGATTTGAAGTACTTTTTGGCCAGATTCTAGTCCACATCCCACATCATTGTTGGGTTTGATGCATTACATTCCAAAATTGATGAGTCAATTTTGTATCTAGAAGATACCATCTCACAGAATTTTGTGCATTTGACAAATCTTTCAGGGTCTCAGCTGTGCCACCCATTCTTGTGGGCTCTGTGGGTACAACAGTTTGTCAAATGAAAATCCCTGGCAGAGATGGAAAATAAATCAAATAAATGCATAGAATGTGTAATTCTGGAATGACAATATGAGCCAGAGAGGGAAAGGGAAACAGTAAATGAAGAGAGAGTTTGGGAAGGGAGCTGTGATGTATAGTTGGATCAGGGGAGGCTCCACTGAAACTGTGACTTTAAGTAAATACTATTAAAGTGTGATTATCTCAAGGGAAACAATGTATAAAGATGGAATTTTAGCAGTGATGCCTACAACCGTCCAGGAAATTACCTGACAGCATGGCCCAACTGAAGCTGAACAAGTTGGAGAAATTAGATTGGACTCCATAAGGTGGCATCAAGAAAAGAATTCTCCTATTTCTAATTTGGCTTGGAGCCCCCTTAGTCTCAAGTCTGCACGGCCCTTCTGTGGTCATCTTCTGATTCTGCCTCCCTAACCGGTGTGTCAGGAGGGTTAAGTGGGGAGAATCATTCTTTGCGGAACATTAATTACATTTGGGAGACAGAATTTCTTCGCCTTGAAACTGGGTAAAGATTTCCCCATTGATGTTCACATCTCCTTTCCCTTGTAGATGGTTTTTAGAAGTTTTCCAAACTTTTAAGCATGTTCTCCCTTTTCTTTGTTTCATTGATCATTAGATATACAAAGAGAAAAATATCCACATATATAAGTAGGTAGTTCATGTTGTCATATTCACAGGAATGATAATTATGCCTAGGTTTTTTAAGTCTTTTCTCTCTGGACTCTGAATAGACAGAACTCCCCCGCCCCCATGGAATTATGGAAAGTGAAGTTATGATAATAGTTACTCTGCAATGTCATCTGAACTTGCAACTTGTTAGGCATAAAATAAAGGTAGCAGATTGAAATTACCTGGAGCATGCTGGAGAATGTGGAGCCTGCAGAGGGACCTACACATCCCTGTGGGGGACGGGAGTTAAAGGGGTGATGGTCCTCAACTTCAGCTGCATCATCGTCACCATGGCAACTTCATGAAAAAGAGAAGGGTGGACTGAGCTTTCTCCAGCCACTGAATTTTCTGAGGATCTCTGTATTCTCTGGTGATTTTCTTTCCTTGCATCTGCCATTCTTTACTGAGCACCATGGTCATGAAATGAAAGCTCTTCCCCTGAGTACGCTGGTTCCAATGGGTGTGCACAGGAAACCTGACTCTGAGCTCAACAGCAACCTAATGTGGGAAGACTTGGAGGTTAGTGAGAAGCAGACTAAGTGGGACGCAATGCCTCGGCCTGTCTGAAGGCAATTCCAGCCAACAGTAGACAGCCTCATTTCTGGGCTGAGCGTGTCATGTGACTTCCCCTAGGCAGTGCTGATGTTACTGAAGTATAAAATCACCCTAAGCCACAGTTCATTTGGTAGTTGGAAATTGTATATCTTTGATCGTAATTAAATGTATTTCCCCCCAAAACACCAGCCTAGGCTGAGCCTCACATGTGAACTGTAAAAGTTGGCAGCTATTTCTTCATCACTGACAAGCTAGCGCAGTACTTGCTAAAGCTGAGTGCTGGGCCCCACCCCTGCATCTCCTCCATCGGTCTGGAATGGGGCCCAAGAATGTGTTTCTAACGTCATTTAGAAGACTTCGCATTTGTTGATGCTGCCGCTCCTGGACCACACTTTGAGAACCACCCCCATCAGGGAAATGCTTTTTTCTTCATGGCTGAAATGTAACAACATTTCATTTATTTATTTATTTTTCTCTTAGTGTATTTTCTGAGTTTCTGAAATGCTCAGAAATGGTCCGAAGGAAGTGTTCATAAGCAGCTTCTTGCGAAACACAGCTATACAAATAACACTGTACCCAATTACAGATGCATATTCAAATTCAAATCAATGTGTGTGCATGCTTTGTTTATGAGTAGCATTACTGATAAAACTGGAGATTGGGCTGTCTCTTATGGAGTCATTATCACCATTCAGTTCACCTAATAGTGATTCCTCTCTGCATTTGAAATTAACACAGCTAACAGATGAGCACTGAGTTGAATGCATGTACTCCTCATCTCATTGAAGTGCTAGCAGCATATCTCACGGTGCATGTGCTGCCTCAGTCATATACATATGATATATGTCACATGTTTATGTACATATACAAATTGACACATGTATATGTACCTTATAATGTGTGTGTATGTGTGTGCATAACTCAAGTTCCCATGGATATGCATTAAAAACTTCAAGAAAATGTCTTCAAGATTTTTTGAGTATTACTATCAGTGAAGAAGTCACTCAAGACATGGATAAATAATTTTTAATAATGTTTTAGGAGTAAAAATTATTTAATAATAAATTTTTCATAACAACACCTTCAGAAAGCAAGGCGGCAAGCTCCCACAATGCCAGGCCTCTGGCTGAAGAAGAAAACTGTGGTGTCACCCAGTTGCTTTCTCTATTAGATCAGGGGGAAAAATGTAAGGCATAAATAGAGAGAACAGTTATTAAACACCTGAACACCTGCTATGTGCATGTCAGTCATTAATTTAACAATGATGTTAATACATGTCTCCTCTCTCTAGGGAGCTAGAGCCTACTCAATTGATTTGCTGACTTGCATTTGCTCTTAGTATATTCTCTTCAGAGACTGGATTGGGGGAGCGGCGGAACAGTGATGGTTTACCCAGGGCGCGCCAGGTGATGGGTCCCGCGCACACCTAGGCAGGGCTGGGGAAACGCGACCGTCAGCTCTCTGACAATGAAGCTGTCTCCGAAAGGACCTATGAAGCCCTCTTGGAACAGTTGCTATGCTTTTTTCTCTCCTAAATTAAATTACTTTGAGAAAGGAAGCACTTAGAGTTTACAGAGATTTCTTGCTCAGAGTCTCTTAAATTGTATTGGAATATTGACAATAAACCTCCATTCATTTCTTCTAAACTGAAACATACTTTATACACAGTCCAAGCCGTCTTCAGCCCAAGTTCCAGCAATATCCCGACACTCATGGAGGGAGAATGGTGATGCGCAGTTCAGTGCTCTCCCATCAGGAAAGAGAACACCCCAATGACAGCGGTGACCTTCAGAACTGTGGCCCATCTCCTTAGCGAGCAAGGACACTCATACGTGGAACATGTACTACTCAAATGCTGGTTTTTGCAATAAGCACTGTCTCATTTCAGCAAGGAGAAGGAAGATGTGAATAGTTCCCCTATGCCTTTACTTTGGAGTAAGTTCTGGGTAGGGCACTTTTCGAATGAGGACAAAGTGTTAATGTGTCCTGGCAACCAGACTTAGGAAGAACTCGCCATGTCATTGGTTGTTTGACCAGCAGGGGCTACTCCAGAATTTCTGAATCTGTGGGCTCAGGGAAACAATCTAGTTAGAAGGAATTGCTTAGGGATTTGTTTTGAAGCTGTGTTTGCCAAGTAAATGCACTGATATTACTTAGGAAATACCAGCAAAAATTTTTAAAAAGATGACCTTATTTCTATTTTAGGTATTTTTTTCCTCTTATGTGTGTCTCTATTTATCATGACTGGAGGGTTTTGAAACAAATCCAGTTCTCGGGCTGCTGAAGCATCTCACCCTAGCCCTGGCTGGTGGCACAGTTGGAGGACCAGCCTGTACACCAAAAGGTTGCAGGTTTGATCCCTTCTCAGGGCACATATCTAGGCTGTGGGTTCGATCCCTAGTCACAGCATGTACAGGAGGCAACCGATCAATATTTCTTACATCAATGTTTATCTCTCTCTCTCCCATCTTCTCTCTCTAAAAATCAGTAAACATATCCTCAGGTGAGGATTTTAAATATATATTTTATGTAAATAATAAAGCACTGTTGTAAAGTGTGCAGCATCTGTTTAAGGTGCTGCACTGATAAACATGGCTTTGACAGAAACACATTCTTCTCCAGTGTCACTTTCCAGAAGATTCTCCTTTTCTTAGTGCGTCTCCCTCACTCCTGGCCACGTCTCCCTAACTGCATCTTGTTGTGTCTACCAGTGCTCAAATTGATTTTCCTCTTTTGTCTTTTTTTTTTTTTTTTTATCCAACAGCTCTCAATCAGTGATTCCTTTGAGCCTTAAATCATGGCTTCACAGAGACTAATTTGACTTCCTTAGAATTTGCAGAAAGTAAATCCTGCCCGAGAACGTGCAGGAGCCTAGTCACATACAAAGTGGAGCTGGCGACTTTTAAACTTGACTTTCACTTTCTAGGCCTCTTTGGTCAGGTCACTTGTGAAAGATACCCCTGCTCAATGCTGCCTTCGCAGAGCCTCGCACAGGCTAATTTTGGCTTTGTGACAGAGCCTGAGAGAAGCCGAGGTCAAGGACCATGCTGCGTCGTCTTCACGCTGTTCCTCACAGTTGATGGCAGCTGTGACCACAGCACAGCCTCCGTGAGCCCAGCACGTCTTCTGCCTGGAGTTGCTTCCTGACAGACAGCAGCTGTCCCAGCCCAGGGGGAAGGGCCAGGGAGACAGAGCCCTGAAGACCTGTGGGAAATTGTAGGTCTGGTTTGGTCTTTAAACATGTCACTTGGAAAGGCAGTTCCTGGTACAAAGTAGCTTTATAGTTGTCTATTTTCCCCCACAATATAAATCTTAAACAGAGTTCTGAAAGAAAGTAGTTTTGGAGTGCTTATGGCTGTACAATTCACATTACCTATTTTCAGCCACCAAACTGATTCTGTTGGAGTTTATATTATAGGAGGATTTTTCTACTAGTGACAAATTTCTCATATTCCATAGCACTGAATATAATTTCAGCCCCTGTGGTCTCAGTTGAAATTACTGTTGATTTCTGTATACGTGTGCCATTGACTTTTCCTCTGCATTATGTGGCTCCGAGTTTTTCTACCACCCTGAATCCTCGTGGATCTCTGCTCACATTGATTTTGGGAACTTGAGCTGATACAAGTTCATTTAAGCAGGTAATGAAATGGTAGCATCTCCCTTACTGCTTTGTCCCCTTACCCTCTTTCATTTTCCTTTGCCTTGTCCCACTTATTAAATGTTTATTTGTTTGTCTGCTTTTTGTTTATCTACTGCCATAATCCTCCAAGGACCCAGAGCTGTTCGGGGCTGGTGAGGGGATGTGTGGGCTCTCGGTTGGGGAGGAGCCTCTTTTCTCTGGAAACTTCTCTTCCTGAGCTCTGAGAAATTGCATTAAATTACTTCATTTTTTTTTTTGTTACTTTTCTTTGGGAACTCCTATTATTTAGATATTGCATCCCTCATCATTCTTTTTCTCCTATTGCCTTATTTTTTATTCTATTTTCTGAAATATTTCTTCAATTTGTCCTGCTTAATGAATTTTTTTATTACCACTTAAATTTCATGTGTTTAAATTTCCAAACGTTCTTTTTTCATGTGTTTCTAGCTTTTCCTCCTTATAGCATCCTATTCTTGCTTTATCAGTTTGGTCCTTTCTTATGTCTTTAAGTATATAAATGATTGGTTTGGGATTGTTTCATATTCTTGTCATGGACTTTTCTTCTCTCTGCACAGTCTTTCTTCTGGGTTGCTTTTTAAATGTTTTTCATGTCTTTTACATTAAAGATGAGTTGACGTGTTAGGTCCTTGCCTGCCTGCTCACAATTGAGAATAAGCTGACACAAAGCTGGTGCCTATGGGTGGTGCTTGCTACCTGTGGGGGTCACCGTGCAGTAATCTGGTTCTTGTCTTCACGGGACATCCAGTTGGTTCTTGCCCAGAGACTAAAGGCCCAGCTCCCAGTGTCCTCAGTCCCTGCTAAGAAAGGGGATTGGGGAAGTGGTTGTTCTTAACATCAGGTCTGTAGATTTTCAGGCCTGGTTTTCTTCACAGGAGCCTTGTCCCTAGTGAGGCTTCGTGTTACTCAGTTGGAGCTCTCTCTGCATCACCACCTCCACTGCGTACCTGTTCCATCTTCTGCCCGCATTGAGAAGAGGCAGTCACTCTGCTGTCTGGAGTGAGGGAGAGGATCTGGGGCCTAACGGCTTTACTTTGTAGTTATTTTCACAATATTTAAAGCTCATGAAAATATGTTAAAACCGATACTGTGTATACTCGCTTAGCTACTATCAAACGTTAGAAAGAACCCTTGGTGCACCATTGCATGCTCCTCATGCATCCTTCTTCGGTCACTCTGTCCTTTGCTTTTTTATTTTTACTACATGTGTAAACACTTAGCCACACACAGTTTGCATGTTGTTAAACATGCAAGTATTTTTTTTATCCATATTCAAAGTCCCTCTGTGAGATGGCACATGCTTGAAGGGGTGGTCTCTTCAGCAAAGACAAACATCCGAGGATAAACTGTGTGTGGCTGTCCACGCACTTGCTTCTGTGGGCGAATCACCCTCTTGCCTGAGACTGCTGATGACACTGCGAGTTCCACACCAACATCGTTTTCCTGGGCCGCCCTCGCTTTGTCCTGCTATTAGATGCCCCCTTTGGTTTCTATGTAAAGAGTGTTCACAGGCGACACTGACTATGTTGTTCAATTGCTTCCATGTAACCCCTGTGAGGGCCCCATAGATACAATGGGTCGCGCTGCAGAACCATGCTGGGATTATGGAAGCACAGAAGGAACTTGAGCAGTATGCCCTCGGACGCCCTGGACTGTCTAGAATGTGAGAGCCATGGGCACCCTACTCTTAGCTCCTGAAGAAAATGCTCATCTCTTACCTGCTATAATATAGCCTCATTAACTGTTGGGTAGTTTGGCAAAGTCCTTGCCAATATCATCTATTTAGCTGCTTGGTAATATATAACTGTTTTAGCCTGCATCTCCTAGGGTTTAGAAGATTTTCATTTATTTTATGTTTTTATTTTTTATCAGTACAAAAGTATAACTTCTAGAAAACAATTTAAGTGCAATGAAATTGAAGGAACACCAGAGTGTCATTAACCAAAGGAAAACAATATTAATATTTGTGTAATTTTTTTCAAGTTTTTTCATTATCATGATGATAGAAAGAAAATTGACATGCTAAATTTAAGATATTTTTGTGATTACAATGGTAATGTGCATTCACTATAGAAAATTTGGAAAATGCAAAAATATGTAAGAAATTTAAACCCAGAATCTGACCACTCAGACATAACCACTTTAAACTATATAGTTATATATTTTTAAGTCTTCAGTTTTTATTTTTAATCAAAAAGCACTGTTTATATAGAAATATAGATAATAGAGGGTTATAGAGCATAAATAATTGGGTTTTACTTTTCAGCTTCACTTTGCCCTAAAACTCTTTAAAGTTTAGCTTCTTTAAAGTTTGTTGCGTGTTTTCCCAGACAACTGCCTGTGCATTCATCCAAATCTGTTTGTTTGCAAGCAGATGTGCTGTTTGCTATGGGCTGCCTGAAAGTCTACTTAGAAAAACTACATTCCCCAGGATGCACTGCTTCCAGGGTTTGTCCTATTCCTACTTCCTGTCTGTAGTAGGTTAATGTATTAACCTACTGCACACTTGTATCCCATCTCAGAATTAGAAGGTAAAACTCAAGAGACCTTCATCAGACCACTTATATTGCACTTTCCATCATTTTCTGGACATCATAGCTAGAATGAATCATCTATGAGCACAAATGGACACTAGTTGTGCTTTTTGGTCCAATTATGGTGTTGCTTATTTCTCCCAGGTCCTGCCGTTGGTCCTTTGTGTTACACTTCTCTGAATTTTCTCTTTTCCATGTCGTCATCATGATCACTGTGTGAATTTGGAAAGGCCATGTCGCAGGTCTAAACCAGATACTATGTTATCTTATTATTTTTTTTTCAATCCTCACCCAAGGATATGTTTATTGATTTTAGAAAGAGAGGAAGATGTGTGGGGGAGAGAGAGAGAGAGACATCAATCAGCTACCTCCTATATGCACCCCGACCAGGGATCGAACCCACAACTTTTTGGTGCAAGGGATGGCACTCCAACCACATGAACAGTCAGGGCCAGGCACTATTTTAAATTAGAATTCTCTGCATTGCCTTTGGATGGAATGTTTTATATAATTTTATTCTATTTCAGCGTGAGCTTAGGAACTGTTGGGAAATGTAACAAAAGGAAAGGCAACAGTAGATGTTTAAGGCTTGCCATTATACTTGGCATGCTGTGCCTAGGATTCCGACAGACAGTGTCAGAGGGCCCACCACAGCTTTAAATATTGAGTGGCGGGATTTGTGCCAAAGCAGCATATGGTTTTATGTGAACGATGAATATTCTATTATCTGATGTTTGATGCCAGGGAGGAAAGTGGATTTGTGAGACCTGGTGCAGCTGAGCCTACATCAGAGACAACCCTTTTCACCAATGGTATCTACAGTCTAAAGGTGGATTGAGGGACTCACTTGAAGAAGTCAGACAAGGGTGAAGTTATTAATGAGTTACAGCTGTGCCCAAAAATGTCACCAGGAATTGCTACAATCAAATGACTTGATAATATCCCTAGTGATCTGCACTTCATCCAAGCTGCCTGAATTTTCTTACATCAGTAGCATTTTAATTTCACCCCTGTTCTTAGAGAAGACTCCATTGCTACATCTCTCTCTAATATAATTTCAAGGTCATTACTTAAAATGTCCCCTGGCCACCAGCTCAGTGATGGTCTAAGCACGTGATAAAACTGTTCCTCTAATCACCTGCAAAAAAGTACAGCATGAAGGGTTAGCTTTTATGGGCTCCAAGCTGTGAGGAGAGCCAGGCAGACTGCTGGTATTGCCTCATGGGTTGACAGACACTGTGGCACGCAGTCATGGTAAAGGCCTCCTCTGAGGCAGTGCTTCCAAAACTCGAATGCACGCGCACGTCCCCTGGAAGTCATGTTCAAGTGTCTGTTCAGATTCTGTGGGGCCCTGTGGGGCCCAGGATTCTGCATTTCTCACAAGCTCCCAGGTGTACCTCATGAATTAATAATTGTGATCATTATAACATGAAAGTTTTATAATATACAAAGTGAAAAAAATTGACTGTAACAATGTATTTTTGTGTGTTTACAATTTTCATATATAAATAATGAACAAATAATGAAAAGGAATATGGGAAAATAAAACAGAAGGCTAGTCAAGACATATCTATGATGAATGATTTAACTTACTCTTAAAGTACTCCTTCTCATGTTACAGTTTTCAATGAATTATATATAAAAAGAAACCATCAGTAATGTTTTACTATCATTAGATATCATTCTTGCTTTCCCCAATGTACTTAATTACAAAAACCCACTCTACCTAAGACTCCCTTTAGAGAAATAAAGACAGGTTTTGAAAACATTTAATTCATTAAAAGAGTGAATAAATTGTTATAGATTATATTAATGCTTTCAATTTTCTTTTAAACTTTAGAGGATTCCCTAAAATTTTGTGAAACTCACAGAGCTCTTAAGGAAGAGCTCTTAACCTGTTCATTTCATTCTCTTTTCATCCAGATGTTAGTAAAATGAATCATAGGCTGTTAGGAATTCACATTATCAAATGGAATGTAGCAAAACTCCCACATCTTTAGACATGATTGTATAGTATTTTCCCAACTGCACTGCTGTTCATTCAGCCACTGTAGTACTTAAGTGGTTTTCTTTCTAATATAAGATTGTCTTTGTTTTGATCTTGTGTAAAATCTCACTTGAGTAACAGGTAGGTCCCTTTACCTTTCTGCTTAAAACTCTGAAATTTGAAAATGATATTATTAGGTACAACCAGCTATGGGCTAATATGACCACTTCAACTCTTTGCATTTTTAACTGAGAAGTAAAAAAAAGAAAGAAAGAAAGAAAGAAAGAAAGAAAGAAAGAAAGAAAGAAAGAAAGAAAGAAAGAAAGAAAGAAATTGCTTAGAAATTTGACAATATGAACCCTTGTTGAAATAGTTTGACTAATGGCAGAAGACAGGTTCTCCTGATACTCTTTTCCCTAGACTAGTCTGCTGATTCCTTTCTCTGATCCAGGTGAACGCTCTTCTTATCAGTCTTTCCCAGGCTCCACCTACCAGCTTCTCTCTCTCTCTTTCTCTCTCTTTCTCTGACTCTTTATTCTCCCTTAAATGACCTACCCTTCTAGGTAAAAGTCTTACAATTAGTTTTTACTGAAATATTTGAGAGGTTATACTTACATGTATAAATGTGTGCATATACTCCCACTGTACATACTTGTTGTGGTCCTCTTATGGTTGTAGAGGTGCTACATTCGTGAGAAAAAATAGTGAAACTTCTGCTCACTTTGCACCTCTAGAGCCTAGTGGATCACTCAATATGTTTATTTCAAGAATCGATACATAAATTAGAAATGAATGAAACTGCCAGCCAAGATGGAGGTGTATGTAGATACACTTTGCCTCCTTGCATGACCAAAAGAGGGACAACAGCAAATTAAAAAAAAAAAAAAAAACAATAACCAGAACTGCCAGAAAATAGAGCTGTATGGAAGTCCACCAATTATGGAGTTAAAGAAGAAACATTCATTCACACTGGTTGGAGGAGCGGAGATGGGTAGCCAGGGTGGAGAGGATGAATGGCAAGGTGGTGGCTGGAGGACCAGGTGGGCCAGGTGGTGGCTGGTGGACCCGGCAGTCCCACATTTGCATGCAGATAACTGGGAAGAACAAATGGAGAGTAAGACAGACCTCACAATCCAGGGTTCCAGCATCGGGAAATAAAGCCTCAAAACCTCTGGCAGTAAAAACATGTTGGGGTTGCGGCAGCAGAAAAACCTCCCAGCCTCACAGGAGGGTTCACTGGAGAGACCCACAGGATCCTAGAATGTACACAAGCCCACTGACCAAGGCATCAGCACCAGAAGGGCCCAATTTACTTGTGGGTGGTGGAGGAAGTCACTGAAAACCCACTGAGAACAGAGCAAGTGGCATTATTCCCTCTCTTCCACATACCATGCCACAACGCAGCAACATGGGTCGCTCTGCCCTGGTGAATACTTAAGGCTCTGCCCCTTAGAACATAACAGCTGAGCCAAGGCAAAAAAATATGGCCCTAAATGAAAGAATAAATCAAAGCTCCAAAAATAGAACTAAGTGATGAAGAGATAGCCAGCCTATCAAATGCAGAGTTCAAAACACTGGTAATCAGGATGAGCACAGAAATTGTTGAATGTGGTCACAAAATGGAGGAAAAAGTGAAGGCTATGAAAAGTGAAATAAAGGAAAATGTACAGGGAACCAACAGTGACAGGAAGGAAACCAGGACTCAAACCAAAGATTTGGAGCACAAGGAAGAAATGAACATTCAATTAGAACAGAATGAAGAAACAAGAATTCAAAAAAATGAACAGAGACTTAGGAACCTCTGGGACAACACTAAACATTCCAACATCCGAATTGTAGGAGTGCTGGAAGAAGAAGAGGAGGAGCAAGAAACTGAAAACTTATTTGAAAAAAATAATGAAGGAGGACTTCCCTAATCTGGCAAAGGAAATAGACTTCCAGGACATCAAGGAAGCTCAGAGAATTCCAAAGAAGTTGGACCCAAGGAAGCATGCACATCATCATTAAGTTACCTAAGGTTAAAGACAAAGAAAGAATCTTAAAAGCAGCAAGAGGAAAGGAGACAGGTACCTACAAATCAGTTCCCATAAGACTATCAGCTGGTTTCTCAAAAGAAATCTTGCAGGCAAGAAGGGGCTGGAAAGAAGCATTCCAAGTCATGAAAGTCAAGGACCTACACCCAAGATGACTCTATCCAGCAATGCTATCATTTAGAATGGAAGGGCAGATAAAGCGCTTCTCAGATAAGGCCAAGTTAAAGGAGTTCATCATCACCAAGCCCTTATTATATGAAATGTTAAAGGGACTTATCTAAGAAAAAGAAGATAAAAATATGAACAGTAAAATGATGACAAACTCACAACTATCAACAGTTGAACCTAAAAAAAAAAAAAATAGCCAGAAGCAGAAACAAACTAAGGAAACAATTGGAACAGGAACACCATCACAGAAATGGAGATCATGTGGAGGGTTATCAGTGGGGAGGAGGAGAGGGGAAGATGGGGGGAAAGGTACAGAGAATAAGAAGCATAAATGGTAGGTACAACATAGGCAGGAGGAGACTAAGCATAGTATAGGAAATGGAGAAGCCAAGGAACTGATGTGTACCACCCATTGACATGCACTAAGGGGAGGGAATGCAGGTGGAAGGGGGAGCAGTGCAGAGGGGAATAAAGGGGAGAAAAATAGGATACCTGTAGTAGCATAATCAATAAAATACTTTTCAAAAAAGAAATGAATGACCGCTGTTTTGATTAAAGTAAGTAGTGTTAAAGACCAACATGGTTTTAGAAAGCCTTACAATTATAGTTGGTATGTCCATATTGATTAACCTTTTGCTAGTATCTTCAATCATATAACTATTGTTGGTAAAAAAAAACTATCTCTTTAGGTTCACTATTTGCCATAAATCCGTGGCCTTTAAAAGGTAGTCCCCTTTTTTTTATTTTCATACCAGCTCCCCTTTTCCTTCAAACAGATGACACTCAAGAAGCTGTAATTCCATCTCCTCCTCTGCACTGGGACAGCGTTTGGTTTACACCTCTCTGTGGTCATTTACCTCATTCTGCGTTGTGTATGGGAACTTGACTTATCACTCCTACAATGTTTTAGAGCCCTTTTAGGAAAACAATGACTTCTTTCTGCTGAGAGTGGTTTCTAGAATGTCACTGACAGTGGCTGAATTGAACTTAGAATTTGGGAGATTTTCAAGAAAAAAGTCATATTTATTCAACTTTTCTAAGGCAAAACTGAGAATTACATTTTCTAAAAATAAAGACTTTGGGGTTTTCAATATGTTCCTATACAATTAGATGTGCTTCACATTGTAAGGGATTTTTTACAGATTCTCAAAACAGACTCTCCTTGGTATCGGGGACAGGAGGGAGGTAACTGTATAAGAAGAACCGGTCAATTATGTCTTTGATTGATGCAGGGAGAACTATGTAAATTTTAAATTTTATTCATAAATCCTGACTGCGGCGTCCCAGAAGCTTGTTGGATCTACCCATTACACCAGAGGTCCTGATGTTATGTCTGCCACTCTGTCACTCCTGCCCTGCCCTGGTCCACGCTGCTTTATGATTGCTCTCTGCCTATCTCCTCAACCTGCCCGTGAGCTTTGGGGGAACTCTGGCCTCATACTTAGTCCTTGCACAGAGGAGAGGACTAAGCATCTTTTTATTGTGTTGTTTGTGAAACGTCCTATAGTTCATAATGATTCAAAGATGAGAAAACACCTATCAGTGACTATTCTAGAGTATATGAATGTAATTCCATCAGCTACCTTAGTATTTTTTAAATGGAGCTCCTTCCCGGTGAAAAGGGTGAATGGCGTGGGGTGGTGGATGGAAAGAGCAAAAGCTGAGTCTTTGGGCTCCTGAACTTCACCTTTCATTACCTCCTTTGTTGGGATGTCTGTAATGTAAACAGGGAGTTATATGACCATACCATTTTTATTTCACTTTTGTTCAACTAATGACTAGCTTGAACTAGTGCAGCTGAGCAATGGAATCATGGTGAAGAGGGAAATCAGGAGTTATGGAGATGATGCCTACTTGTGACGTAGTAATTGTTCTAAGACACAAAAATAAGGAAGAATCTTAAAAACTGAGAGAGCTTAGTGTAGCGTACTTTGGGTGTTTGGTGCTGGGACAGGCCTTACTCCTGACATACAAACTTATAACTCAGCCCAGGAAGGTCAGAGAGGAAGAAAAGCTATTATATTTGAAAAGGTGTTTGGAGACCTTTGGAAAAGGAGTTTGTAATTTGAGTTCGTAATTCAGAGACAACAGGGGTTTATCATTGAAAATTGTACCAGTCACATTGCTAGTAGTTTCAGCAAGAAAACTTTTGGATGCAGGAGCCAGAGGGGAAATAGTCAAAAGATGCTTACTCTTCAAATATTGGTCAATAGATATTGATAGCAGCGATATTGCTGGTCATGTACATTTTATTTAATCCTCCATTTTTGGCTTGAGTAAACTGTCTTGGAAATATTTATTATATGTTTTCTCTGTTTGGGTGGGAAAACTATCTTTTTGACCACATTTCTTTGTAAATGGTTTTGATCAAGTCTTACTACGTGCAAAATACCAAAGTAGTTGATGCAATTGGTGTTTCCATTGAGTTTCTTATGTGTTGATACAGGACATAATTTATTTAGTCAACATACCACTACTGAAATCAGCATGTGCTAAATATTATAGTACAACAGAAATATAATTGTTGAGGAAATACAGAGGGAGGACCTTGTTAACACTGAGCTACATTTCCATATCGTGGTCAGTTCTAATATTTCCTATGTTTTACTTTAGGTGTGACTTCAGTTTGTCTTTATTTGAAGATTTATTCTGATCAACTTGGTAGTTATTGGAATAAAAATAATATGCTGACAGTGTATCTCTACTGAAAAAAGTATCAGTTGGTAATTTTGCCAAACTGTTTACAGCATGGATCTGATAATATCTTTTTAAAAAAATTTTTATTGTATTTTTTCCATTACCATTTAGTCACCTTATCTTGATGGAGAGTTTAAGGATATCTTTGCATCAGCAAACTGTCATAATGAAATGCCTGCAAGTTCTTCTTAGTTGAACCATGAAGATGAAAGAAAGTCCAATCTTGATAAGCAATCCATTCACACTTTCAGTTGTTGTGGATTTCACTATTCAGTGACTGAAGAAGCACCCAGTTCTTATTAAACCGTATCCTGAATGACACTGTGTGGAGCAAATGAAAAAGAACTGTGCTATTCCCTGAACTTGATGCCAGCTCCCCTGCTTCTCTTTTGTCTGGTTTGATATTTTGAAATCTCAGTTAATGCTGCTTACAACTACATGCACTTTCAGTTGCCAGCCAGGTCTTAACTTTCACAAAAGAACTGCTGGAGAAGTTTTGGCCCTGAGACAGCTACTAGGATAAAAGGCTCCTTTCACTAAAAAGTTCCACCTCTTCCCTCTGTGTGGTGTGCCCTAAAATGTCACAACACAGCCACTGGACGGTGGCTCTGTAAGCAAAGGTAGAAAGAGAAAATTGCTGGATTTATGGTTGGCAGTATGGGGTTACATAAAGTTGTCCATACAATTGCAATCACACTGGTAAATCAATAATGTGTTACCATGGAGAAATGGCTAAAAAAGGAGAAACAGATGGTGGTAGTTGTGTTGGACACAAAGAAATAAAAGCTCCAAATCTCCTTCTGTGTAAAACTTACACAGAATTCAAAAATGCAGGAAAGAATGTGATGTGTATACTTAGAGGGCTTATTACCATTTTTACCACATTAATGCCAAAATATACCATTCAAGTCATCATATTAATCGTCTACTGAATTCTCAGGTTGGGAATTACTTCTGCCACTTCACTTGTCAAACCATTTCTCTTTTTTCTTTCAACTCATGTAAATACCCATTTTTTTTTTTACTAAATCTATAGTGATTTAAAGCCAGATTGCCCACCAAATATTGTTACTGCAAGTTCTCTCTCAAAAAATGTCTTTTTCTCTAAAGAAGAGTGAATGTTGACAAATATTTATTATACAGTCACAATATGCAAAACACTGCTATATTCCTTGTATCTGTGCTATCTGATAAAATATTAGCTGATCCAGGTCCAGGATTGTTAAAGCTTTATCATCTTATGCCGCCAGCAGTTTTGCCCTCTCGTGTTTATAAGCTGAGAACTGAACATGCAGGGTGTTTTCTACTTAACACAGTCTGTTCCCTAAGGTTCTAAAAATATATAGCTTGTGAAAAATCACATTTTAATCACTATTTTAAAAGGAGGATCTCCACTTTTATTTATTCCAGTTTTCAGCATTAAACAGCAATTTTATTTGATGAAGAACTAGATGAACACAATTTTCCACTTTGCCTCAGTATATACAGATGACCTCTGTCAGGGGTTTCCTACTAGAGCACATGGGTGGAATTTTGTTTCTTTGAAATAAGACATTTTTCAATGTAATTCAATAACAGGAATATCCAATAGAGGCAGTATATTCATGGAGATCAGAAATATTTTGGAAGAGACATTTTTGGCAGTATGGTAAAACAATTTCCCTGCACATCACTGCTGTTAAAAAAAAAACTGTAAAATGTCAGATTTTAAAAATATTTAATTGCATCAATGAGCTAACAAGAACCTAAGTTCTAATAAACTCAAGATTCAGTTTCCACACTCAAAAATGGGAAAGAAAAGACAAATCCCCAAAGAAAACCCAAGTTAAGAGTGTAATAGAAGAACCTTTTCAGAAAGCTGGAAACTCAAACATGTCCAGCTTCAAAGTGAAGGTGAGAACTAGACCCAAACCCATCCCTCAAAGACTTTAGCCTCCAACCTTGTTATTGGATGGACAAAAGTAAATTTTTCCTGAATATTCATAAATAATAGATTAATCCTCACATGGATTTGTAAACTAAATTCACACTTCTTGGGTGATCCAGAAAATCTATAGGCCAAGAATTTATCCTACAGTGGTAGTAGGCTATTAGTGTCTCAAGGTGCCTAGCATATGTAAATGGAAATCCAAACCAAATAAAAATCTACCTTTAAAACAAATCATAAAATGGCCCAAAGATAGAGTTCCAAGGCATTAGACTCACAGTCAACAATTCAGAATATACAAAGAACTGAGGTGCCATACCTATAAAGCAATGGGAAAAACAAATAGCTGAATTAAACCTGTAAATTTATCAAAATATAAGATGAATATAAATTAATGTGCTCAAAGAAATAAAGGAGAGGTTTGAGATGACTAAAGAGAAAATAGCTAAGTATTTTTGCAGTAAAAACATATAGAATTAACAAAAATAAAAATGTATAATACTGATTTTTAAAAACTCAATAGATGGGTTTAGTAGATTCAAAAGAATGGGGAAAAATAATGAACAAGAAAACATCTTCTGAGGATACTGTACAGAATGCAGTACAGAAAAACAAGAGTTAGAAAGTGTAGAAGACTAAAAGACAGGAAGTTTGAATAAGAAGTTCTATGTGCCTGTATGGAGTTCTGATAGGAAAAAACTAGAAAGAGAAACAATACTACAAGTGTAAGATTTTGAAGAGAAGTTTAGCTGAGAATTTTCCAGAACTAATGAAAAGCACCAATCATCAGATTCTGGAAGGTGAAAAATTACCAGGAAAGATAAATTAAAAGGCATTATAGTCAATCTTTGAAGCTTCAAGAACATAAATTTTGAAATCTATTAAGAGGGGCAGTGGGGGACACAGTGCTTTTGGGGGAAACAAACTGCTTAGTTCTTATTAGTGCCATGAAAATTCAGGACATTTTTTAAAAACTATGTTCCACAGAAAATGCTTTTAAGTATTTGAATGAGAGATATTTTTAAGTGAAGAATTGATGGAAAGTGTTTGCCACCAGGAGACCCTCATTTAACAGGTTTGAACAAATATTCAGCAGGAAGAAAAGGGCTTTCCCAGAGAGAATGTCTGGCCAATAAGAAAAAAGGATGAGCAGGAAGGTGGGTAAATCAGATACAGACATTGACTGAATAAAACAATGACAATGTCAAAATGTAAAACTATACACAAAAAAATACCTATTGGGAAATTATGGAGTTCTAAAGTCATTGTATTGTTTGGGAAGGAGGAAAAGATAATGATTAACTTTATTGATAACTCATGTACATACTCCAACAAATCCAGAATAATTATTTAAAAAGTAAATTATTATAAAAGTAAAGCCTATATATATGCAACTAATAAAGAAAAAACATGAAAAGGGAAAAAAACTAACCACTTCAAAAGAAGGGAAGTAGAAAAAGAAGCCTAGAAGTGGCAAGAAAAAGAAATATAAAACTAGGGTAATAGAAACAAATCCAAACATACCATTAATCACAATAAGCATTAGTGGACAAAATACTTGATTTAAAAGACAGAGATTCTCAGGCTGAAATGAAAAAGAAATTCCACTCATATGCTTGTTATGTGAAGTGAGTTTTTCATAGACAGCATATATACGGGTCATATTTTCTAGTCTACCCTGCCAGTTCCTGTCTTGGATGTACTTAGACCATTTACATGTAATATGATTGTTGATATAGTAAGGCTTAAAATTCTACATTTTATTTTGTATTCTCTATTCTCATTATTTTCCATTTTATTTTTCTGCCTTCCTGTGGGTTACTTGAACATTTTTCAGTTTCATTTGATTTATCCATAGTGATTTTGAGTATATCTCCATGTATAGTTTTTTAGTGGTTTTTCTTGTTGTGACAAAACTTATCACAGTCTATTGGTGTCATCATTTTACCAGTGAGAGTGAAGGATAGAAACCTGACCTCACTTTATGTCCTTTTACCCTACCTCTTATATAATTGTTTTAAATATTTCTTTCATATATATATATATATATATATATATATATATATATATATATATGGAACCACAACAGATGTTATAAGTTTTTCTTCAACCATCAAATATAATTTAGAAAGCTTGAGAGGAGAAGGAAAGCCTACTATGTTTACTGTTATTTGTTTGCTTACCATGTTCTTTCTTCTATCCTGATGCTCTAGGAGTCCTTAATTGATCATTTCCTTTCTGTTTAGAGAATTTCCTTTAGTCATTTTTTTAGAGTAAGTTTGCTGGTGACAAATTTTCTCAATTTTTTCTTATCTGAGAATGTCTTGATTTCTACAGATTTCTGAAAGATATTTGTTTTGGGTATGAGTTTCTCAGTGGACAGTTCTTTTTTTTTCAGTTCTTGAAAAGTATCATGCCACTTTGTTCTGGTTCCATGGTTTCTGGTGATAAATTAGTCATTAAAATTACTTTCCCCTATAATTAAGGTGTTATTTTTCTCTGGCTCCTGTCAGGATAATTTGTCTTTAGATTTTAGAAGTTTAATTACTATGTATTTTGTCACCCAACCAGAGGTTCACTCAACCTCTTCAGTCTGTAAGTTTCTTTTGTCAAATTTGGGGACTTTCCAGCCATTTTTTTCAAGTTCCTTTTTCAGTTGCACCTTCTTTCTCCTATCCTCCCAGAAAAACAGAAATGTTAGATATTTTGTTATAGTCTCACAGGTCTTTGTGTCTGTTCACATTTTTTTTAAAACCTATTTTCTTTATCTTATTCGGATTGGGTAGTATTTACTGTTCTATCTTTTCTTTTACTAATTTTTCCTGTTTCCTCCTTTCTGTTGTTGAGTCTATCCACTGAATTTTTTGTTCTAGTTATTGTGTTTTGACTCCTAAAATTTCCATTTGCTTTTTTATAACTCCAATTTCTTTGTGGAGATTTTTTGTTTTTTGCTGAAGTTTTCTAATTATTCATTTGTTTCAAGTATTCTTGTAATTGCTTGTTGAATCATTTGTGTCACTGCTGCTTTAAAATCTTTGTCAAATAATTGTAACATCCTCTTGGCTTTGGTATCTATTGTTTATCTTTTTCATTCAGTTTGAGATCTTTTTGGCACTTGGTAAGAAGTGATTTTGGTTGAAACCTAAACATTTTTTGCTTTATGTTTTGAGATTCTGGATCTCATTTAAACCTTCTGATTTTACTGTATTCTTTCTGACACTAATCTAGCAAAGGAAGGAAGTGAATCACCTTGTTATTGCCAGGTGGAAGTAGAAGTACAGATGCCCCATTTATACTGCACTGATACCTGAGGTAGGGTGCCCCTCCTTACTGCTGGGTGTCAATGGGAGTTTCATGCCCCCACATGGCCTACATTGATGCCATGGTGGGAATAGCCTCATTAACTCCGGGTGATGGTGAAAGTCCTAACTCTCCAATGGTCTTCATCTTACCCCACAGCAGTGGTGAAAGGGAGTGATGCCTTATTACTGCCAGGTGAGAGTGGAAGTTCAGTCTCCTCAAATGGTCTCCGCAGTCACTCATTATTGGCTGGCAGAGAGGAAAGTCTCAGCTCACTATTTAGGCTTCTCTGACAGCAGCCTTGCCTTGTTACATCCTTATTAGGGTAGACAGAATCCAGGCTTCCTCCTTGTCCTTTCATTGCACTAGTAAGGGAATGCTTCCTCTCCCCCCAATAAACCATCCCTCCTGCCCTCATATTTGACTAGAGTAGGGTGATTATTGCCCAAAAAGTTTTTCTCTTGCTAGACCACCTTTTTCTGGTCCCCTTGCTACAGAGAATAGGTTTGGAGAGAATTTTTTTTTTTGCCTGCACCAATTGGCATTTCTGAGTTACCAGTCCCATTGGTTCCAAGTCTGGAGTACATGCAGCAAAAGGAAAACCTTTGGAAATCACCACCTCCTCATTCCTCAGGTTGCTGGCTGCTCTGGTTTCTTCTCTCCACCTTTCAGATCCTTCTTGTGTTTGTTTTATATTTGTTGTCCACGGTTTTTGGATGTACTTAGCAGAAAAAAATACAAAAAAAAGTCTTTTCCATATTCCTGAAGGTAAGTCTTCTCTGTATTTTGTTGAATCTATTCTTATAATTGTTGAATTTATTCCTATAACCATAGATCAGGAAATCAAGAATGAGGCACAAATGCAAAGATGTCTATAAAGCACTTTACAAACTCTGTGTGTGTGTGTGTACATAATGCAATATTTAAGTTACTAGAAATTAATCTGAACCTTCAGGGAAAGGCCATAGTATGGTGTAAGGAATCTGGATTCTGGATCTTGACTGAGCTAGGTTCTGATGTTTGTTCTAACACTTACTAAGGGTGTTTTTTGAGTGTGCTGGGTGCCTTTTACACCTCTGTAAAATGAGGATAAAATACCCACTTTGTAGGGGTTTTTATTAACATTTAATTAGAATCTGTATGTAATGCATAGCACACAGTAGGTAATGAGCAAATACCAACTCCCTGTTCTTCCCCAAAGCTTATAAGAAATGGACACGTATTTTGAAGAACATCAGTCTTTTTTTTTTACTTTAAAATATGAGACTCTCTGAAACAGAGGTCAAAGCATCATAAATATGTTCTTCTGTGATACTAACAATATTTCAGATTGCAATATTGAACAGTAAGTGTACTTACTGTACATAAAAATGTGGGGAAAGCATTATCCCTATGAAGAAATTTACAAATATGGACCATCACTAGAAGAAAGGGAATGAGTGTGGCTGAGATGAAAACTCAGGATGTTGACGTTGTGTCTCCATGTGATAAGCGTAGCTGTATCAGAGCTTATAAAAATTAACACTTATTCAACCCCTGTCACTAGAGGAGGGCCCAGAAGACAGATCATATGCTAGGTATTATTTTATTTAGTCTGTTTGTACACTTACAATCTAAAAGTCTGGATACTACAAGGCTGATCGAGCCTCATTGGTCCTTTGAGAAACCTGTTAATGTCCAAAAAATATGAGCATGATTAAAAAGTGGTTAATTCAGTGTGTCCCTTGAGGCCCTGAAGATGAAAGGCATGCCTATCAAGCTGATGAAGACCATTTCACCAAATTAGGTCATAGCCATTGGTTAGTGACAACTGAAGAAGAAAATAAGGTGCAGGTTTACACTAGAGATACCTCAATCTTTGCCTAGGTTTTCACTAGTCCTACTGTCAGGGACATGCTCCGGGGTGAGTGGTTTGCCGCGTTACCGGCACCCCTTCCAGGATATGGATGCAACAGGCTACTGGAGCCTCTGTGACACAGCGGACTTGGGCAGCAAGAGAAAGGCAAGGAAAATCATCGAGGGAGAAATGACCTACTTTAACACCTCCAGCAGTTTATTGTTGATTTATTGTGCAACCTGATTTTCAGAGAATGGCTTCTCTGTAGCATTTGGACAGCTCCAAGTTTTGTCTGTATTACTTTCTAAAGCAGAAGCATTTACTTTCTTTTCCAAATGAAACAAAAATCTAGCTCTTGCTGAATATGTATATTTTAAAGGAATTCCTTAAGGAAGGTATTCTTGTACATAGTCTCAATGACAAATAAAAAATGAAGAAACTTTTGGTCCGCAATCCTCTCTTGTCTCTTCTCATGCTGGGTTGCCATTAAGTCAGACCTCTGTGGGAGTCTCAAATGCCGCGGCAGCCACGTTCCCGCCAGCTGTTTGTGGAATTGTATAGGTCACCCAGCCTTGGGGTTCAGCTTTAGTGTTCTTGGATCTGTTATGGCTCCACTGGAGGGTTGAAATTCAATCTTCAATCACTGTTCTGTAACAAATTGCTACTTTGGACTTTTGCTAAAATAGTCGCCTTACTCCTGGCTTGAGCTATTCGTGGATGGTACGGCATTTTTTAAGGTCGGCTTCTGCTTGGCAGCATGGAAGGAGTTGGGGTGTAGAATAATTTCTGGTAGGCGAAGGAGATTTAGAAGCCAGATTGTGGGATGAAATCACCCTGTTTAGAGAACAAGGGATATCCTCAAACACATATTAACAGATCATTTTCTTTTGCCTAACTTTTGTGAAATGCTTACCCAGAGTGTTACTGACTTAGTATGAAAGAGAGAATGAGGGTAGTCGCCACTAAGTTCCTTTAGGGCATGTTTTTTTTTTTAATTTTATTTTTGTGTCTGGTTCGGTGTCTGCTGTGGTAGAAAACAAGTGTGAAAATGCCCTCTTGACAAAACCTATTGGAAAATTATAAGTTCATTTTTAAAAAAATACGCACTGCCAAAGGAAATATTTTAAAAGTTTACTTAATTATAAGAACCTCATTTCCCCTAATTAAACCCCACAGCTGGAAACTTTGCATATTGAGTTAAGCCAACTGAGTTGATATGAGAAGAGTAGTGATTAAAATAATCTCTAACAGTGAATAAACTAAAATTTCTTTTTAGTCAGTTTTAGGTTTCCCAACAGCATGTTTTGTGCTCAGTTATGTATAATTTCAATTATCCTAATTATATTTGGCTTACCCTAAATTGAAAATCACTTGGCTTTTTGTGTACCTATTGACAGAAAGAGAGGAGAGAGTCTCCAGAGGGTCTCCTCTGACAGAGGGGCTGCGAGTCCACCAGAGACCTCCGCAGCTCCTTTCTGCGAGGCTTCATCAAGGCGCACAGTCCGCAGGTGTCCACCCCAGCTTCTCACTTGCATTTTTTAAAACAGGATAGGGAAAGCCCACAATTGGAATAGGGAGTTGGAGGCTGTGTCAGATCATCTATAGAAATTTTAACACATTAGCTTCAAAACCAGTTTCCCTCCTCTTTCAATAGTCGTGACAGTACCCATCCAGCAAGTTTACTTTGGTCAGAGTGAAAATTTAAGCCAAAATGACCTGGTTTATCCTTCACCTCTCACATGTAATTGAGCCTCAGATTTTGGGTCTTGAATGTTTCCTCATGGTCCTTTTTCTGAATTCTCTTGGTCACTGTCTTAGCACAGGCTCCCCATCCTCTTTTGTCTGATCATTGCAACAGCTTCCAACAGGTGTCCCCCCCCGCAGCCTAGCCTTATGGCCCTACTCCCCTTACAAACCCAGATCAATACACTCCCTAGCCTGTGACAGAAGGATTTTGCAAAACCTAAGCATGGTGTTCTTTATGAAACTTCTTTATGCATGAAATAAAGCTCCAATGGCCTCCCAACACCTGCACAGTAAATCCCAAACCCTTTCTTTCTCAGATTTTTTTATTGTTGTTCAAGTATGGTTGCCTCCATTTTTCTGCCACCACTTTCTCCCACCCCACCCACCGCTGCCTCCCATCCTTCATCCTACCCTCTTTGGCTTTGTCCATGAGGCCTTTATACATGTTCCTTGACAACACTTCCCTTTCTTTCCCCCGTTATTCCCCTCCCCCACCCTTCTAGTTACTGTCAGTTTATCCTTTATTTCAAAGTCTCTGGTTATATTTTACTAGCTTATTTGTTTTGTTGATTAGGTTCCACTTATAGGTGATATCACATGGTATTTGTCTTTCACCGACTGGTTTATTTCATTTAGCATAATGCTCTCCAGATCCATCCATGCTGTCACGAAGGATAGGAGCTCCTTTCTGTCTCCTGCATAGTATTCCATTGTGTAAGTGTACCAGAGCTTTTTAATCCACTCATTTACTGACGAGCACAGGCTGTTTCCAGCACTTGGCTATTGTACGTTGTGCTACTGTGAACATTGGGGTGCATGGGTTCTTTTGAATTGGTGTTTCAGGGCTCTTGGGGAACAAACCCAGCAGTGGAAGGCACACCTTGCTCTCCTCTTCCCTGTTGCAGCACTCCCCTCCAGCATGTGCCTTTGTAAACTATAATCTTGACCCACTGATAGGTTGGAAATTAATATAGCTGATCTAAGCTAGCACAGTTAACAAAATAGAATAGACAATCTATTTTCAACTGGTGTGCCACAAGAATTTTTAAAACATACAACACCTGACTATTTAGTCAGGGGCACTGACCTCTTTTTCTTTAGATTGTCAAATAAGAAGATGACAACAGCCAATACAACAATAGCTATCCAGTGTGAATGAACCAAAATTATATCTACTTTTTGTCAGGTCAGCAAAAAATATATTTTTTGGTGTGCCACAGAATTTTAGTGATTAGGTTATGTGTGCCATGAGATGAAAAAAGTTGAAAATCTCTGGACTAGACTGGCCATTATCTGCAAGATTATTGTTATCCACAGTTAATGAAGAAACTGAAGCTTGACTAAGATAGCAGAGCTGATTAGTTTCTGAAAGGTATAGCTGGCCTCTTCTGAAGAGCAGAAGAAAGGCTTGCCTCATTCAGAAATGGGTGGGATAGGAGGAAAAAGGATCAATCCACTATGCTTCTTGTATCTCTCTATGATACAGTTTATTTCAGAATTTAATCTCATTAAGCAATGCATGTTTTATTGGGCAATTTCAGAGTAGAATGGAAGAAATAATAAGATCAGGATGTAAAGATGCTAGTTTCATCTCTGATACTGATTAGCTGATTACTCTGAGTTTTCTTTATTTATACAATAGGGGTAGTAATATTTATCCCATTTAGTTAGCATCAAATTAGAATAATTAATATTAAAGTGTTAAATAATGTCATATCCATAGTATTACTATCTATTTGAGCTTTAGAGCACTTTTTAAATTCATTGTTTTATTCTCTGACACATTGAGAAATCAGTGAAAGGGATGTCACTCTACCAGTTGATGTGCTAAGTCAGTGCACAAAATATACTGAATAACTTTCCTGAGTGAACTTGTGGTACATAAATGCCCTTTGCATGCATTTTTGGCCCGTCCGTCACCCTCCACAAATCTGTCCACTTGCAGTGCAGTATCTGTTCATCTTTTAATGGGAAAGTTTCTGTGATATGTTACCCATGACCTTTATTCTTCAAAAAGTAGTCTTTCAGCTCAGCATGTAGCTGTTTCCTGATGTCCAGTACTGTTTACTTGAGTGAGTAGTCTACACCTTCCTTATTGAATTGCAAGATAAGAAATGCCCATCCAACTTCCCTGGGATAGAGGGACTCAAAATGTACACAGAGAATTTAAGAAGTCTTTTCCACTCTTCTGGAGACAATCGTTTCAAATAGGAAAGCAAATTCAAAGAACTTAAGACAGTCACACTTGGCGTTGAGGAGAATATTTCTCCTCTCAGCACTCATGGTTCCACCTCACCTAGCTTCATACACACTGGTGGTCATTCAGGCCACCAGCGGTGGCACTAAAAACCAAGCAACAGAAAAAGGAGGTATATAGTTTAATATATGATTATATATATATATGATTTCACTGTGTTTGTTTCACTATGACTAGTTCCTGATTTCATTGGAATAGCCTTTGCTATCTAACACCTATCCAAAATAACACAAAACCATGCAGAGACTATGGTTTGCAGAAACTCTGTTACTATTGTTGTTGAATGATTCAAATCATGATCACATCGTGATCTGGGGTTCCTGGACCTGTCAAAGTTTGTGTATATCCTAATGTCTGGTCACCTGTCTATGGACACATAGTGACTCCTCTAAAATAGCAGCTGCTTTAAGAGAGTGGTAAACCAGCACCTGGCTGGTGTGGCTCAGTAGATTGAGTGCCAGCCTGCAAACGACAGGGTCACTGGTTTCATTCCCAGTCAGGCCACGCGTCCGGGTCCCCAGTAGGGGGCGCACGAGAGGCAAACACATGTTGATGTTTCTTCTCCCTCTCTTTTTCCCTCCCTTCCTCCCTAAAAATAAAAAAAATAATAATAAAATAAAATATTGTTTTGAAAAGAGAGTGGCAAATCTCCAGGTTATTAGGACTCAATCTCACCTCTCTATGAAATAAGATAATGATACAAATGCCAATGGCCCTTTTTTATCAGAGCCATAAAGAATATTCAGAAATTACAGCTTAACACATGACATCATAATTTGGCCTAGGCCAGATCCATGAACACAGAAGCTGGGCATCGTCAACCTTAAGCATGAAACATCTGTGGGGAACTGAGAGCTATGAGATTTTAGGACAAAGGAATCGTGGCTGATGGTGGTAGAACTAAAGGCCACATGGCCTTTCCAGACATAAAGAAACCCACCTAGTAACCCAAAACCTGCTCGACATGGCCCAGGATGTATCAACTTAGCTAATAGGGATACTAACTAGAGCTTTTAAATTCCCACTTTAAGGAAATATTTGAGTCTTCACGGTTATAAAATACCTACCGCATGAAATCCCAGACTACTGGTTATACAGATGAAGGTGTCACTCACACAATATATTTTACTTTTCAAGTCTTTTCAGAAACTATCATTTGATCAAGTGCTTCCTTATGATTGTGCCAACATGAGTAACCCCGTTTCCATCTTTCCTAATGCCTCTGCCTCTAGTGAGCAGGGGGGCGAGTCCAAGAGTCAGAATGAAAGGCAGCTCACCTTCCTGTGAAGTTGAATCTCCAAAGGCACTCACTCACTCTTTGAGAATGAGCACCTGCCCAGCGTCTGGGGGCGGGCAGAAGCTTATTATAGACACAGTCTAGGTAAATGCTCAGGAAAATGTTTGGTTGTCTGGAGTTTTCACAGCTCTTTAGCTACATGCAAATTACTTCCCACAAATATCAATAATTATAAGCAAGTGTGCAAAATACCATGTGAAGCATTAAGCATAGCATATGGATCCATAAGAAAACTACTGTTTTGAAGGTGTTTCTATTTGTTTGTGTCTATATTCCTTGGGCTAAAATAAGGAAGCAGGGATACTGCTTGAGCCATTGGGAGTATGTATGGTTAGTGTAAGGTGTGGTTAAGATTCACAGATTTAGAGAAATGTTTCACCTTGGAGCCTGATGAAAGGGCATGGTTGACCCTGAGGTAAGAATTGTTAAAACTCACTCCTTCCCCCTTGCCATATAGCGACAGAATTTAGGCACAAAACATTCAGTCTCTCCCAACCTGTGTTAGAAACATTGTACTTTATATGGTCAAATGATATTTTACATTTTGTTCCATAAACGTAATGAAGACTGCCAAGCTTTCTACAATTTGATTGTGAAAGTTACAATCCGTAAGCAACATTTACATCATAACAAGTGTGTTGGGTTTGATCTCCATTCAGGGCACACACCCAGGTTGTGGCGATGCTTCTCTGTCTCCTTCTCTCTCCCTCCCTCCCTCCCTCTCTCCCCGACAAACATATCCTTGGGTGAGGATTTAAAAAATAAGAAATTATTTTATTGTTCTTTACATCACTGCTTCCTGTTTGAAACTGGTGACTGGTTGGTTTTTCTTTCTCTAGAATGTCTTGTTACCTTTATAATTTCTTGAATTCTCTACTTTTATTTAAACTTCAAGTTCTTCAAATGTCTCGTCCATTCTCTTCTTTGCTATGGCCTCTGTGCAGCTTCCCTCTTTGGGCCCCCCAGCCTTCCTCTCTGCCCCGACTGGGTGCTTTCCTTTTAGGCTACAGTCCACGTGTGGCCACCTCCCCTCCCTGCTCTCCTGCCTCAGAACCACTGTTTTCCAGATAGTGTATTCAGTCGTGTGTGGGTAAATGTACAGCAATACAGTCTCATAACACACACAAAACCCTTACTTTTAGCCTCTCCCAATGTTCATGTTGTAAGTATTCCCATAATTGCCGGTGTCAAGTTCTCAGCTTGAGGTCACTGACCTTGGAGTTGGGAAGAGATGCATCTGATCCATCCACGTTCCCCAGGCTGTGCCAGCAGCATCAGCACACCATTGGTGAGAACCATTTTGACAGAGAGATTTCTAAAATATATTCACACTTCGCCTGAGTTAACAAAGCAACTACAATATCATTTCATTTCATTTAGTGGCTCTGGGCCATTATTATTAATGTCAAGCTCTGAGGCAAAAAGTGATGTCTCTGGAGTATGACATGTAGAGAGAAGATATTTGCTTATAAACTAAATAGCTTCTAAAGAGCTTAACATAAAATTTAAATAAAAAATTAAGTAAAAATTGTGGTGGCATTTTATTTTTGAAAGACTTTTTGATGTCGTTAGTTCACTTTTTAAAATACAATATTCAGCCAAGGCTGGGTGGCTGCATTGTTTGGAGTGTTGTCCCGTACACAGAAAGGTGTGGGTTCGATTCTCAGTCAGGGCACATATGTAGGTTGCAGGTTCAACCACTGTCAAGGTCCACACTGGAGGCAACCAATCTATGTTTCTCCATCGCACTGATGTCTCTCTCGTCTCTCTGTCTGTCTGTCTCTCTCTCTCTCCTCTCCTTCCTCTTTTTCTAAAATCAGTAAACATATCCTTAGGTGAAGGTTTAAAAATAATAATAAAATACAATACTCAAATCTAGTGTTATGCTTTGTACAGTTGTTATAACTGCCTCTCGCCTGGTCTGGTATGGTTCTGGTTGGTATGATCCCCCATTTGATTTTCTTAATGGCCTTGTGTTTGTGACCTCATTTCAAGCCACCATAGGTCCATTTTTAAGTTATCAGAGAACAAACATTAATAAATAGAGGGATATAGTGCCTTCAATAAGGAATGTGGGTTTTCTGATAATTGTTGTTAATGTGGCTTATATTCATTATGCATGCTTCCTTTAATACCATAAAAAGAATGCTATCCATAAATTTTCTGACAGAAAAAAATGAGTTTTTCTCTGTTTGAAAAGTTCACTTTAAAGGTTTTTGTGATGTGCGACAACTTTAAAATAGGTTGCTTCTCAAAATAAATTGCCTGCAGTTGCTGCTGCATTTTAGGGAAAGGTTCCCGGGACCAAATTAGAGTCACAGGCAGAGACGAACAGGATCAAACCGCGGCAGGTGCTGCTCCTTCTCATGCTCTGGTTATTTTCTGTCAGCCATTGCGTGCATCCCCCTCCCATCTATGAGTGCGGGATGGTGACAAATCACTTGGCGGTCAGGAAATATCCATGAAATGAATGTGGTTCTGGTTGGTTTCTGTAGCATTTGCTCTTTTCTCGCCCACAGCTTACTGAAGGTGAATCTTAACCAAGGTAGATTTGCTTACTGCATGGCGGACATGTCTTTATGTCCAAGGAAATTAAAGCTATTCAGGCATACACCTGCCACATAACTAGAAAAATACCTAGGGTACCACTTCCATTTCAGATCTGCAGTTTCTAGGGCCATAAGTATGGCTAATGGTTGGATCATTTTATTAGAATTACTATTATATCAAAGTAAATCTAGAAAAATACTTGAAATGGGTGAGATTAGTGTCCAAATACAGCAGGTGGAATCATAAATTTTTTAGATATAGGATACAATAAATATTATGTGTATGTAATAATGACATTGTTGGCGTTCACGGGACTATACAAAATTCATCTCTTCCATCGTAAGTGCTTTCCGTGTATATTTTAAATACATTTTGGAACTATTTAAAAATGTTGTTTGTATCATGAAAATACAATAAACTATGGCATATCTAAAATTTCTATGGCTCCATAATATTTATTTGGATATTCAAAAATGATGATTCTACCTAACTTAAGATGGATTTTCATGGAGGTATATAATCTCAAAAAATATGATTCAATGGGAGTCTTTAGTTTTTCATGAGGTCATTGAGCTCAGAGAAAATCAATAAAATAAGCTTCATTTTGAAAAAGTGGTTGGTCATGTCATTATCATCAGTGACCATCCAATGAAAGGAAAATAAACAAAACAGAAGATTTGATCATTCATGTTTCAGAGGAAGGCAGGGGTGGTAGGGGGTTGTAGTTTTTTTTAAACAATACTCATTTTAGCATCTCCAGTCTGTAGTTATGGTTCTGAATATGCTACACTAAGCCAACCATTTTACTAAAAATAATGATGAACTACTATCATCAAATATAGTGTCAAAAATATCTGTCTAGATTTTTCTACTGTAGAAAATGATTTAAGGAGTATAGCTCTCCAGGTAGGTTTAAAACCTATTAATACTTGAAGTCATAATGCTCAAAGTTGTTTTAGTATGTTTTCTGAGGAAAGCTATATAAAACAGTACATGAGGTAGGTATCCCAACTCTAGTGACAATGCTGTCCATTACCGTGAGGAAATGCAGACTTCTCTACTGTAAAACGCAGATGAGGATGGAATGATGCTGCTTGGGCGAGGTGCTCATGGGCTCTCCTTGCTTTGTTTCAGCTTTCAGCGTTGGAGAGGCAGATCTTTGACTTCCTTGGTTTCCAGTGGGCGCCTATTCTTGGAAATTTTCTACATATAATAGTTGTCATACTGGGTTTGTTCGGAACGATTCAGTACAGACCCCGATACATCGTGGTGGTAAGTCTTATTTTTACCGTGTCTGTTCGTATAAACACTACAGAATTGCTGTGAGGAGACGGATAACTGAAGTGGCTCCCTCAGCGATGGCGCAGTGTGGGCGATGAGGCTGTCACAGACTGAATTCTGTTAGGAGACGATTACCCTCGACAGGGTGACAGTGAGTGTTTGCAAAGACAGCAACGCAACACGTCTGTAAATGTGAGACTCTCAGTGCTAACTAAGTTCGAGTCTCACAAGGAATTGTTTTTAAATTTAAAGTGGGGTTTCGGTAGATAGAGTGAGAGGCCTGTTAAGGTCTTGATGTTACAGTGAGATGTAAATATACATTAACTGTCATTTAAATTGACATGTATGTATCACGATATAGAGCTAACCTGCCTAGCCATAACTGTTTGCTAACTGAGAACAATAATGTACTATGATTGCAATTGATTTAGGACACTACCAATGCATGTATTAAAGGTTATTCAGTACTTGCCTCTACTGTGTTTTATATAGTGTGTTACTGAACACTTCCCATTTTGTTAAAAGAAATTGGGAACGTGAATCCATGCTACAAGCCATGTCAAACAGGGTCAGCACCCCCTCCTTTGGAGGACAATTGGACAAGGTGTGTGTGGTGAGCCACAGTGAAATGAAAGTTCTTCACAGTATTAGTTTTCTATAAAAAGGAAGGTAATATTTTAGGCTGCATGTATAAGAAGGTTGTAAGAAATAACAAGCATAGATAAATAATTGTGAACAGAAATGGCATGCTCTAAAATGCTCACTGAGCCTCAATTAATACACAGTATTCGGTAGAATTATGCAGTATTTTCTTATAATATAGCAGTAACATGGCCTCATTAGAAGAAAACCTAGACTTTAAAATATGCCATCTTTCCATTTTGATTTAATCCAACCACATCTATAGAAAATAAACTTAGAAAATTTTCCAGAAATGCATTAACTCTCTATTTTGAATCTCAAAATTGGCTCTTGGACACCTTTCATCCTGTCCCAGAGTGAAGGTCAGTGGCCCCCAGCACAGACTCCACGCTCAGAGTAGCGCCTGGGCGGGCAGTGACTGACGTCACTCCGTGGGCGGGGCCCACAGTTCTTGCTCTCGATTGCTTCCCTGGGCCTCTGCTAAGCTGGGGTATAATATACTAGAAAGGTGTTTCATGTAGTTGGACTTGCAGTACAAGATGCTCTATATACATAATATCAAATGTTGGTGGATTTTATGTTCTAGTTCGTTGCAGTGAACACAGAGCACTTATTTAGTATCAACTTTTTATTTTACGATGTTGATGTTATGCTGAAGCACAAAATGCCAGAGGGCTGTGAAACCAGTGGCTTCTACGGGGTGAAATTGTTGGTATACGTCAGTGACATTAACTAGTCCTCTTGCTCCTGCCCTCTGAACTTAGTGCTTCACGCTCTCCACACAGCTATCCATGCTGAGGCGTCTGCACTCTGTCTCCTGTGTGTGGATTCTTGCTTGCAGTCACCCATCTCCCTTCCAATGTGTCCTTTGCTCTTTCCCTGAACCACTGGCTTAAAAGCTGCCACGAACTCTCAGCAGGATAAAATGTAAGAATAATCTCGGTTTTAACAAACTAACCAAACTTAGGTCTCACAATCAGTTTTTCCTTCTTTCATTCCTTTCTTCTCCCCTTGCACTTTCCCTTCTTCCCGTTTTCTTTCTTAACTCCCTCCTTCCTCTTTTATTTATGTATTCATTTAAACCTTGTATATTGAGTTTCTGCTGTGTATTTGGCATTGTTTTAGGTGCAGGGCACTTTGGTGAGCAAACACAAACATTGATATTCTGTCCTCCTGGGTACCTACAGTATGGTGAGGAGAAGTGGTCCTTTAAGAAGTAATCATCCACAAAAATGTTAAACTGTGAGAAAGAGCAGGTGTGCCATTAGGTGTGCAACATGGATGTCCATCTGATCCTGCCGCAGTGAATGCAGAGCAGAGGAGTGCAGTGTGAGTTCAAGTTCACCAAGGAAGAAGGGACTGGAGGGGTTCTGGGCAGGAAGTACTATAAGGCACATAGTAGGATGTCAGTAGCACTAGTCCCCATTCACTCATTAAGCATTTATTGAGAACCTACTGCACTGTGATAGGGTTGAACAAATAGAAAAGAATGTAAATTACAGGGTCCCTGCTCTCCAGGAGCTCATTAAGTAATGTGTGCCAAGGTGCGGGGTGCAGGGTCTCTGGAGAATGAGAAGGATGAAGCAGAGGCCTGGGGAGAGCCTGTACCAGCCTCAGAGATGTGAAAGGATGGAGAGTTTGTGCCCTCGGCATCCTGGACCCCTCATTTCTACCTGCTGAGAATATGTCTGAGTTCAACAGCAAAACTTGGCCTCATAGCTTTGCTTATCTCAACCTGACTTGAGGATTCTCATGAAAATATAGTGTATGCTTCTCTGCCGGCACCTACATCAATCAACTTATCTTTTTTTAAGCATTATAATATCTTGGGCTCCTGCCACTGTAATTAAGGAGGACTCACAGCACAGGCAATCAGAAAAATTTGCCAAATCACAAAATGAGAGAGTAATAATTGCCCTTGGATACTGTCACTACTGAAAAGGTATAATTTGCTATTTCTGTGTGTATTTTTAGAACACAAAACAGCATTGTTACATAGTGCTTTTACTGGTTAAAATTTATTTTAGCTATGGTGTAAGGTGGTACATATACATTAGGGAATACCAAGTTTAGTTGGTACCTTTGAATGCGCCTTCTGTGTTTCTTTAGCTAGAGACAAAACAGATCAGAGTGTGGGCTGTGAAACTCTGTTTAGCAGTCATAAATCACTGTTCTAGAAGCAGCTCTTCACTCCTGTTTACTCATGTGTCAGATATTAAAAAATCTTACTTGTGAATTCTGCAATGAGGCTGTGCCCTAGAATTATTTAAATCACCATTATTTCCTGGATAATAAATTAATTTAATCAAGCAGTTTTCAATTAATTTAAAGGTAGAAACATTAGCTAATTTAACATATTTTAAATAAAGATTAACTTTAAAGTTAAAATTAACTCAAAATTGCTTTTAAAATTTAAAAAAGCCACATAAATTTTCTAGGCCCATAGTGTAGTCATTTGGACGTTTATGCCAATACTCATGTACAAAGGACAGCCACTTGCTTTAAGTTTAAATTGCTCTGTAGGAAAATTTCCCTATGATGTCATTTGTCATTTTACATAGCCTTCCTAGGCCACTGCCCAACACAACAGTTATGAGTGTTAGCTCTCCATTTCGTTGGTGCCAGATTTAAATCCTCTCCCCGCACTTATTGGCTGTGAATGCTTAAGACATTTATTTACTTTCTCTGTTCCATAGTTAATTTGCAAAAACCTGATTCGTACTTGTTTTTAAGGGATGGGAGTAAAAGACAGAAAACTGTACAAGAACAACAATTAAAATAAAATTTAAAAAAGAATTATATAATGTTCGTGACTTGCTTAGCATAACCTAACAGAGATGGTGCTGCATAAATAATTGAGCTGTGTAATGCCTTCTTTTTTTCTCACCTACTGTACATAACATTTTCTCTGATTGACACATGTATGAATGAATCAATGAATGAATGGGTTTTCTGGTCATTGGAAAGCAAACACGCTTAGGAAGTAAAAACAAATCATGTTGTAGACTAATTGTTAGATGATTAGATGACAGAGAAACAAACAGCAAGGCTTCTAAAGTTCATTTCAATTAAAAAATGCTAAAATATCTTATAAGACTGGGAAATAGTTCCCAAACCACATAGAACACATGAACTTTTAAAAAAATCTTTATTGTCTTTTGTCTGTGTGAATTAGAATTTAAAATATGTGTGCTTAACTCAAAGTAAGATAAGTAGGTAGACAGATATCAGATAAGTATGGAGTGGCTTTGTTTTTGTTTTATTTTTTCCATTGGGAAGTTAAGTTTTCTGTACTGTAAGTATATTTATCTAGATATGTGAACATGAAGGTATGGTGCATGATAACCAAAGAGTGTTAAAAGTGGAGTTTTATCTCTTTATTCTTCTTCTTTCAATTGAATGATAAATAAAATAATCCATATCAAAAAAGAATACATAACCTTAGCTGCTGTGGCTCAGTGGATTGAGCACAGGCCTGCAAACCACAGAGTCACCAGTTCAATTCCCAGTCAGAGCACATGCCTGGGTTGTGGGCCAGGTTCCCAGCAGGGGGCATATGAGAAGCAACCACACATTGGTTCCTCTCCCTCTCTTTCTCCCTCCCTTCCCCTCTCTAAAAATAAATAAATAAATTCTTTAAAAAAAAAGAATGTCCTTGATAAACCATAAAAATTATTTTTAAAAAGAATACATATGTTGTCCTAACAGTTCTTGCCTAAGTAAAAATATTTATGGACATATTTGAATTACTAGAGATTTCCTTCCCTTTGTTTCCACATAATGACGCGTGTCTTAGGTGCACACTGAGATATACAGTTTTCATCTCTTTACAATCCAGAGGTTAATTATACAAATTATCTTTGCATGAGGAAAAGAAACTTACATTGTTTCTTTAAAAAATGATGTGCATATCATGCAAACACATTAATCACAAAATGCAAAAGAAACCATCATTCCGAAAACATTGCCAGTTATAGAATACATACAAATGAAGTAAATTTTTGGTAAGCTGATAGTACAGTGAATTGATTATTTGATAAACTGCAACATTAGGTGAAGCGTTAACTCTCAAACTAATCTACAGTCCTTTTCCTAAGATTTTTAAAAATGAAACTTATCACATAATCCGTAAGCACCCAAGTTCTATAGTCAAACTGTTAGAGTTTCCGTCCCAATGGTGACATGAAGTTATAAAATGATCCCCTCTCCACCTCGGTTTTAGTGTGATAACTAAATAAATTGATCCATGTAAAGAGTTCAGCACAGTACCAGGAACACAGAAAGCAGCATAGCAATCACTCTGGTGATTAACAATTTAGCAGCTGATAGTTGGAGTCTGTTCGGACTGGGGATTTTATCTCTGAAAGTTTGGAAGTGGCATCAATAGTGCAGCTGGAGAGAGATCCTACACTTCAATCACTATACTTATGCTCTGATTTTTAAATAGATTCATTTTGTAATGCATTTGTGATAACTATGAGTTGATTGACATTCCTAAAAATATACTTAAGGGTTAGGTTTGTAGTCCTAAAAATTAAAAATTATATGGCTTTGCAATTAATTCAGTTTATTTCTTCCTTTAGTCTTGATTTAGTTTATGTTCTTTTCTTAACCTGTTTTTAGTGGCTTTTTAAAACTTACTTAGTGGTCTGCAACCTCTCCCATTCTAATATACTCATAATTAGATTGCTTTAGAGTGAAAAACATCAGATACCAGAACTCATCTTATTAGCAACACCTTCAACATTGTTATGGTTACTGTAACCTGATCAGTTTGCAAAGATTATACACTGCAGATGTAGTTTAGCTATTTTCAACATTGGTAGGCACATGTCGTGGTTCAAAAATGTATGTTCCAATGCATTTGGTACATTTTTGAAATGTCCAAGGTCACTCATACTAGAAGATACTAGTAACAGAAGATGTCAACAGAGAATCAATATATCTGCAAATACTAAAAGCCTCAATATATTGTTTAACTTATTGTCACTTTTTAACATACTTCCAGCTTCTCTGAATTTCCAATGATTTTGAGACCTTACCTCATTATTTTAATTGCATTATTTTAAAAAAATAAACAATCAAAACCTGTTCTCCAGAAAGAAAAAAGATATCAAATGCACCCAATTATAGAACTACACAACTACATGTGATTATTTTGAAAGCCTTTTGAAAATCATAAATAACAGAAAGACACAAAGTGTAAATTAACTTTTATAAATAACTAAAGGCTTCCAATAAGATTTCTAATAGGAACATGACTATTTTATATGGAGTTTAAAATTTATAATTATATTCTTTGACACAGCATAGAATAAGCTAATGAAATTATTTCTATATTTATTTTTAATTTGACTACTGTATGTGATGATTATAATCATGGAAAGAAAGCAATCATGTAATTAGCATGCTCCTTTAAGAAATTAAGAATTCATAGATTTTTGTGGTAAAGTAAAAATAAATAAGTAAGCCATTGTGTCTGGTCTGCTAAGGATGTTGCCACGGTAAGTACCATCCTCAGTCGTCTAACCTGACCTGTGAGTCAGTTTTCTGGGCCTCAGTTTCTCCGTGTTCATGCAAAAATGACTGGGTGAATTGAGCCCTTAGACCTCCTCCACTAATTCAAACTGACTCACACACTTGAGGAAGGCACTTCCTAGTTCATACTACATTAACAAAACCAATGAATCTGTAAGGCTAGCATATTTAGGGTTTGTCGGATGTGATTGGAAAGGGATTTTCCCATTATTATGAAATCCGTTGTTCATTTGCTCATTTTTATTCTTATTTATTATTTCTGGGCTTTTAAAAGATATTTTACATGATGATATTCCATTGCAAGAGTGTATTAGAGGTACACATTTCAGTCTTAATGAAATAGTAGAACAGGTGAAAGTGTGTTAACTTTAGTCCACGCAACACATCTATTTTCAAACATGATTCTCACTTAGGGATAGGGAAGGGATGGATTTTGCCTAACATTCTCTAAAACTTGACAGTTTAATATTGTAACCAAAAATTAGGGAGATAGCCACCAAAATTGCATAACTGCATTCCCTGGAAAAGCTAATACTCAGAAAACAAAAATCAAGTCAGTGGTGGATTTAACCTGTATCTGCAAGTGAGCAAAACACTTTAAAAATAAATCTAGCTCTATTGACATTTACTGAAAGCAGTACAAACTATTGGATTTTTAATTTCTAGAGATGTTAAGGGGCCTCATAAGGAGCACTCTTCCCTGAGCATGATCTGTTCCCTCCCAGAAGACAGACTTACTGACATTTTGTGATTGATTTTTTTAGTATACATGCCTTTCATCTCCATATTTTTCTTCTTTTTTCCCCACCCTCTCGCTCCCTCTCTAGTATACAGTATGGACTGCCCTCTGGGTCACCTGGAATGTGTTCATTATCTGCTTTTATTTGGAAGTAGGTGGGCTCTCCAAGGTAAGTTTATCGTGCTTTTAAAATACACTTTAGAAAGAGTGCACTAGTAAATAATTATTATGACTGTGTATTATTATATTCATAAGTGGAGCAGTCTAAGTAACATTACAAATGGAAAACCAGTAACAGTGAGTCTGGCTGCCATTCAGGAAGGCATGATCTGGGAGGGTGTTAATGCAGTGGAGCTGCAAACCAGCGGCCAGTGTTTGGTTTGGAAGCTGGAGTGGATCCCACGTGTCCTCGCGGCCACTGTAGGAAGGCCTAGTGACACGGCATCCACAGCACCCACTGTGAAGTGAAATGATGGCTTTGAATATTCTTGTTTTTGAACTGGGAATATAAATTAAGATGTTAATGTAACAAATATGAAGCAAGTCTCTACCTTTGCTACAATAATAATTCTAAAAAAAAGTAATTGACAAAGAATGAAAACCACAGATATTTAAGTGGAACATATGTTTACTAACAACTAAGTACATCAGTGTGGTGGTCCCTCCTTTGAAATCCTGATGAGAGAGAGCAGTTGTCTTAAAAATCACGACACGAACATTGTCGCTGCCTGCCTGGAAGCAGTATCAGCAGACCCCACAGTCTCCGCTATAGCTCTGCCCAACTGTCTTTCGATTCCTACCCAAATGTAAAGCATCTTGGGTTAAGTTTCTAGTTCTGTTCCTTAAACATCTTTCTCACAAACCACAACAATTTTCTCTTGTAGAGACTGAAGAGAAGGAACTCAGCAGTCTAATCACAAAAGAATAAGAAAGCTGTAATTAATTTTTTGTATTTTTCTTATCAACTGTATTTGTGCTTATTCCATTGTTACATGAGAGTCTCAAATGTAAGCAGCACAGTGATCTTCTACGAGCATTTGTGGTTTCGATCTTAGAAAATCTGCCACGACCAGCACAGATGTCTTCAGGATTATTGGGCTCTGAGGAAGTCCATGTGGTAACAAAGGATTTTTTATCTGGCCAGCCAGCAAACATCCCTAACGGATTTTCTCCAGTAACTCCGAAGGAGGTTACCCTTTGTCCTAGATTATAATGACTTTATAATTAGAACTTGTCATCATTTTCTCATATTGGCAAATGTTCCAGGAACCTGAAATGACAGTTCTAATACTGAGTTCATACAAACTCTTAACTCTACCTTTAATGTTTATGCTATTAATCGCCTTTCACCACTAATTTCTAAGACAGAAAAAAATACTTAAATGAATGCCCGGTTATCATCTGTAACATGCAGATTAGAAAGCAATTTTCAAATGCAAATCTTATGAATAATATAATTACAGAATAATAAGCATAGCATTTTGAACACCTAGCATTTTGTATCTTGTGATTGGGAGAGTCATTTTAAATCATAATTTATTTCACTGCATAGAAATTCTCTTTTATTTTCTTCCACATAAAGTGATTTAGAGTGAATTAGACAGAGGAGTTTTATCCTGTGGCATTGGCATCATAGTGTGTTGAAAGAAGGCTGAATTTCCAATCTTAAGTCTTGTTCAAATCTTGTCATTAGCACTTATTAACTCTGGGCCCTTGGGCAAATCATTTAACCCCACTGAGTCTCTGTGAATTGTAAGAACAGGACCAGCTTTGCCAATAGTGACAGTAAATATAATTGTTGGGTTTTTAGCATTATTTTAAGTGTATCATATGCAGTAACTCAGGTAAGCTTCCAAACAACCCTGTGAAGTTATAAAAAATGAATAATAATAATAATAATAATAATGGCATTCATTTGCTCCACACAAGTCTTATTTTCTTCCTCTGCTCCAAGTTTCTTTTATGAACTGTTTTTCTGATATCAATGTACATGTGAAGGGGTTTTCTTCACATTTCTTTGGGTACCAAATTATAAAAAATGTATATAATAATGTTGATTGCTTGTCTTATTATCCATTAAAATGCTATTAAGTAGTCAGTCAAGTATGCTAGGCATTAAAAGGTTAGGTAACTCCAAAAGGAGCATCTTAAAGGTCTTCTGTTGCTCTCCCTCTATCTGCCATATCAAAGGCTGGGGACATGTCCCTGATTAACCCGTGTAGCCTTGATTCCAGTCTGTAGGAAATCTATTCTGGAAAGTAGAGCGCAGTGAAGTGCCCCAGACAAACCCTAGCCCCCTGGCTACTTGCCCAGGTTGGGCCCCCTAAGAAATTCCTTGTCCATTTGTGCTGGTTCTTATACTAACTTTGTAGAGCTCTTCATCTCCTGTTAGTCCATGAAGACATTTCTTGGAATTACCCGCTTGAACATATTAATAGAAGCCTCCTTATTCCCTGATTTTGGCCCAAAATATTTATTATAAAATAGTGAGTCTTTCTCCAAACACTGGATTCAAATTAATTTCCCCAACAACTCTGTGCACTTGGGTGTTACTCTAATGACAGACATTACCGGACCATTCTTATTAACTGAAGGGATACATTCTCGTGGTCATGGATGGTCACACATCTGGCCTGTCCTAGAGACCCTTGATCATAGCCTCCAGATGTTCCCTTTGTTGTTACCTTCCAGCCAGCTCTGCATTGTGTGTTTGTTACCGTGATCTTAAGAACACTGATTCATTTCCAGAACTTGAAGAAAATGAATGTTTTAGAGGATGTGTACATGTATGGCAGGGTCAGGATGACTGTGGATAGCTAGCTAACCAAAGATTACTCACATAACCTGCTGGAGCCTCAGCTTCCTTTTCTGCAAAATGAGGAAAACCGCAGTACTAATTTCACTGAATTGACGGAAGAATTAAATCATGAATAAAAGTGACTTAGGATCTTGACACATTGTGAGGTTTCAGTATGTGGTGGTTCTTACAATTGCCACCAACATCATCATCTTGATTAATAATGAAAAAATTAACAGGCATCACCAGCTTCATCCTGAAATCCTTTGAGACCTGTATTAATACACAAGAGCTGTAACAGGAAGTAATGCGGCAGTGAGTGACTTGCTTAAAACATGAGTAACAGTCCCTTGTGATAGGACCTCAGATCTTCATATTAACTTCACAGCTGTAACACTATTAATTAAATTCTTTCTTTCAACATGTAAATAGCTGTTTTGAAATACTTCTACAGCTAGATTCCCCTAGTGTCCTGACTGCTGTCCCCGGGAGAACTTGACACATCTTTAGAAGTCTCCAAGGCTGTTTTTCATGCCACACTTGAAGATCAGCAAGGGCACAATTAATAAGTTATTGCTGCTTCTTTGGAAGTTGCAGGACTTGAAATCACTTTTTTTCTCCCTAGGAATATGTTCAGAATGAAGATATATGAAAACATTTGCTACATTTAAAAGATACTGAAAAATAAGTTATATTAAGAACTCAAGTTGTACTTTTCAATTCTCCAGGTCTTAGGCTGTTGTCTTATGGCATCTTTCTGATCACTCCAAATTGTAAAAACTTTAGGCTAATATTTCTTCTAATGGATTTTTCTGGAAAAATCTATTAGAAGAAATATCCTAGAGAATATTCAGAGAATATTCAGAGAAATATCCTAGAGAATATTCAGTGTATCACATACACACAGAATTCAGAATGTGCATGGCTGGCTATACATGAACATAACTGAGACATAAAAAAAGGAATGTAAAGAAATCCTAGGGAGCTTTATCTCATATTAATCATGAGCTTTGATTAGAGGCCGTCCAGCACCCTGCAGGCAGGGGACAGGGCGGGGAGTGGACTAGCTTTGCTGGTGTCCCACTCTCTGCTGGTGCTTTGCCTTCACACACGAGGAAAACCTACCTGCATTTGTTCCCCGACGTCGTGCTTTACCAACTGCATTTTTTCCAAAGCGACCTGATTTGTGGGTATTTTGACTCTTAACTAAAGTTAAACTGCTTCCCCAAATGGCAGTAGCAGTACTTCTCGTCCTCTTGGGGCTCACGTAGACGGCACTGTTCACGAGGGTCCTCCTCTTTTGCCAGAATCTTCAGTTGGATGTTTCACCTGCGCAGCCAGACAGGGTGAGACTCTTTTGCAAGGTTTATTCTTATTGTCTAGCCAAAATCATTCCTTTATCCTGGGAAAATTCTTTCCCTGATCAAGACTCATTCTCCTTCAGGGTTGGATTCTTCTACCAACTTTGGCTTTGGGCAATTCCTTTCAAGTAGGAGAATTTCAGACCGTCGATTCAGAGTCCTCTGTGCAAACGGTTGCATAAGAAGCAGAAGTCTCAGCTCCCCTGAGCTGTGCACTATCCATCTGCTATTTATACAAACATTCTAAATATTTTGGGTGTCAAAAAATCCTTTTTCTGATGGCAGTTTCAAATTAAATTAATGAGATATGGAACATTTCTTTTCTGTATTTAAACAAATAAAGTTACTGATTCTAGCAATGAGTTTTAAACTTAAATTTACCTTTTTCTTTGGATGATTTCTTCCTACATGGACATTTTTCAAAAGGAACCTTGAAATGTGATGTTTACAGAGGGCTCAAGCTAGATACAATGCACCTTTATTCAAGAATAATGTATCAGCAAATGACAGAGAAAAAGCACCATAGAAATCCAGCCAAACTATGTCTACTTTCAAAACTCAAGAATGATATCTCATTCACTGTTATCATAAAGTAAATGGCATATTTATATCAATGAGACACTTTGGAAAATGCATAAACTGTTTCCGTTTACTAGAATAACAAAATGCTACAGATTCTGAACATGTTAGTACATATTTATCCTTCTATCCTGCAAGAATGTTTTTGTAATATTGACTGGGGGCTGCTGGAGGTAGGAGTGGTATCTATTCAGTTACTAAACATTTATAAAGGAGGGACTGCAATCATCTGCTTCCAGGTCTTGAATCTAAATGAGACCCCAAAACTTGTAAATGTAAAAATTTATGCTGGGGGCAGCGGCAGGGGAGGGGATGCAGGAGGTGGGCAAAGGCAGGGGGGGTAGGAGGAACCAGGACATCTGCAATAGTGTAAACAATAAAGTTTAAAAAATTATCTTTGGCTCCTACACAATCTTTTTCTAAAATGATTCAGTTTTGAACTTTAAAAAATAACATGGCAACATAAATATTATTATGCATTTCTTGCTTCAAGGGACAAAGTATACCTTTCCTTTGGCATGGGCTAATTGAACAAAATTGCTGAAAATAGTATCCTCAGTAACCCTTCATGAATGGTGAAAGCTTTGTTCTCCCCTGTGGCTTCTATTCCATAGCAACAAAAATTATAAGCAAGTTTAAATTTAGTGTTATATTTCACATAAATTTTATCAAATACAAACATTTTGAAAACCTTTGCTCCAAAAATCTAATTTGGTGCTTCATTATAGTCCAATAACATACAGAAACTATAGTGAACCACTAAGTAATTGCTGCAGTGTAGGGGGCATTAGGAGTTTTTAATCAGAAATTTGCCATTGTCTTTTGGCTTTCTGTAGGGACTGAAATAGTTTTCAAAAGAGTGGATGGATGTATTATTCTGTCAATAACAGCTCTATTTATTGCTGTATGACTAGAGCCACTGTATTGATCAAGGCCTACCTATGCAAATACAATTGAATATAGACAGAAACGTTGTTGCTATTTGTATTTTATAGTTTATTCCTTTAATGAACACATGCCTGATTTTTCTGCATTCTTACACATTTAAAATTCATATACATCTGATGTGGCTCATGTCACCTCTTCCTCAGGAGATGACCCACATTCCACCCCATCCTCCTTCTGTGCCCCTTGGGGTGGGCGTGCATGCGACCATCACACCTGCATACTGTGGAAGTGTTGCCAGTGCAGCAGAAGCTTCCAGAAGCCCCTGCACCTTGCCATAGAACTCTGCAGTGCTGGGCCTGTCCTTGCAATGCCCCACCTCCTGCTCCAGGACAGGAGACCTGTCAGCCTGGAGGAGCTCAGCCAGGGACACCTACTTCTGTGCTCAAGGCCTGGGTCTCCTCCAGAACATGCCCCAATCCCTACCTCCTGTCATCTCATGCCCTGTCCAGGGAGGCCTGGTCCTCTGGCAAGTTCTTTAATTCATGTCCTTGCTGCGATGCCAAGTTAACAGATATTCATTTGATATTCTTCTTCAAACATTGACTGAATCCTTTAGTTCAGACACTTCTTTGGAGAGTTTTTGTTCCCTTCCCTGCTTACGTTAAAAGATGTTTTTATAAATGTAAGCTCTGTTAAGTTCTGCCAAGGCTTTATGTCTATGAGTTTCATTTCTATGGGCAGCTCCTCCAACTTCCAGTCATTCTCCTGTTCTAAGGCACATCTTTTGCTCCCTTTCTGGCAGTTGGGGCACCACCTGGGAGCCAGGGACATGGCCATGACCAAGACTTCTAGGAGGCAATGGGACTTGTGAGGCCACTCTCCTCACCCCTTGCAACTTCTGGGTTCAGATTCTCTAAGGACACCCTGGTAATGAGGATTGGTATGAGATGTTTCTCTTCAACGAGGTAGCAACCTCTTCCAGCCACCTCACTGATAGCCACAGGTAGACGACAAGTCAGGAACTGTCTAGGAACACCTTGAGGCTGGACACCTGGTATGCATGTGGAGTCCTGGAGGTCTGGGAGGGTCCTTTGCTGCTTGGAGGATCAGAGCTGCAGTGCTTGGTTGGAGGGTCTTGCAGGGGCATGGAGATGAAGTTGGCTCTCCCTATGGGCCAGAGGTTTCCTTGGCTGAGCAAGGAATCCAGTTTGGAAACCATGGAATAAGGGAATGAAGGTGGCTTCCATTCATAGCTTTCTGAAGGCAGGCATGGGATTGCTCCTTATGGAACGTGCAGTCAGGTGCAGGAAGCTGGGATGGGAAGTGTGCAGGTGCATATGGGGCCATGGGACTCAAATGACCACACTGAGTTGACTCTTCTTTTCAGAAGTGATGATATTGGGAAAAACTGAGATGGAGGGTGTTGCAGGTGAGACTGCAGGGGAGGGGAGGGCAGGGCAGGCTCTGGCTGGAGGTTAGCTGTTGCTGTTTCCTGACAAGGGGGTCAACAGCAGAGTCCCTGTCTTTAGGGTCCACAGGGAGACAGGGTTTTGTGGGTCTCTAATTTCTGTTCCTAGGCTGCCTTTGCCTGTAGATAGTGTGGGCGGGTTTCCCAGGCACTCTGTCAGGGGCTGCCCTTTGCCAGGTGGGGAGACCACAGCAGAGTCCTTGGATTTCAGTTCTCCAAGATGAGAGACAGCCAGGGGACTCTTGATACTAGTGGATGGTAGTCCCTTTGCTCAGTGGGGCATCCAAGGTGAGGAGCTTGGATGGAGAACCCACAGTTGTGCAGACAACCATGGGGTGCTGATTGTTGGCTGGTGCCTGCCCATTTTTTGGAGCAGGTTCGAGTGCAGCAAGATTAAATGTAGGATCCCCAGGCTAGGGTGTAGCCACAGGAATCTCAGGTTGACCTCTTCCCTACTTGAAGTTCAAGGGTGAGATCTTGGTTTTAAGGATCCTAGGTAAACCAGAGTACATGATGCTTTGACTACTGGTTTGTGGTTGCCCTTGACTATATAGAGTCCATTGAGAGAGCTAGCATGGAGGTGGCAGAAGTCCAGGGCACTGTCTATGTGAGTCAGCAGCTGCTCTCTGTGGAGCAGGTAGTCCAAGGCCAAGACCTCGGGTCTGGGATCGGGCAGGGGTCCATGGTTGACTGTCTGAGTAGGGGCAGGTGGCAGCCCTCTTCTGCATGTGGAGTTAGAGGTAGGGCCTTGGTCAGAGCTCTCGAGGTTGACTGGATGCCTAGGGACTCTGCCAACCTAGGCGGAGTCAGGTTGTGATGCCAAAGCCTGGGCCGGTTCTCCTTGGCTAGATGAGGGTCCCTGGAGCTTGGATTGTGGGTGTCCCACTGCCCGTGGAGAATGGGCCAGCAGCCCAGCCAGCCTGACCACAGGGTGGTGTTCTAGAAGGCATCAGGAGTCTATGCACGGAGTGGAGAAACAGCGGGTGGGGCATGAAGGTGGGTGCCCACACAAAGGTGGCCCAGAGTCCCTCATTGAAGGTCCCAGGACAGGGCAGAGGGCCGTAGGTGCAAGTGCAAACAAGACAAGGAGAACATGGAGCAACCTGGCCCCCAGCCCAGCAAGAGTTTCCAAAGGCCATCTCTCTGTTCAATACAGACCCTGGACAGCAGCTGGCATTTATAGCCAGCCTGTCCAACAGCCCAGTGAGACTAACTTCCCAGTGCCCCTCCCATCTCACCACTGCGCCCCTAGCCAATCACCAGGTGGCTCTCACAGCGGCCTTCAATGTCACCAGTGGGTGCTCTCTCTCAAACCCCTGCTTGGGGAACTGTGCCCAATGCCCCTCCTTGCCCCTTATGGAGCCTGGTTCCCTCTCCCCCAGCATAGTGCCTTTATTTCACAGGCGGAACAACTGGTGTGGGAGGGGGTTCCTGAAAGCAGGCAGGCAGCAGCCTGTGTGCCTCACGTGGTGTGGGTCCTCCCTGGGGTTCCGCCCCTCACCAAAGCCCCACACAGGGAATTCCCTGAATATCTTTCACTCACAGACACTGGCATTGTAAGTGTCCCTTGGCTGCCACAGCTTTTCCCATGTGATAGCTGGTTCTGAGGGCTGGACCTCAGAGAGAGAGAGAGCAAGTGCAAGGTGAGCAGGCCACAACTGGCTGGGAGCAAGGACCGTGGAGGTAAGACTCCAAGAAGAGGAAAGGTCATCTCACCTGAAGGTCCAGGGCAACAGAGAGAGGGAGTGGGCTGCCCGGTTGAAAACATGGAGGTGCTGCATCTAGACAGTACCTGTTGCCTCTGGGCAGGTGTCTGCCTCTTCCAGGTGACTGTGGTCATCATTGAAAAGTTTAGTCCTGCTCTCTACTGGTGCCATCCTGTTGTCATCCTTATCAACATCCCTGCTGTTTTTGATGGCTTCTACGTCCCTTCTGTACCCAGACTTTTGGGCCTTGACCTCCTTGGGTCCTGTTGCAAACACTGTGGGTATTTTCCCCAACAGCCATTTTTTAAAAATTACAGTTGGAATACAATATTATATTAGTTGCAGGAGTACAACATAGTAATCAGATACTTACATAACTCACAACATGGTCATCCTTGATAAATCTAGTACCTTTCTGACACCATAGTTTATTAAATATTATTGACTGTATTCCCTATGCTGTACTTTACATCCCTGTTGACTATTTTTAGAGCTGGCAATTTGTCCTCCCTTATCTCTTCACCTTTGTCACTCATCCCTGCAACCCCCTCCCATCTGGCAACCATCAGTTTGTTCTCTGTGAGTGTGTTTGTTTTGTTTGTTCATTTATTTTGTTTTGTTTTTTTAGATTCCACATATAAATGAAATCATATGGTTTCTGTCTTTTCTCTTTCTGACTTATTTTACTTAACATAGTTCCTTTCTTATTCTATTGTTCTCTAGTATGTTTATGACTGTCAATAGTGTTGTGTTTCAATTTATTTCTTGTATATACTTGTAGATTTTCAGTTGGCAGTTGCCATGTGCTTTGTATATGCCAAGCTATGTCTATTTTTAGTTGATGGTCGCTTAAGTTTGAACACATACTAAAATCACTACAATTTTTATTCACAACCCCACATTTATGGCTTTAATTTTTTTTACTTCTTTTGTGTGTATGCATCGCTTAATTTATATTTGTAATTACATGTGATCTTTCTACCTTTTAACCTGTGTACTAGTTTTATAGTTGGTTGATCCACTGCTTTTATTAAATGTTTGCCTTTGTCAGTGAGCATTTTTCTTTTCCTGTATTTTCTTAATCATATTTTTTTTTCTTTTCAAAGAAGTCCCTTTAACATTTCTTGTAATACTGGCTTAGTGGAGATGTACTCCTTTAGCTTTTTCTTGTCTGGGAAGCTCTTTATCTGTCCTTAGGTTCTACATGATAGCCCTTCTGGGGGGAGTCATCTTGGTGTCTAGGTCTTTGATTTTCATCACTTTGAACATTTCGCGCCAGTCCCTCTGGCCTGCAAAGTTGCTGTGGAGAAACCCACTGACAATCTTCTGAGAGCTCCCTTGTATGTAACGAACTGCTTTTTCTCTTGCTGCTTTTAAGATTCTCTCTTGGTTTCAACTTTTGTCATTTTAATTATGATGTGTCTTGTTGCGGGCTTCTTTAGGTTCATCTTGTTCGGGCACTTTTTAGATGTGTACGTCTGATTCCTTCACCATGTTAGGGAAGTTTTCAGTCATTATTTCTTCAAATAGGTTTCAATCCCTTGCTCTCTCTGTTTTCCTTCTGGTACTCCTAAAATATAAATGTTGTTACACTTGATGTTGTTCCAGAGGTTCCTTAAACTATCCTCAATTTTTCATTCCTTTTCTTTTTGCTGTTCCTCTGTGTTTTCTGCTACCTGTCTTCCAGATAGCTGATGTGATCCCAGCTTCATCTAATTTGTTGTTGATTCCCTCCAATGTATTCTTTATTTCAGTTATTGTATTCTTCATTTCTGACTGGTTCTTTTTAAGTTTCCTATTTCTTTGTTGAAGTTCTCACTAAGTTCACCAAGCATCCTTATAACCAGTGTTTTGAACTCTTTTTCTTGTAGATTGCTTATCTCTATTTTGTTTGGTTCTTTTTCTGGTGTTTTATTCTGTTCTTTCATTTGGGACATGTTTGTCTCACTTTGGCTGCCTCTCTGTATTTATTCCTGTGTATTAGGTAAATCTGCTACATCTTCTGATATTGGCAGAGTGGCCTGTAGGATCTAATGGTATAGTCTCCCTGGTCACCTGAGCCAGGTGTCACAGGGGTGTTTGTTGTGTGGGTTGTGTGTGCCCTCCTGTTGTAGTTGAGCATTGATTGCTGTTGGTGCACCAGTGGGTGGTATTGACTTTCAGGCTGATTGGGTGTGAGGGCTGACTGTGACTACAGTGGATGATTTTTTGTGCAGAGGCTGACTGTACAGAGTGGGAGTCACTTTAGTGGGAATCTAGTGCTGAGTCCATCCTTCAGCTGTGCCATTTGTGGAGTTGGTTGGGTGGTGATCTGATGTGGACTGAAGTTGGCCACCAAGTGCGTCAGTCCTGGGACCAGTTGGGAGAGACTCTGGTGTGTGCTGAGGTCAGCTATCATTTGTGCCCGGCTTGGGGTCACCTGGGCTACAGAATGGTCTGCAGTTGGTTGTTGCTTGTGCTGGACTTAGAGACACTTGGGAGAATCTATGCTGTGAACCAAGGTAAGCTTTTACTCATGCTGGGCTTAGGATGCTTTGTGGACATCACAATGTGAAGTGAGGGCAGCTACCACTTGTGTCAGGATTGTGGCCACTTAGTTAAAGCTATGCTTCAAGACTAAACTGGCTGCTGCTTATGCCAGGCTTAGGGCCACCTGTTGGGGTTACAGTGCAAGTTGAGATGACTGGTTATGGCTTATGCCAGGCTTGAGGCCACTTAGCAAGTGGTACAAGGCACACTGAAGCCAGCTGCTGCTTGTTTGGTGTTTGTGGACCTTTGAGAATTTTTAGGAAAGTCAGCAGCATGAGACAAGGCAGGCTGCTTGTGTGGAGAAGATGTTCAGGCTGGGTGTGCCAGTAGGGTGGGGTGGGGTCTAAGGGACCCATCAGGGTGGGGCAAACAGGGTTAGTGAGGTTAATGGAGAGCACAGCTTTGGTGCCCACGTGCACCTGCCAGCTGGGTAGGAAGAAAGTTTAACAAAGGAATAATGGCACCTGCCAGCACTTCTGTCCTGGAGAGAGATGTCCCTTCAGCCTTCACCCTGAAGCTAGTCAATTTAGTTCTTCTCCATATGTTTCTGGCACCTTTTCTACCACTACCCCTGTGCAAGAGCATAGAATGAGTGAGTTTGTGAGCTAGTGAATCTGTGCTCAGGCCCTTTAAGAGGATATCTCAGTCCCTAGCAGCCCTCTGCTTTATTCAGATGCAATCCCCATGGGTTTTCACAGACAGATGTTATGGGGACTTTTCCTCCCAGCACTGATGTCCTGGGCTGGGAGCCAGGTGTGGGGCTGGGACCCCTCACTCCTCAGGGGGCACTTCCAAAACTGAGCTATCCCTTCTGATTTTTAATCACCACGCTATGGGTGTGGGGCCTGCCTATTCTACCAGTCTCAACGTGGCTTCGCCCTGATGTTATAAGACTTTTGTTCAGCTAGCCCTTGGGTGATTCTCACTGATGACTATTCCATAATTTAATTCTGATGTGGTTATTCAGTTATAATTCTGATGTGGTTGTGGAGGAGGCCAGCACAGGTTACCCACCCTGCCATCTTGACTGGAAGTCCTTCCTGAGATTATTTTTTAAAGAAAAATAAACATTTAACCTATACATCTAGTTTTGGTCTCAACTCATTGGGATGAGCTTTATTACTCTGAATAAATTCTCTTCCAACTATTTCATTGCAAACCCTCTACTCATTTGTTATTACATTGTGTACAGATTCTGTAACAACTCTGGTTATTAGAAATTAGTCTCAGGTCTGATTCTAATCTACCCCTCCTCACCAAAGCTGACCATGGTAGAGAACTTTACCTCTCTGTCCTCCATTCTCTTGCCTCCACTCCTCTGGGCAAGGAATCAGGAATCAGCCCTCTTCTCACATAGCCAGGCTTAAGCTGATGGTGGAGGCTGTAGGCATGATGGACTCCTGCTGGTCTCGATCTTTTCCAGCTACTGTTAGTGACCTCTGCTGATGTAGCAATCTCCAACTATGACTTATTCTCTCACTAACTTTGATAAAACAATATTTATTTTAATTAACCCAATAGGTGTAAGTTTATGAAGCCACTGCTTACATAAATTAAGCCATTCTGAGCAGACCATGGCTGCTGAATTTCTATGGAAGCATTAGTTTCAAGAAAATGATGTTGTTGCGGAGAAACCACACTTTTATAGCTTATATTCTAATGCTTTGTGATATTTTTAAAGACAATTGAAAGATGTTATAAGAGAATGTTTGATGCAATCAGTAAACATAAGGTCATTTTAGAAGAACACTGTATAGTTAGAACAAACAGAACATGAATAGATGCCCTTAAGATTTTGGATTTTCTTGTGATGTTAAGTATCTTGTTCTGAAGATACAATGTCTGTGTTATGAAATGTCAACTAAGAGTTTGGCCTTGGTGATGAAGAATCTCAATGACATTTGCAATGGCTCTCACATTATAAAAGAGAGCCTGGTAAACATGTTTAGTTGCATTAATTTACTTTCAAAACCAGAATAACAGCATATACCACCATGTAGCTTTATAAAATAAAATCACATCATGCAGTCAAATTACAACTGATGAACGTTAAGTCGAAGGGCCCTGCAGGAACAGAGGAGCTTGCAATAACAATTGTTCGGCAATGCTGTCAGGGAGAGGCAAGCAAAACTAATTTAAATGCTTTGTATCAAAATTTCCTATGTAGCCTGTGGGAGGGAGGGATCACAAATAACAATAATCATATCTCAAAAGTTCTCTTTGCACAGAGATTTCTTTCTGAACCATACTTTCACAACATGAGAGATTATGGGCCTCAGACTTCAGACTGATCTTGTTTAGAGCCCTGAACATAGATGGCCCTCTGCATCCACCTGTGATTTGGTCCATTACCGCAGCCACTAGATGCCCAGTGTTGTAGTATTTGCTGCCTTAGCACTAACTGGACCCCAGCTCAGGGTGAGCTGGAGAACACAGGACAAGCAGAATGGTGAGGAAATCAAATGAGATGTATAAGGAAAGATATGAAAATTGAACATGCTTGGCCTGAAGTTGAGCATCAAAGATGAGAAGTGGCAAGGGAGACGTGTTTTGCTTTCTCTTGATGCAGGGAGATGCTAACAGAAGGACAGTTCAGAAATCCTCCTAATGAGATGCCCGTTGGAATGAAACCCCTCATAAGTCACATCTGTCCACCAGCAGGGCTGTCTGGGATCTGAGGGTTGGCAGAGAGGAAAACACAGAAAAAGTGCCTGGGCGAAGATTGCCCAGAAGACCAGGCAGTACTGCCTGGGGCCAGCACACGCCAGTGAACAAAGGCACAGGTGACAGGAGGAAAAAGGAGAGAGGCACCAAACAACCACGTGTCTGGTCAGAGATGAGCTTGTATCTCCTCTGCCCCTTGGAAGCCCACAGCACTGACCACCTTAACCTGTTTCCTGACTCAGGAGGAACAGGAGAAGTACAGCAACAGTACAACATTCAGTTGTGTTTATTGCAATTATCAGTGTGCTTAGAACACTTAGAACACGTTAGAATCAGAACATTGAAGCATCCAGCTGTTTACTCTCCGTGAAAGGTTGGCTTTTTTTTTCCCCTGGGAACTTTCAAGCTGCTATAGAAACCAAATATAACATCTCACAATCAAATAACAAGTGAAGTTGAAGGCACTGAAAAAATAATTCTACTTTATTCTTGCAGTAGCTGGTTGACTCAAGTTCTCTGAGATGTAATTTGTGGAATCTGATTATTAGTAGGTCTTACTTTCCTAAAAGTGTAGAATCTTTAAAAGCATGTTTCCAAAATTAAAATTACATTGGTAGGGACAAAAGTTGAATGAAATTTAACTAACTTAAAAGAAAAAGGAAGGATATCCATTTGTTGAATTAATTTACAGATAGAAAGTATCCCTTTCTATAAAATTCATGTCACTTTTCTAATTTTCTAGGTGTTCAATTATATCCATCTAATCATTCTTTTACTAAACAAATAGTGACAGAAGTTTATGGTTATCTTTCATTATCTATCCCCCCTTTTCTGGGATAAGGTCATGGAAATCCCTGCTTGTGTGTGAGTCCTAATATTCCTTTTGCCTCTATATGAGTAGGTACGGTCATCTGAGGCCTAGTCATTGAGAGAAAAGCAGAAGAATTGTGAAGAACTTCTGGAAGGGCTACTTAAGAGCGACTTCAGCTTAGAAGCAGGCCCAGACTTAGTGACTTAAAGAATGTAAGTCTTGTGCTTCTTCTGTAGGTCAGAAATCAAGGCTCAATGGTCTAAAATCAAAGTGTTAGCTACTCTGGAAAAAAAACATGCTGGTTCCTCAAAATATTAAAAATAGAACTACCATCTGATCTAGCATTTATCTGAAAGAAATGAAATCACCATCTTGAAAAGGTGTCTGTACCCCATGTTCATTGCAGCATTATTTACAACATCCGGGCCACAGAGGCACCTAAGTGTCCACGGAGAAGATGAATGGATAAAAAAAGTGCACATGTGTAGAATAGACTATTATTCATTCAGCCTTGAAAATGAAGGAAATCCCGCCATTTGTGATAACATGGATGGAACTTGAGGACATTAGGCTAAGTGAAGTAAGTCAGAGAAACACAAATACTGTACGATCACTTAATATGTGGAATTTTCTTAAAAAAAAAAAAAACACATAGATCCAAAGAACATACCGGTGGTTGCTAGAGGTGGGGCATAAGTGGTGGGCAGAGTAGATGAGGAAGGTCACAAGGTACAAATTCCCAGCTCAGACATGAGTAAGCCCCGGGGATGCAATGCACAGCATGGTGACTACTGTTAACAATCTCATATTGTGCATTTGAAAGCTGCTGAGAGAGAAGTTCTTCAAAGTCCTCATCACACAAGAAAAAGATTTGTCACTGTGAGGTGAAGGATGGTAGCTGAACTTATTGCAGTGATGTTTCCACAATATATACATGAATCAAATCGTGATGCTGTGTACCTAAAACTAACACAAGGTTGTGTGTCAGTTATAACTCAGTAACTGAAAAAATAAAGTAAAATACAGTCAAGGTATTGCATTATGGAGGCTCTAGGGAAGCATCTGTTTCCTTCCCTTCCCCAGCGTCTAGCAACTCCCCACGTGCTTTTCTCCATCACAAAGCTGAGAGGCCCAGCAAATCCTCATCTTGCTGCCATCCCACGAAAGGCTCTCTGCCTTAAGGACCTGTGTGACTAGATAGGCCCACCTGCATTAAACCAGCTAATCTCAGCATATCAAGGTCCTTCACTTTGATCACATCCACAAAGTCTTTATTTCAAGTAGGTTAGTGTATTTACAGATTCAGAGGATTAGGACATGAACATCTTCGGAGCCAATATTTTGCTACCAGCGTGGTGGCTGGCAGCCCTCTTTGACCGTGAAGTGACCTTTAGGATGTAAATTGCGCGAGAAGACTGGAGTAAAAAGAGAAAAGGATCCCAGTACCCTGATACCTCCGCAGAGCTTTCGTATCAGCCCTGGGCTGCCCACAACAAGTTTCTTTTATATTCAGATAAGTGTTTAAGCCACTGTTTGGCGGCTCTAAGTATGAAGCTGAAAATAATACCAAACCAATCATATATAATTCTATAGATGATCTTATTTAGTGTTTACGTGGTTCAAAGCACCGTGCCAGGCACTATGGCTTTATCCACTTCCTGAACTCATAAGATGTTCTGTATCATAAGAAAGACAGACAGTAAATGACTCATAACAAGAACATGTAACCCGTGTTATGATGATGAAGAAAAAAGAACTCTGGTACCATAGAACAGGGAACATAGTCTGCACCAGAATCAGGGAGGATCCCTGAGGAAGATGGGAAAAGGAGTAACAAAATAACCGTGCTGACCTCCACAAACACAGATGCTATTACCAGTGAGAAAAAAGTGGTTTGAATCACTGCATTTTAAAATTTTTCTACAGTGAATTTGCAATGATCCAGCCACCTCCATCCCACACTCTTTTCCTAGACACTCTTCAGCAGGCATCAGAGAGAACGCTCCAGGGTTTACATGCACCAGAGCCAAGGTCACTACCCTTGGGAGGTGGTCCTGTAGGGACATGCTCTACACAGGGAACTATCAATTACAGGCCATGACTACCAGTGGCCTAGAAATATCTGTCCAGGTGCAAGAGAAAATGAGAGAATACTGAGCAACCTTTGCAGGTAATCTGGAGTTAATTTTCCCAAACATAAATAGACAAATGTGCTTCTTTAAAATAAAAAATAAAAAGACTGACTTACTGCACAACTTAGAGCCAATACTGATTCAAAAGGTATTTCAAAGAAGAATAAATATTTTTCCAGCCAAATCCCATGTACGCTGCTGAAAGAAAAAATGGTGATAAGAAGTCCTTTCAGAACACACATTCTAAGCCCACATCTACTTTAGCAACAAAAATTGAACTTGTTAAGCTACCTGGGGAGTTGATTCGACCCTGTTTCTAGAACAATGAACAATGGTTTGATGGTGTAATTTCTAAATGGGCCATCTGATGTTTTAGCTTGTACATGTAATTCATCATCTTATTCTTGCCCTGTAATTATAGAGTTGATAGAGAAAACACTCCCTCTGTGTATTTGAAGTGTCAGGGGGCATTAAGGCTATTTTAAGTGTTCGTCTGTGGACATGCTGTCCTGCGTCAGGGCAGCACGGGAGAGTAGAAGCACTGATTGTGCAAAGTTGTTCTCACTCGCCATTAACTGAGATACTGAGACAATGAGCAGAGTTTTTATTTTCTGCACACAATTAATCTTGTCTGCTGAGACCATGATATGAATTTCACTTCAGTATCCAATGCAAGCAGGCTACTGGTCCCTGAAATCAATGGCAGTCAGAAGAGCCTAGACATTGGGGGATCTGATGAATAATTTAAGACTGATTTGTTAACTGCAGAACTGGAGTTAGCCGTGCAGGGAGACACATTGTCAATTGCCAGCAATTTACTACGATTTTGAAAACCACGGGCAGCAATTTACAGAAAAGATTAAGCCAGTTACTGTACACGTGTGTCATTTTTTTGATTTAGGATGTCATCCTGAAAGCTGTTAACTGACAACTGGACTTCAGAATGAGGTTGTAAGGTTTAGTGAAGAGCTGCTTCTACCTGAGGATGTCTGCCTTTCTTCTCTGGGAGACCCCTGAGAACACATCCCTGCTGGGACTAAATGCGTGTATGCAAATGAGCGCTGTCAGAGACCAGTGATGCACCTTCTCTGGGAACCATTAGCACCTTTGCATTCCTCGGTGCTCTAACGCACGTGTCCATGACAAAGCATGGTGCCAGCCTGTATTTCTCGGAGTAGCAATCATTGCCCATGCATTTCTTTACTCCTTTGCTAGATTAGGTGGGGAGGGGTGTAATCTCTTTCATCCTGCACCAGGAGTTTACTTTGCAGTTCTTCATAAGAAGCTGATTAAAGGAAAATCCCATTTTGATTAGTGTAATTTCCTTCTGGTTCTTTATTGGTATTAAGTTGGTAACAATACTTTCTTCATATTTGAATTTGTGAAAAAGTAGAATGAAGGAAGTCTGAGCCTGCAGTAGAATTTGCAACTGTAAGACATCCTGAAGGATGGCCTCTATGGAGGGCCTCACCCAACTTAAGAGAGCATCTCCCAACTTAAACACAGTGAAGTATAACCTATGATTGGTCGTTTTTGGAGTGTACCAAAAAAGAAAAAGGACTTTTGATATATTTTGCAATTTATTTTCAATGTGTCCATTAATTTATGAACTTCTCCAAGGATTCCTACCAAGCTTAAAGCTTGCAAATCAAAATCGTAATTGTAATTCCTATTCTGGAATCACATAGGCTAGTAGTAATTTTTTCAAATGAGCGTATAGATTTCCACATGAGAACCAAGACTTCCTATGTGTGTCATTGTTAGCAACAACATTAATGTGAAAACGAAGACAAATACCTCCTTTCTTTTTTTCACTCTTTCTCCATTTGCCCATCTGGCTGAGTCTATAAACTCCTCTTTCCAAATTAGTGGTTGATCTTGCATTTTAGTTTAATCATTTTTTTCCTGAAAAGGAGAAAAAAAAAGATGACCATTTGATAAATTAATTTCTTAGCTTCTATGTCAAATTTTAAAGGCAAAATGGAAAATGCTCTACATTTATCATAAAAGCTAAAAATCAACCTATTTACTAGATAGCGATTCATATCAGGCCATAATTCTGGCTTTACCCAGAGGTTGTTTTTTTTTAAAATATTTTAAAAAGTCAGTGGCCCACATAAATGAGACCACTTTTAAAACATTATGTTCAAGATTAACACAGCTCTGAGGTGGCCCAGCGGACTCGTTATTTTGTGAAGTAAGGCAGCAGAAAACAGCTCTCCACAGCGCGTGTTGTTTTACCTGGTAGGGTTAGAAGCGTGGCTGGGGAGTGGCAATAGGAAATCACATCCAGCTCTCTCCTTATAGTCATACTAGCATCTATAATTACAGCATGTAAACTTAGAATCTACCATCTTTAAACTTTATTGTAAAAGTAGCATATATTCAAAATTATTACAGAAAATTTTAATTATTTACACAATCTTGCTTTTGGGTGGGTCTAACCTGTTAACTCATACAGTTTTATTGTTCATTCTTTCTCTACAGTATTTTTAATGTAAAAAAAGAAAAGATATCCTCAATTCCAGGAGGGAAAAAGTGTTGGCTTTTTTAGAGATAGCTGTATTTATAGACAATAAAATCAAGGAGTTATCTGTTTGCCTAAAGACCAGACTGGGGTGTAACAGTGGTGGCAGTCTGACAGAATGCTTGAGCACAGGAGACTTCCATCTTTGCTGAAAACATCGGGAAGTGAATTCCTACGGTCTAAATTGTTTGGATCAGGCTATAATGACTATGACTTGATTTATTTCTTCACCTTTAGAAACTCCCTACTTTATTTTTCACTGAACCATCAAAAGCCTCATGTACTGTATTATGAGAGGTGGTTTGTGATTAGTTTGCATTTATATTGTATTTTCCTCCAAATAGCTCAAGGGGCTTTACAAAACATGACATCAGTCATCAGAACACTTTGTCAGGTATGTGTGGCAAGAAATATCTCTGATATAAATGTGCCGAAGGCATAGCGCTTACTGGAAAACATTCATTTTCTATGTATTTTTAGAGATAATTTTTAGAGATTATTTTCAAAATAAGCTCCAACTTTTGTAAACATTTTCTTTTATCATCTTTGGTATCAGACACATTTACTCAACAAATTCATTCAGTAGCTTCTTTGTGCTAAGGTATTGTTGTAGGTGCTGAAAATATACCAGGGTTATGAAAAGAACTTGCTCTTTGGAGCTTTTCTTCTAGTAGAAAAGACATGATATATAAATAAATGCATGATATAACACCATGTTATGTTAAGTGATATCAAGACAATAAAGTCAAGATAAAGAATAGAGAGTGACTTCATGCAAATGGAGAGAGCTAAGAGGCCAAGTGGCAGAAGGGAGCCATGCAGGGACATGGGGGATGGTCAGGCCCCCAAGATGTGGGAGCCCCCAAGATGTGCATGCTTCGCATGCACAAAGATAGCAGGGATGCCGTGTTGTGTCCCCAAGATGCTGTGAACAGTGTGAGGAGGGCAGGCCATGTGTCTGGAGAGCTGGGTCATTGCAAGATTCTGTAGGAACCTCTGGTAGTCATGGTAAGAATTTAGGTTTTGGTCTAAATATAATGGGAACTTGATAGAAGGTTAAGCATGAGAATAACAGGATCAAAAATTGGTGTGACTATTGTAGGGGACAATAGTGGAAGCAAGAGGACCCATAGAGAGATGACTGTGCTGGTCCAGGTAAGAAATAATGGTGGCTTTGACTAGGGTGGTGGCAGTGGCCGAGGGGAGAGTGATCCGATTGGAAATATAGTAGTCCCCCTATCCACAGTTTTGCTTTCTGTGGTTTCGGTTACCCACAGTCAACTGCAGTCCAAAACTATTAAATGGAAAATTGCAAAAATAAACATTTCATAAGTTTTCAACTGCACACCATTATCAGTAGCCTGACAACACCTCATGATGCACTGCTCAGCCATGCCCTGGACATGGCTTGCCCTTTGTCCTGTGTTCCCACATTGTAGACACCCCACTCTTCAGTCCCTCAGTGGCTGTCTGGGTTATCGGGTCCGCTGTCTTGGTATTGCAGTGCCTGTGTTTGGGAAACTCTTATTGCATTTAACAATGGCCCAAAGCCATTCACATGACTTTTATTACAGTATGTTGTTATAGTTTTCTATTGTATTGTTTGTTCTTGTTACTAATCTCCACCCAATGTATAAGCTAAACTTTATCATAGGCATGTACATGTAGGAAAATACATAGTATATTATACTACATAATTAAGGCTTAAATTCAGGCATTCACTGGGTCTTAGGAAGTATCCCCCATGAATAAGATGAGGGGCTGCTGTACAGTTGGAAGGCAAAACTGACAGAATTCAATCATGGATCAGAGGTGGCATAAGACAGAGCATTACATTCTGTTTCTGATCCACATGCTGTTGCCTGGGAGCTGTAGTTTTCTCGCCAGTAACAGAGCAACCATAATTATATCAGAGCATAGCAGGGAAGATGGAGATCCCCTCTCAAAGCACAGTTCCCCTGCTTTCAAAGGGCCTCCCTCCCCTCCCCATCTAGCCCTTCTTTCTTATTTTATGTTCTCCTTACCTTCACACTCCTTACTCTTTCTTCTTCCTCTCATTTTCTGATTCTCCTTCATTGTACATCACCCTTCCCCTCCAATGGTCCTATTCAGGAAGCCAAGCCTTTGCCAGCTGGTCTGTCTTCCAGCGATAACGAGTCTATTCAAGCGAGGGTCCCGAGACTAGCTTTCTTAGTTTCATGGTGAATCCACTCTGCATTTTTAGACTCTAATCAAAATCTTTGCTTGAATAGTTGATGTGTTTCTAATAACTTTGTCTGAAACTTCAGTGGGGGAAAAAAAACCCAGATGTGGCATATTTGTTTCCTCTCTTTCAACCAAAGACAGACCTTAGTATTGAAAGAAAAAGAAAATGTTTTTGAAACTGAGAGTCAATTAAAAAGTAGTTTGTTCTACAAAGTTGTATATGTTTACCGTAAAATCTTTCAATGAGAATTAGTTATATTTAAATGCACATTTTGTCTTTTGGGTAATTTTATTTTTTTCTGACACTAATTAATTATATTGTTTTCTAACACCAACTGGGTGTCCAACTGTTCAATTCAGTTCTGGCACCAACTACCCAGAGTTGGCACAGACCCCACAGGTCAAGGGCTCAGTCCCACAAGATGGCCCCACTTCGCACACCAGCTGGAAACGGGATTTCCAGTCCACTTGCACTTCTGACCAGACTACTGCATATTCAGGGGTGTCTGTAACTCCTCCTCAGTTGTAATAGCTCATAGAATTCAGGAAAGCGCTGTAATTATGATTGTTGGTTTATATAAAAGATATTAAATGCCACAGCCAAACGGGAGAGGTGAATAAGGCCAGGAGAGGGCTGAAATGGGGACGCGGAGCCTTCCCGCCCTCTCCAGATGAGCCGCCCTCCCTGCGCTTTGATGTGTTGCTATGTTAACCAACCCAGAAGCACTTCGCGAACCTGGGTGCTCAAGAGTTTTTAAGGAAGTTTTTATTAGGTAGGCATGAGTGATTAAATAACTGACCACTGGTGACTGAACTCCATTTTTAGCCCCATCCGCTCCCCAGAGGCAGCGGGGCCGAAAGCCCCAGCTCTCTGTTCATGCGGTTGGGTCCTCTGGCCGGCAGCTCCCATTCAGAAGCTCTCTAGAGCCCTGTGCCTTTCGGAGTCACCTGCAATACATCAACTCAGTGGAGGTGGAAAGGTCCTTCTTATGAACAGCAAAACCCTCTCTGATCACTGAGGAAATGCCAAGGGTTTTAGAAGCTCCGTACCAGGAACTGACACACACCAAATGTAGATTTTTTTTATTAAACCACATTAATCATGGCCTCTTTAATCACTATTCCATTGAGGAAAAAATTTTTTGAAGGCCTGTGACACTTAGGTGCCGAAGTTTGACTACAAGGAGCAAAATGCTGTCTCTGAGTGCAAAGAGTGTAAAGCTGATAAAACAGACGGAGGGCTTGAAGGTCAGTGGGTATCAAAAAGTTCACGAAGGCAACTCATCTCATCCTGACATGACTCTTCCAAAGAAAGTGGCTTCCCCTTACATACATAAGAAAATGGGAGGTTTACATTTACACAGTGGAATACTGAACAGCCATTAAAAAAAGAAGGTTATCTTACTTTTTGCAGCAGCATGGGTGGCCTTGGAGATTATTATGCTAAGTGAAATAAGCCAACCAGAAAAAGACAAATAATTTACCTATATGTGAAAACTAATAAATGAAATAAACTAATGAATGAAACAGAAACAGAGGCATAGATACATGGAACAGACTGATGGCTGTCAGAGGGGAGGAGGGAGATGGGGACTGGATGACAGCAGGTGAAGGGATTAGCTAAAGAACACAGGTGCATCACCTACAGACACGGACCACAGCGTGGGGATGCCAGAGGGAGGGGGTGGGGACTGGGTGGGTGTGGGCCAAGGGGGGGAAGTTGGGAACATCTTAACAATAAAAGTAAACAATAAAAGTAAAGCTAAAAACACTTTTCAAAGTATTTTTTAAAGAAATGAAGTGGGAGGTTGATAGATGGTAAACAGTTTACCCTTGATGAGGCAACTGACATCTGGCAAATGGGGTTTTTAATCCTGGACTGCTGTCTCCGAGACCAAGATCACATCCGTTATTGACAGTTGCCTCGGGTATGTAGGAAAAAATATATTACTCTAAACATATACAGGGCAAACATATTACTGCACCCATACCTTCTTCTTCCCTGCCACTAAGGAGTGTTCTGTCTTATCTGGGCAGCCTGGAAGCCTGACACATACAGAAAGCCTGGAACCTGCTCGCCATTCATAAACGGGAATAAACAACACTCTGAGCAGCTGACAACAGGGCTACCCAACAGAAAGTGATAAAAAAGACTCAACACAGTAAGCTTGTGAATTCAGTCATCAAAGATTGTAAATCAGCATTTGTGTTTTCAGATTTCAGAAAGGATATAGCTCTGAGAAATGTGAGAAATTAGATTCTCACAGATCAGTAATTAGGATCTGAAATATGTCCACCCCGCTTGCTGCCTGTGTTGGTTATTCTCGTCGGAGCATCTGTAATGGAAGTGTGTGCAGTTACGGCAGCTCTACTCGGTCCATCCAGTCCTGCCCATGCCCTTCATCGCATTCAGTAAGGGAAAATATCATTTCTCTGGAAACTTACAATCCCTGATGAGCACACATGAACTGAGTGGCTAAAGAGAGAGTCAAACATAGAACATTGGCACAGTTCATGGATGTTTTCAGGGATGTGATTCAGGTTTGGGGCTGGGAACATCCAACTGATTTATCAGGATCACGCGGTTGCCACCTCAGCAGTCCAGCAGTCAGCAGTCCAGCCATGAGCCAGGTGAGGCGAGTATGTGCGAAAGCTGAGCAGACTCAAAGCCACTGTCTCATCCAGCTGTGTCTGCCAACAGGTGCGGTTCCTTATGAATGCCTCCCGTGCAGTGCACAGTTAGTGGTGGTGGCTTTCCTTTTTTTGGTTTTTCCATTTACTTACTTTGTATTGCTTTTCCCTTCCTAAAAATATTAAGAAATAAAATACCCTATACTTTTTCTACAGTAGTGGATGCTGTTGAGGTCATAGCTTAAGCAGTGAAATGTAAACAGTGACTTCCTGTGCAGATGATGCCGTGGAGGACAGACGTGGAGACAGATTGGAGTACAGACTCATCCTTACCGCTCCGTCACAGTGCACTCATACGGTGCAAGCATTTATTCCCTTTAGCTGAATTCAGCCTGACAGTTCCCATACTGGGTCACTGATTTTGTCAAGGGAATGGAGGCATTCAAGCCTGAAACAGCCAGTGTGTGTTGGTAAACCTACTGAAAGAACAAACTGATGGTTTTAAGGGGGGTGGGAGTGTCTTCCAAACTATTGATAAATTATTAAATGCTTGTTAAAATGTGCCAAAAACACAGTCAACAACTTCCTAGGAAATAAAAAGAATTAGTAGAGGGCTATCCTGACAGGGAGAGTTACAGGGATGCGGTGTATACAAAGGTGGATTAGCAATGTCCCTTCTGGACAATTTAAAGGATGCCAGGGGTATTTTGGAATATATTAGAATTGATTTTCACCTTACATGCTGACTATAGACCCAGAGCCCCGCATGAGAGGCAACTGCATTTTGCCTAGAAGTGTCAGTTCTTGCAAACTGCTAGCCATCATGTTTGCTACGTTGAATTTAAGAAGAAAGGCAGTGAGGAAAGACCTCCAAATTTCTCTTAGAAGTAAAGAGTTTTATTCATCCACCTCCAACTTCCTACCACTTTATGGATCAGGTGTTTCTTTCAGCAAAAGAGGATGTTAATGATCTTATTAACATATTAAACAATAGCATAGGAAAGGATGACATTTCCCAAAGCTTTTGGTCAATGACTAAGGTAATGAAAGTTGCCAGTTATTCATGCCAAGCCTATAAGGGCTTTAAATTCACTCACTGCCTGAAAAAGGTCAGATAAATTAAGGGAAAATATAGGGCTGGTCTTGAGGAGTCTGCGTGTGGTGATTCTAAGTGCTTTTAAAAGTGGCTGAAACTGAGAGGCCTGGCATTAATTCTAGCCAGCTTCCTGGTATTGATTAAGAAGTCATCTCCAAGTGCTCATTTGTGGGCAAATTAAGAGATAAGTCCTTTTCGGAAGGTCATTTACATGTCTTCTTTTTTAATTAATATTACTGACTTGGAGATTTGCAGTTAAATTAGACCATTAATTATAAAAGTCATCAGTTTGGAGAGTAGGAAAAGATAATTTATTGAATATCAGATTCAGGTTTTCAATAAGTCGCCATTTCTCCTGACACCCCACTAGAAAAGGTCTGAAGTTTTGAAGTATGAGTTGAAAGGGGGGTCACAGCCCCAGATGTTTTGTTTTCTGGTTGGTGATTGTGTGATATGTAAACATTTTTAGAAAACTGAAAAATATATTGAATTATAATAAAGAAAAAAATTTATGTTACCTCCTTCTACCACTCATTGTATTTTAGATAAGCTTGGTATATATGCGTATGTAGATTGTGTGTGTGTATGCATATATAGTATAGAGAGAGTTTGTACATATCTCAGCATATATTTAAGTATATATATAGATAGATAGATGCACTCTTTAAAGTTGTCATTAATTCAAATATAGTTTCATATTTTGCTTTTACATATATTATAATAAGAGCATTTTCCTGTGTAGTAAATATCCTTTGAAAACCATGTCTTAATTAAATTCTTATTTTAAGACAATAGTAGATTCACAGGCAGTTGTAAGAACAATGCAGAGCCTGTAATCCCTTTGCCCAATTGCCCACAATGGTACTGACTTGCAAACCATAGTAAAATATCACAGCCAGGATGTTTACACTGATACACTCAAGATACAGAACATTCCCATCCCCACAGGATTCCTCACGTTACCCTTTTATAGACAAGCATAGTCCCCTCTGTCCTTAACCTCTGGAAACCACTAGCCTTCTTTATTTTTATAATGTTGCCATTTTAAGAGTGTTGTATATATTTAGTCATAACCTTTAGAGATTAGCACTTTTCATTTAGCAGGATTCTCTGAAGGTTCATCCATGTTATTATATATATCAATAATTCCTTTTAATTGTGTAGTATTCATTCCATGATAAGGATATACCACAGTTTGCTTAAGCATTCACCCATTGAAGGATATCTGCTGTTTTCTAACTCTTGACTATTATAAATGGAGCTGCTGTGAATGTTTATATATAGGTTTTGTGTCAATAGAAGTTTTTGCTTGTCTGGCATAAATGCCCAAGTGTGTGATTGCTGGACCCTTTGGGAGTGGCATATTCAGCTTCCTGGAAGGCTGTCTAGTTGATCTCTCGTCACTGGACCGCTTTGTATCCCTACGGCCCATGTGTAAGTGCTCTAGTTGCTCTGCACCCTCATCCGCATTTGGTCTTGTCACTGCTCCTTATTTTAGCCATTCTGATAGGTGTGTAGCAGTATCTCATTGTGGTTTTAATTTGCATTTTCTTAATGGCTAATGATTTTGAATATCTTTCCATGTGCTGTTTGCCATTGGTGAAGTATCTCTTCATGTTAAGTTTTGAAACTTCCTTATAAATTCTAGATACTAGTACTTTGTCAGACACGTGGTTTGCAAACATCTTTTCCTAGTGTGTACCTTGTCTTTTCATCTTCTCAACAGACTCAGTAACAGAGCAAAAATTTTTCATTTTGATGAGATCCAATTTATCAATTTTTTTTGTGAATAATGCCTTTGGTGTCAAGTCTAAGAACACATTGCCTAGCCCTAGATCCTGAAGGCTGTCTTACTTTTAATGTTTCATAGCTTATGTTTTATGGCTTAGACTGTGAGCCATTTTTAGTTGATTAATTTAGCTGTGATTTTATTACTTTATAGGATTGAATTAATATGTTCACCCTGAGAGAATATTTACTTTTTTCTTAATGGTAAACCAAGAAATTCATGGATAAAATGAGGCTAATGGAAAATAGATATATAATAAATGGATATTAGCTGAATATAATCTCAGTCTATTTGAACCATCTTGACATAAGGAATCTTAAACTGACCCCTTTTCCTGGTGGTCTGCTTTTTCCAGTTCTCTAAAAGTCTAGTCCAGAACACACATTCGCACTTACCTCTTCTTCCCTCATTCCCACTGCAGAGCTATTGAAATCTGTGAGCCACGAAACCCCCTTGACTTCCCCTCTTTCCTTCTACTTGCTATTTCTCTTTCTGGTTACAGGGAATATAACCTTAGTGCTAATATTGTTGACTGCATTCAAATATCAAAGAGAAATCTCTTCTCTACAATTAAAATGCACGTAAATAACCACTATGGTATTTTCCTCCCTAATTAAACATAAAATAGGCTTAAATAAAACAGTATATGTGTATTTATTTATAATCCAGATAGATTTAACATAGATGTCTGGATTAGGAGGCAGATAATCTCTAAGAATGTCATTTAGGTTAGCAAGCTATGAACCAGGAACAAGAGGCTCAAGATAGAAAAGTGTCAGACAAAGAGAAATGGAGAAAAGTCATGAATCTGGGTTCGCGGGACTTACAAACACACTTTGTTTTTAGCCTCTCCCCCATTATTGAACTCATAATTGTAATTATCAGTGTACTGTGGGGCTAATGGAAATGTCTCAGAGTCAAAAATTTCTTTTTTTAAGCCAAACATATTTAATGGAATGATGAAAATACAGGAAACATGTTTGTTGGCGGCAAGATTTGCAGAAGGCCTAAAGGCTTGGGGGGGGGGGGCGGGAGAAAAAAGGCAAAAGGAAAAAAAAGCCTTTCTAGAGGCAGAGAGGTAGCAGAAAGAGAAAGTCGAGCACCTGAGGCCATTAGCTTTAGGAAAAGAAAATCCCCATATTTCTGTCTGGGTAAGAGCCATGATTTCCATGGTTCCTCAAGACCACCAGCAATGAGGAAACCTCTGCGCAGGAACCAGGTCAAAGGTATTCTCTCTGTCACAGGCCTGGCAGATGATTTAGGAGGTTCTTGTTCTCCTATAAGATCGATGATCCCAGAAAAAAAATTACAGCACTTTAACTTTATACGGATGAACAATATGCGCCAAATGACAAGGTGCTTATTTGAGGAACAATAGTCATAATAAAAATGTTATGGAGTATAAATGGTTGATAGTAAATTTTTCAGTAAAATAATGAATAGGTGTTCCAGATAATGTAACTATAAGTGGATATTAGAAAAAATGTTCATGCGTTTGTATGGACATCGTATAGTACCTGGAAATGTTAATCAATAGAGCCATTTATAAAGTTTATAGCAATGTCTAACTTACACATTTATATGATTTCTTCTAGCTATGTCACTCTGTGCTTAGACTGCCCAGTGGAGAATATACTTATGCTAAAATAAAAGCACTAACCATGGTCTGAACAACTGATGTATAACACTGCCTTGGGGTGATATTTCAAGGCATAAGGTTCTCTGACCAACTTAATCCTTCATGTCCTATTCACCAGTTGTTCATTCCCCATCCATCACTACCCATGACATGCTGGACCTTGTGCTAGAGATGCAAAGCTAGGATCAAGGTCTTGTAGTGGGAGATAATTCCAATAAAATCTTCAATTAAGTTTCTACTGGTTCTCTGTGTGTGCTATCTCATTTAATTCCCACAAGAATCCCAAGAGATAGACACTGTTATTCACAGTTTCAGGAAACTGGGGTTTTCTTAAGGTCAGATGGGTAATAAATGGGGAAACCTGGACTCCTGCTCAGATTTTTCTGACTCAAAAGCTAATTAATCACCAAATTACTACATTGAATTACATATAACTAATGATTTATTTGGGTTGCATTTGAATCCTGTCTCCACCACTTACCACCGTTGTGACTCAGGAAGATTGTTTAACATTAAACCTTAGTTTTCTCATCTGAAAATGAGGGTGATAATAGAGTGTACCTTGGAACTCATTGTTAATTTGTTCCAGCATGTGGCAAGCAAGCGAGGATGTGACTCACATAAGTTCTAGCAAGTGTGGTAAACAAGCACCGAGTCCTGAAACATTTTTTCTCATCAAAATTCAGTGAGTACCAGGTTTGATGGGTTATGAAGCCCACCAGTACCAATGTGTGACTGTGGTTTCTGCCTCATCAGGCTGTGATAAATGACACCTATTGTTTCATGGTTGGCTGGAAAGTTCCCATGAGTAGGAAGGTTGAATTCAGATCAGTGAAGTTCTAGGGATTGATCTTACTGAGCAAACACATCATGTGGACTTGGGCACAGATGCTGAGAAAGCATCAGAAGTATGAATTCCTGGTTGCCTTCACTCTATCTGGACATGACTGCCAGTACACTCATTCAACACCAACCTCTGCAGCATTCCCCAGTCTGAAAGGGGGAGATCTATGGCAGGCAGTGAGTGGAGCACCAGGTCTAAAGGCAGGAGCTCTGGGTACACGCTTTTGGTGTTTGCTAGCTCTTAGGCAAGTTACCTAACTATGCCTCAGTGTTCTCATCTATGAAGTGTGCAAAGTAATAGCAAGTTCATCTTAGGGTGGTCATATGTATTTAGTGACAGTATGTGTAAAGTGCCAAAAACAGTGCCCACCACACGTTGAATGAAACAATGAGGAAATAATGCACTTTTGCTGAAAGCATCTTTCCATAGGTCATAGCACTAGTTTCAGACAGTAAGTCACTCACTCTTGCCTCCATGTTGCCAAGTTTAATTATTAACTCTGTTCAACATATCAGTGAAACACAGGAGAAAATGTAGCATGTTTTTGAAGGTGTGGGCCAAATCGCTGACTGCATGATTCGCACCTGCCGAAGCTCAAAGAAGAGATGTGCTGGTGGCCAGAACTAGGACAGGGCCAAGGAAGAGGTTTATCCCCTTCAAAGGAAGCTGGTGTCCCTGAAGAGCATTGAGAAGTAATGGGCAGAACATGCAATCACAAATGAGAAGTTGTGTCTCCGAGTTGTGGCTCTGCCACTTAGCTGCAGAATGACTCTGTCAATAGCAATCTCTAAAATTAGTTTTCCTGTTAGAGAAATATGGATAACAGCCCCTCGCAGAATTAAATGTGCTGTGGATGTCTTTGTGAAAAACAGTGCTCTGTGCAGATGCTAGTTATTATTACTACGTTGGTTCGGTGATGAAAATGCCTATGTCCCAGGAGGGCTGGGTTGGTCTAGTGGTTATTTGGAGACTATTGTGAATTACTTCAAGAGACAATCAGTCTGCTTTTCCCTTGGATGTAACTGGGACCAGGGATACTGAGTGATGTGAGGTTTCCCTGTGCTGAGGAAAAGCAATATTTCTTGGAGCATGGAGTACTCGGGAGATGAGGCAGGAAGGGATCCAGAGAGAGAGAGATGGTAGAATGCTACAAGTTGCACATGCTTTGAATTGAAGATACTACAGGCGGCCCATCTACATGACCACATAGTGGTGAGTGCAGTAAGTAGGACAACCTGCCTTTTTGCAGACCTTTCCAAGTTTAAAAAGCTCCTTATCTCATGCAAAAATCACAACTCTATAGCAAAGTAGAGGCCTGGAAAGTGTGCATCTTTTGTCATCTTTGGGCTGCTGGTTTCATGGAGATTTGAAGAAAAGACCAATTTACAAGAGGTAACAGGGCCTAGAGGACAGAACGTGGACTCTGGAGGCAGAAGGGTCATTCCTGGTTCTACCTTTGTTTGACAAGCTCTTGAATCCTGGAGTAAGAACAATAACACCCCAAGGATGTGAAGTACAGCACAGAGAATATAGTCAATAATATTCTAATAACCATGTATGGTGCTGGGTAGGTTCTAGAAATATCAGGGGGACCACTTTGTAAAGTATATGATTATCTAACCACTATGCTGTACACCTGAAACTAATACAAAATAATATTGAATGTAAACTGTAATCGAAAAAGAAAAAAAGAATAACATCCTCTTCAAGGCCGCCATAATATGATTAAATATCCCTGACCAGTGTGGCTCAGTTGGTTGGGTGTCATCCATAAACTGAAATGTCACTTGTTCAATTCCTGCTCACAGTAGTTGAGGGCGTGTTCAGAGGGCATCCCATTGATGTTTCTCCCTTGCAATGATGTTTCTCTCCCTCTCTTTCTCTGTCCCTTCCCCTCTCATTCATAAATAAATAAATAAATAAACAAATGGAAAGATCCTGCAAACAACACCCCTTCTGCAGAGCACTCAGTAAGCAGGGCCCATCATTACCACAGCCGCATGCATCTGTAAAAGCATCTTGCACTCTGAAACACAGTGAGGTATCTATGAATGCTAGTTATTCCCCTCTTCACTGTGAGTTAGATCATTACCCTGCTATGCAGACTGGGATGCTAAAGCCCGCAAAGGTCAAAGGGCTTGATCAAAAGTGTCAAGCCATCTCCAGCATCATCTTTGGGAAACACCTCACGAATCACGGGGCCTGGAGAGAAGACTGGGCCTGTATCCAAGCTTATGTCAGTGAGATGTTAAAATGTCATTATCTGAAGGCAGAATTAAGTGCTTGTATATGTTGCTGCAAAACAAAATACATTATTGATGTGCTAATGTTTTCCCACTGGGTGCATACGTGGTTTGCATAGCAAATGTCACACATTTTGCCATCACCTGTATTTGAAAATACGTTTCTCGATGAATTATTCTATTATCTAACCAATTTTATCATTATCCATTTTTTTTCATTTCCAATCTAAATATTTCATGTTGGGATGGTATAATGTTACTTCTTATTCTACAATGCTAAATACTTTTAAGTAAATCTTCCAGCCCACTCAGTTGTTCTGTTTTAAATATTACTAAGTAGTTATCCTTTCCTCTGCGTTACTTATCTGCAATCTACACATACACCACATTCTTAATGTTTTTGCATAAATTGTGGCTTTGATCACTGCAGTTTGTGTTTCAGTTTATCAAGAAGTTTTTATAGATTTCACATGTATAAGTCATAGTTTTAGACAGCTTCCTATTCGAGGCTATAAAAAAAGAAGACATATATTGGTGTCTCCCTCTCCAGATGACAGCTTCTATGTGGGCAGTGATGATCTTTTTTGTTTGTCTTCAACATTTTATTCCAAACATAAAGCAGCACAATGAATACTGAATATGTGACTTAAATTCATTTTACTTTTATTAAAACAAACAATTCATTAAGCTCTCAAAAACATCTATCTGAAAGCCTTTTCTTCATACAACACATTGGTGTACTACTTAACTTATGTAAGGCACTGGCCCAGGGGCTAGCGGCAGAGGAATGAATACGGTCTTGCCTAATCCAGAGGGGAAGACACAGAAGTAAACAGAGAATGCTAGTAAATGTTGGCAAATCACCTGGACAGTGTTACTATGTGCCAGGCTCTGTTCTAACAAGTCACATGTAGAATGCATTTCATCCTGCATTACCTTAAGTGCTTTCTTATAGTAGCTCATTTAATTTGCATTCCAACTCTAGGGAGTAAGTCAAGTTATTTAGCATCCCTATGACTCAATTTTCTTATCTGTCAAATGGAATTTTATTTATTGAACAAATATGTTTTGCATTCATGCCTACTGTGTGCCGGACAGTGTTGTAGGAATTAAAAATATAGCAGCAGACACAATGGTAAAATATTCTTGCCCTTGTGATCTCGCACTGATAATAGTATTTACCTCACAAGGTAGGAATCTTAAATGAGATGATAAAAGTAAAATCACCTAGAAAAACACCGATGCCCAGAAGACATTCAATAAATGTTAGACATTATTATGACACAGTAGATAAATGTTTCCCACTCATTAAAAGGAAATAGAGGAAGAACAAATAACTCAATATAAACACATCATTGCTCATTTAAAAAATTAGTGTTGAATGGTGATAGATCCAGGAATCTGGGAGTAACATATGCTCTTTTAAACTGGAAAATACTAATTAAAGTATTTCAAGTTTACTTTTTATTAGACATACGAGTTTATGAAGTTTATATATGGATCTGTACCCAAGAGTTTGATTCATTTTGGATTTTTAACAGTTTGTATACTAATAATTGTAATTACTTTAAAATTGTTTAAGCAAGGGATAGAGTCTGAACTAGAAAAACACACTGTAAGATGGAGCCTGTGTTCCAACTGAATATAAATAGTGTTCTGCAGTAAAGCGAGATATAAGCCATACAGCGGACACTTATAATGGGGTTTAACCTAATTAGTGTTAGGAAACTGAGACTCTTCATTAAAAGTAGCACTTCACAGTCATGTAATAATGAAGCTTTGGTTCTTAAAGGCTGATGGGAGATCTGACCCCCACCCACCCTCAACAAAAGGTGCTTCTAGATTCTCCAAATATATTCAGCAAGTCACCAAAATTGTATCTAAACCATGATGAGGTGTGTTCAAGACGCTGTGCATTCTCCATCCCAGACTCCTAACTGTTACTTTGCTCAAGTCACTGGTGGGATCCTCATCACCACCCAGCTTTACAGATGACATCACTTGTTATTTCAAAACAAAATACAGGCAAACAGTGGTGACTTCCCACCCCCTTACCTTCTCTCTTTCTGTTAAGCACTTCTCTGTGACTCAGAGAAATAGATGCACTGCCACCTAAAACCTTCTATTGTTCTAGAAATGGCATCTTTGTTTTGATTCTATCCCCCGCTGGATCTTTAGTTTAAGCATGTAAACAAGCTCAAGCTGTTACAGAGCAACAGAAAGGTTCTCGAGACTGGCAAAAAACTTCCAAAGTCTCACTTTCTCAAACCTGAGGGGTCAGTCTGCCATGGGCAATTCAGATCCCGGACGAGCCCCCAAAAACTGTTACCGATCAACAGAAAGGTCTGTTATTGTCCACCACCTTATGGAAAGATGTCTCTCAAAGCCAGAGATTTGTGAAAAGGAAATGAAATGTTTATTTATTGGTATACAGAGATAAAGTAGCAACCTAACATCTCCATTAAAATATCAAAGTCCTTTAGGATACCCACAAACGCCCACAGTGCTTCCTATCTCCCTCTGCCCTAATTCAGGGTACCGTAATTGCAAGGAAGAGAAGCACACGTCCAGGATCCAGGCTCTTGACACCGTCAGCTGTGTTGTCTTCCAGGCAGGATCTCTGGTTAATCTGAAGCCATGTGGCACCTTCTCATGGTCTACTGGCAAGAGTTCTTTCCCCCTTCTTCTAAGCAAAGTCTCTCTTGTTCTCAGGCCACGCAGCCGAAGGGAGCACCCCAAAGCCGCGTGGTTCTTCTTCTACCAAAGCTGTGGGGAAGGGGTCCCCACTGTGGCAAAGCCTCGTGCTCTCCCTCTTCACCAAAGCTGCAGGGGTCTGCACTCTGGTAAAACCACGTGGAATCTCTCCCTCTGGCAAAGCTGCGAGAGGGTCTTCACTCGGGCAAAGCTGAGTGGCAATTCTCTGCTAAAGCCACATGGTGATTTTCCCTCATGGAGCTGCGGGTCCTGCTCTCTGGTGAAACCGCATGGATCTCTTCTTAATGGCTGCTGCATCTCCGTTTAAATCTCGGCGCCAAACCTCCTCTGCAGCCCTATTTCCGACTCCTCCTACAATCGGTTACACCTGCCAGCATTTCCATATATTTCCAAGGTTATTGGGATGCCATCATGAGTTTGGCAGGTGTGTCGTCATTTTCTGGAGCCAATCTTCTCCAAGCTCCCACGAAGGCACTTTAACTTGGGGTTCCTCCCGCAGTCATGTCCTGGGGGAAGTCCTTTCCATCCCCCTGGCTCAGAGCAGGCCACAGCTATTTAACATATCTATGAAACCAGTTAAAGGTTATAGATATGTTAAATGACCATTCTGGAGGTTATCTGCAAAACCGTTGCTATGCAAAACAACTCAATGGCCCTGCTCCATTTGTCCCTTCCCCCAACTCACACCTGAGGGGGAAGGGGTGAGGGCATCTTATATGTCTGTCTAATATTTCCTGGACACCCTGAGTTCTGGGCCCCATTCCAACTCCCTTTTGGGGCCCCCCTCTTGGCTGCACCCTGTTACAAAGCCCCCTTCAATACTAAGAGAAAGGCAACTTTCTTCTGGATCCTGCCCTGCATCGTTCTTTACACAGCCAAGTTTGCAGAAGTGATGCAAGTATTCCAGGGGTCTGGGACCTGAGATTTTGCAACCCCACTGTGAGTTGTGGCTTCTTGTAGGAAATAACTCAAAGACAAGCCAGCACAGAGTTTAAAGTGAAAGTGAGTTTCTTAGTGAAGCTGTGAGATAGAGAATGGGGCACTTTAGTGGGATTTGCTTCCTTTATTGAAGTTCGTTTGATCATTTGGGGGTAGAATATTCAACAAGGGGGAGGGAATATTCAAGATCTTCCAGGGAAGGGGGTGGAGATTTTTTGGAAGAGCTCCATCAGCCATTTTGTGTCCTTACATGGGCTTTCTGTTTCCATTCATAACATCCAGGGTGCACCGTTTAGCCTGCTAATGTATTACAAATCCAGGGGGTGGTCTTACTTCATCCTCAACAGTCCCTATAGCTTTTATTGATTGCAGCCATTTTGCCATATACCCTGTCTCACAAGGACAAACGTGCCCTTATAGTCTCCGCTTAAAAACCTCCCACTCACTCCCTTGCCTTTCTTTTCAATGGAACTGCTCTCCGAGAGGACACAAATGGCCTCTCCCAGAAAATTCAAGTCAGTACCTATCAGATCCCTTTTTTGCTAGAATTTTCTGTGCATTGGAAACTTTGGACAACACTCTCTTCAACTCGCTTTAAAATCCATGACACCGGAGGGCATCTTTCCTGACCCACACAGATGCCCCTGGCCCTGCCTGGGCATTTCCTCCTCAGTGGCAGCTCTATGATGGGCCACATGTCATAAGTTGACCTTGCAGTCCCCTCTCCTCATCTGCTCCTTCTCTGATATTCTGTGCCTGGTGAGGAATGTCACCCTTCACCTAAAACCTAATCCAGAGACATGGATATTGTTCTATACTCTCCTCATTCTTCCATGCCTACAATGTCCTGGTGCCAGAATAATCCTGTATTTGTAACTTTTCAGTGATTTTTTCACAGCTTTTAAAAGAAAAGCCAGAACATTAAAAGAGATGCTCAGAGTCTGTCATGAACTAACCTTTGCTGCATTTTCCACTTTCTTCTCTTGACCTTTCTCCTCTTGACCTTCCTCCACAAGTATTTTTCACTGCATTTATTCCAAACTATTTTTAGTTGCTGGAGACTTCTCTGTCCTCTCATGTCTCTAGACAACAGCATTCCCTCTGATGCCTCGCTTACCCCTGATCCTCAAAATCCACCTCCCTAGGAAACCTTCTTGCTGCAGCTTTCTCTGCTGCAAGCTCCCAGCCCCCCTCTTCTTTCTGCTGTCTTAACATCTGTTAACATCTGTGTGTTAGGCTCACATGGTTGGTTTGAATATCTCTCTAACTAGGTTTTAAGTCGTGTAAGGGAGAGTATAATGTCTTACGTATGTTTTCATGATGGGGCCTATCTCAATGTCCCATTAGGCATCAGATGCTATTATATGCTGAAATTGTAATACCATGTCAATGACTGGGTGGACAGTGAAAAGACAAACACAGTGCCACTTGTAAATGCTGAGAAGGCACTGATGTGCCACATGGAGGAGGACTGTGGCATCAGCCTGGTGTGGAGGTGCTGGTCTCTCAGAGGCTGACTCCTTTTCTTTGCTATAACTCCTTTTCTTACACGTAGTTCATCACACAAGTAAGAACAACAATTTACATTGGCTTAGTTGTTTCTTATATCTATATTTTATGTTGCAATATAACATATATTCTTGATATAATATGTTAATGTGATTTTTAAATATTTTTATTTTTATTTTTTAAGATTTTATTTATTTATTTTTAGAGAGAGAGGAAGGGAGGGAGAAAGAGAGAGAGAGAGATTGGTATGAGAAACATTGATTGGTTGCCTCCTATATGCACCCCAACTAGGAAGCAAACATGCAACCCCAGTATGTACCCAATTGGGAATCGAACAGGTGACCTTTCAGTTTGCAGGATGATACCCAACCCATTGAGCCATACCAGTAAGGGCCCGATTTTTTTAAATTAAAGTACCTGTTAACCCTGAGGAATTGAAAAATGGGGGACCAGGGTATGAAATGAAAACACCGAGATACCATTATGAATATTAATAAAAACTTTAACTTCCTTTCTCCTTCCATTTCTAGGAAGAGAACTGAAAGTCTCTGTGGGGCTGAACTAGAAAAGGTGTTTGGATAGAGCGCTTGTACAGCAGTTGGTTTTCAAGTGTCTTTAAGTAGGGTTTATATTTAAATGGCCCTAAGGAGTTGTGCATTTCACAGAATGAGAGAGTGAATTCACACCCTGATTTCTCAAGGAAACTTAAGAAAACATTCCTCTAACAGATTTTTCCTACCAAGGGGCAATGCTCCACGTCCACCTCATTCTGCGGTGGTTGCCCCAGGAATGAAGGCGGAATGGCCCTCTCTCCTCACGGCGCATGCGGATAGATGTGTATTGGGGAACGGTCTAGGAATGTTGCATCACACCTCACCTTCCAGTGACACTGCCAGTGACTGCACACTAGCGGAAGCCATGCTGCTCTTCGGGGAAAGGCAATAAACACTGTGCGAGGATGCAGTCCTGTCCACAGCACACGGGCTAGCACCTCCGCACCCACAGGCACCACTTGTCTGCGCCATGATCAGAATTCAGCCGTGTGGTTGGCAACTCAAATCGAAGTGGTGCACGTTGGAAATGATTCTAGATGGCACTAAAAAAGAATACATACTTATGACTGATTTTGTTCCTTCTTACAGTTTCAGAAATAGATTAAAGGCAAGAACTGTGGCTGGGAAAGCCAAATTCCCAATCCTATTAGTAATCCACTTATTTATAATAGTCACTTTCTAATCTGTGATGCAGCAATTCTCAAAATAGTCTATATCAAAGTCTCATGATTCGAAAAAGCAAAACTTTCATTTTTCACAGCTTCTAGAAATTATAGACATGGCTTAGCCTGTGAAGACACACACACACACACACACACACACACACACACACCCTATACAGTGATAGCTCCTGTCATAATTTTCCTAGTGCATTTTATTCAAAACAGTTTGAAATGGACACTGAAGTCTCTCCTGCTACCTGCAAAAGATGAAATCTAGCACAGTAAAGAGCATATTTTAAAATACGAATGTCTAAGTAACGCTGAACATGAAAATTCATGTTTGTAGCAGTTCTAAAAAAAAAAAAATAAGTCTCAATCTGAACCTGAAGTTCTCTACCTTGAGACTAATCATTAGTCTGAATTGCAACTATGTCTGTGATAGCCTATTAGTGGGTGGCATACTTTCATTGATGAAACTTTTATCTCTATTTAGGACTTTTCCTTGTAATTAGAGAACTGAATTGATTATATTGATATCCTAAACAAAAGGAAACCATGTCACTGGCATAAAATTTTGCTACAAAAAACCTCATTAGAGAACTCAGAAATCTCAATTAATCTTATATTCATACTCTATAATGACAGTAATTACCTCTAATAAGTTGATTTTTGAAAATACACAATAGTTAGCAATTTTCATTTCATCATGATAAACTTTATACTCTCTTGCTTATAATTTTTTAAAAGCAGGATTTTTTTGTTATTTATAGTGAATTAACATCTATATTTTTTCTAAAAATATATTTTTTATTTTGTTCACATATCAATAGCTATCAGTATTCTCTTAAAAATATGACTTTAGTATGTTTTAGAAAAGTATGGTTATGAGTGTATGACTATATAGTACAGATGTTTTTAAATAACAAAAGCTAACACCAGATATAACCAGGCATGAAACAAATGTTTTCATCTAATTAATAAAATCCAATATTTAACTGAAAGGCCTTGTCTTCCTTTTCATTGCCTGGAGTCTTTGAAGAGCACCCCTGAGTCTGCTTGAAGAGTTCAAAGCAATATTCCTTTGTCACAGCAACCAGGCAAGCTGTGGAAGAAACACAGCGCCTGTATGGTCAGATGTGCATGCAAATGAGCTCCCCTTCTCTGCAAATCCTGCTGGACCGTGGGGTTCCTGCTCTTTTCCTGCCCCACAGGTACACTCCAGTATGAAGACACTAATCAGATTACTTCTGAGAAATAAGAAGCTCTGTCAGCCTGGAGTTTCCTGCACAGATTGTAAAAGGAAGGAAGGAAGGAAGGAAGGAAGGAAGGAAGGAAGGAAGGAAGGAAGGAAGGAAGGAAGGAAGGAAGGAAGGAGGGAAGGGAGGAAGGGAGGAAGGGAGGAAGGGAGGAAGGAAGGAAGGAAGGAAGGATTAGCAGGCTTCTCTAGGGAATATTATCTGCATTTAGTGCTCCGTTGTAAGGAATCCTCAGTCCTTCCGAACCAGAGTCTGGGGGTGAGGTCCTTCTGTTTTGCCCAAGAGAGTGAAGGGCAACAAGGAATGATGTGGAGCAAGAAAACACAGGAAAATGTAAAGTCAGGTTTCCATGATGTGAAATGGGCCACTCATTTTATGTCGGCCCCATCCTGAAAAGGCATGGAAATGTAACTATGGCAGTTATTTGTTCAGTTCAAAAGCAACAACTGGTAGGTTTATAAACTTTGTGCTTTCAATTGGTATTCTAAATCTAGGACAGCTCCCCGTATACTAATATCATGTTCTACCTTATAGACATATGGGAAAATCTTGGAAATATGGCTTTGTCAAAATATGAGTATTCCTACAGTATTGACCTCTAGTCAGAGACCCTACAAAACATGAGTGACTGACCCATCCTAATGAGGTCTGCAACCTCCTTAGACAAACTTTTATTTAGAATGTGGTGGTAGGAAAAAAGATTGCGAATGAAAAGTCATCTCCAGTATTTTTCTCACAATTATCATTTAAAAAAATTTTTAGAAAACACGTTCCTTCATTCTTCCCATTAATTCTTGGCCACAGGCCAGTTCCTCCACATCGGAAAATTACATGCACCGGGTGCTTGTGGTGAGGCAATAACTGGAAATGAGAGACGCAGAGAAGTGAGTAAAGCCAGAGACAGGCGATGACGTGCGTCATCATCTCCACCTTTCCAGGTCTTCTGTAGCCACATTAGCCATCCTCTAAGTTGCCAAGATGACTTTATGAAGGTCTATGTGTGCTTGGAGGAGTAGAGTTGACAAAATAAAACCATGTTAATGGGCAGAGAAGATGCAAATACAAGGTTTAAAGGGGAGGGATTTCACACAGTATATGGATGAGGAGAAAATGAAAAAGGAATGACTTTTTTTCAAAAAGTTGTACTGAAGGTAGGCTGGAAAGTGAGGCAGTGATCAGAAGAAGATGATACAGTATCAATGGAGTTTTTTTTAATCTAAAAAATATTAAGGTACATTTGCAAACTGATGCTAATGGCACTAGTTGACAGGAAGGAAATAGCCTTGCAACCGAGGGGGGAATATCGAAAAGCAAGATGCTGGCATGGACTAGAGGTGATAAAAGCAGTGAGCTTGGGCACAGGCAGGAGCAAGACTGTGCACAAAGAGGAGAGGTGGGGACTATGGGGCAAGGAGTGTTAGATTGAGTTGATTTAGTGACTGGAAAGTGAAGTAATTCATTTCTGGTTACTTTTCTTTTATCAGCAAAAATGCAAGAGGTCATAGCTGAGAATGAGGGAAAGGGTCTGGACATGGTGAAAAGAAAGAAACTAAGTCGATATTCACCTCGGAGAACTGGAGCCCAAATGCAATAGGTAATTACAGTAGGGTTCCCTGTCTTCACCAGGTATCCATTTGAAATTTGTAGTCATACATTTAGCCTTTATCTCTAATTTGGCACTTAGCATATATTATGTTACATTATTATTAACTATGTTGCATGTGAGAATCATATTCATCTTCCCAAATTTCATACAAGTTTTTCAAAAGTGGAATGTCAAGGCTGTACTACTTGTTATCTGTTAGAGGGCACACTTTAGTGTCCTGGCAAGTAGATGCCCCATAAATTTTGTGGAATTTAAGGTTGAATAAGCTGAAGGAAACACTTCAGGGAGTGTTTCTGGCACTTCTTCCCTTTGCCCACCACCTTATTAACATAGATGCTTACATAAATCTTGCACACACAGAGCATAGCAAACACAAAGTCTGGCTTAGCCCTCATGTCACTGAAGGGGGATCAAGGGAGTGGGACCACCCTGGAGTGGGTCCAAGTTCCACAGCCACATGAATATGTCCTCTGCTCATTGATCTCGTTTAGAGCCAGTGGAAACACCAGTGTAAAGTGTCTGCTACTAGTTTCTTTCTTTGTAGTTGAAAACTGGGGCCATTTCTTTTAACTTACATTCTGGTGCTCAAATTCTTTAATCTCAACAATATCTGACCCTCAGCATTATGGTGGCAAAAGTCGCAGATTGTGACCTAGGGAAAAAAAAAAAGAGAAATGCCTCATTTATGTTTTTTAAATGCTGCTTCTCGAAGTGTGGTCCTTGCACCAGCAGCATCAACATTGTTTGAGAGCTTATTAGAATTGCAGAGTCTTGGGGCCAGCCCAGACCTACTGCACCTGCATTGGAATCTGCACTTTAACAAGGTGCTCAGGTGCTTCCTCAGCCACCAAAGTTTTATAAGCACTCTTCTGATGAGAAGCTCTCAAACAAGGTTGTGTAATTCTGCTAACAGAAAGCTCTGCAAAAGTACGTGAAAAATTTAGAAATTGCATGAATTTTTGTGCCTAAATAAGGCACACAATTTTGCTGTATTCTGGAGGGTAAATAAGGAACAGAAAGGTTTTTTTGATAACTGTTGGGAAAGCAGAACGCTGTTTAATATAGGCTGACTCTTTCACATAAATTGCAGCTAAAAAATTGGATGTGAAATATCTAATCACAATTACAAAAATGCTCCCAAGAATCCATTCATGCTGTGTAGCACACGATCGTTGTAGGCTTTCGGTAGGTGACAGGGAGGACAGCTGACATTCAGGACAACTGCACCAGTGTTCTTCAAAAGCCTAGTCCCGACCAGGCTCTGGATTCCTGCAGAAGGCGAAAGTGTCTTGGGCAGTAAAATACTACTTAGCAAGTTAAATACTCCCTTGATAAAGCAAGATGCAAGTCCAGGAAGGGGTTTGTTTCTCCTACTGTTGAGTATGTAAATCCCAGAATTATTTCCAGGAAAAGGTGTAAAAGGACAAATAATTGGAAATCTTAGATACAGCTTCTTTTATGCTGTAAATCTTACAAGTGTTTTCAGAGTTCTTTCTCTACAGTTATTTTCTACTCAATTCTCTTGCGCATTTGGCTAATATTTTTAATCTCATGCAGAAAAGAATGGTAGACATACAGGAGACCCTTAATATGAATGCTCAGAAGAAAGGACAGCTTCAGGTAATGTGTTCTGAGGGTGTTAGGAAGAACCCTGCCAGGAGAGATGTGGACGAAATAAATCAGACCAGTAACCACACTGTATTCTTGATCATGGAAGGGCATGATGCCTTTGTTGTGATAAAGGTAATGCATGTTACTTATTGAAAGTTTGAAAATTGTGAAAATAAACAATCATTTATACACCCATCTACCCTGAGATAACCACTTCAGACCTGTTGAAATAGAAACCAGTTTTCTTATTGGAGGTCTGTCCAAAAAAATTCCAGCCACTGTTAACATAACAAAAATGGATTGCACAACATCGATGTAACCTGGCAGCCAAGGACAGTGGACCGGAATGAGCATGTGTGAACGATGATGACTTCACTGTACTGGTCAGTGAGGGCAGTAGATGCCATTGAGTGAGATGTGCTGTGTGGCCATCGATTCAAAATCACTGAGTGAGTAGAGAAGTGAAGCTGCATCAGATTTTGCGTTAAGCTTGAACATTCCTCTGTGAAAACTGTTTGGATGAATCAGAAGGCTTTTGGGGAAATGTAATGAGTGCAGCACAAATAAAAGTACTACAAAGTGGTTGAGAATCTGTTGAAAGTGATCCATGTTCTGGAAGTCCTGCAACAAGCAGAATGACAGAACATGGAACATGTACGGGCTGGAATTAACAAAGATCCGTGACTGACAGCGCAAGAACTAAGAGCCCATCTGGGGATTCCCAAAACTACCGTGTCAGAGATTTTGATGCAGGATTTTGGCATGAAACGTGTTCTGGCAAAATTCATTCCATGGCTTCTGCTACCAGACCAGAAGGAACATCACCCTGCAGTTGCTAGTGACTTGATTCAAACCACTACCAATGAATGAGACTTCCTCAAGAAGGTCATAACTTTGAAGGGGACTGAGGTGTCATTGTTCTATGCACAATGCTTCTTGTATCTTGTATCTTTCTCAATCAATGTCTCTTTTTCATAGTACATGGCTGGATACTTTTATAACATACCTCATCATATTTGTATACCCATGTCCCAATTCCCTAGAAATTCAGAATTATGACTTTTAGGAACCTTTTTAAAATTAAGTGAATCAATTTTTCCCATAGTGAAGTCTATGAAAGAAACAACTCTAGATCAGCTATTTTGGGTTATGACTGAAAGTTAAGTAATGGCTGGCTATTGATTATAAGTATTAAATTTGGCATTTTTCTTTCTGAATATTTTTGGTTTTTAAAATGGTTCCTCAGAAATTAAAATGCATTTGGAAGGTATTAATTCTTTATTATCCACAGCACTGAGCACAAAACAGAGGAGTACCAGCTGATTGCTGATTAATTGGTTTGCATAATTAATTGTGTATGTAGTTATCCACATTCTGCTGTGATTTTTGTAGGCAGCCATCCACAGCTATATTATTTCTGTAAAATGTGAACTTTGTTGCATTTTTCACCAGGTAGGTTAAAAGAACACCCAGAGGGAGATTGTGTAACAAATATTATTTGTTGGAAAGGTCCTTAACTTTGCCTGATTAGGTTATCACTCACATAGGTCAAATCACAACAGTCCCTTGATGGCTGATTCCAATGCTAATCAGAGCCCAGGGCAGGAGAAGCCAAGGAGTGTAAGAAAGAGCTTGGGTGACTGCTAAACAGCCAGCCCCTTTTCGGTGGTTTCAGGTCACAGAGTTGGAGAGCGCAAAAATCAGGGCAGTTTTGGAGTGAAGCTGAATCTGCAATTCTTTGAAGATTCATGTTCATGGTTTTGGAAAATTTAACTATTTACCTCAAATTTTTGCTGTATACTTTTTTAGTTTTTAAGGAGAGAAAATCCTACTAGGTAATATGTGAATGATAGTGTTTATTTATCCCCCTGTAATAAATGTAATGAAGCCACACTGTCTTTGGAAAGGGGTAACAACAGGGAGAGTACTTCATTTTTCCGAAGTTTTATTTCAGTGTGAATGAAGAGAAATATCCTTAAAATAATCAATAGGTAAAGAGATTATCTACACAAGCCCAAACACATGAAACTTTTAAAATCTCCCCCTCTTTACTCAAATATCACACTAGATTGAAGATGAAAGAATGAACCAAATTGATATGAAGAGATGGATTCTCTGAATGTTCTACTTTTCTAAAGTAGAATTGTTCTTGGTTTTGATGTAAAAAGCATCATTACCACTGAGCACCAGCCTTGCATCAGACAATTACAGAGATTCTGCCTTTGTCACTAGTGCAATTTTGTGGTGCAGATCACCTGAGGCTCAAGTTCCTAATTGTTCAGCCCCCAAAACAGTTTTCAAAAGTATTTCCTAATCAGTCTAAGGACCCATTTACATGAAAAACACCCTACTTCCCCAAATAGTATAGTTCTCTAAAGCTGTTTTCTATTTTATAATTAAGTCTGGAAACTCACTGCTTTGAAAACATACCAAAAGCTTTTGGGATGAAGCACGAGATAGATAGATGATAGACAGATAGATAGGTAGATGGATAGATAGACAGACAGACAGCTAGACAAACAGATAGGTACCATGGATGATAGAATGACTGGTTGGTTGCAATGCCTAAAAATCAAAAGATATTTTTTCATCCTGTCAGGGAAGTAGATGAAGACAAGTTGGCTGACTAGACGTTGTCGGTCACATGACTGCTGAATGGCTTTATTCCCCCAACCCCCACACTGAAGTGCATTCAGAGGTTTACATGAAGTAAGGCTTAGAGCGTGATGTTTTAGAGATCTGATCCTTCTACGAATAACGTGTGAGCCATTCATTTATAAACAGAACTGCGAAACAGTGCACAGTGTCAGGTTTTGAACCTCTGCTTGTGGAGCCTTTTCCTTCGCTCACCCAACTCCAAATAAATCGATTAAGATATTGAAGAAAATTAGTGTAAAAGATAATTGCTTAGACATAAAAATGTCCATATTGACCCTACAATAGCTTGTTCTGAACATAAAATTTAAATGTGGAGGTTAATTTCTGCATCCCTAATGTTTATAATAAGCCATTGTATTTATTCATTCTGAACAGGCTCCGCTTTCACATAATGTCGACTTCTTTGGAAATCTATTCCATTTTAAAGTTCCATTTATGATATGAGCCCATATTATGTTTTATAACCCTAAAAACTGCCATCAGCAACTTCTCTGCAGTAGATAATAAACTGTAAACAGAACAAAAAACAACACACATGAGCATGGAAAGTAGCAGAGAATAAAATTAAAACATGCAAGCAAAAATTATGAAAAAACACTTTAAAGGTATGACAGATTAAGCCAATCACAAAAACTCCAAGACAGAGAGCCAGGGGTGAAAAATAGCAAAGAATTTTAGCTCAAAAATAAATGACCAGAAAGGTGATGCTGCCCCAGGTCCCTGCATGTAGTACCTGGCAGGCAGTGCCCATGAATGCTTAATTTATTCACTTGCTAGGAAATCTATTCTTAAAAGACTTTTTTTTAACTCTGTAAGTAACAAAACACATAAACTTTGAAATATATAATAACAATTTTATTCACATCTATGGGGTGTTCTTTCTTTGGACTAGTCAATGACATATTCTTAGAGTACCGTGCTAAAATTCATTCTAAAATCACGACTTGGGATTCTGTAAGGAAAGCTGTTAAAAGAGTCCCTAAAGGCAAGGCTATACACAACAGTTGTCTATAATTCTGGGGAGAAAACACTGGCTATTCTGGGACTTGACAAAAAATAAAAGGCAAGGTGGCAAAACTACCTGCAAAGGTGTTCATACGCTAGGATTATTTTTAAATCCATCACTGGGCCAGGTTCTGAGGAAAGCAATTATGAGCAAGGCTGACAGGGGCCCCGCCTCTCTATGGAAAGCAGGAGGGAGTGGTACGACTGATCCAGCACTGTAAGTGCTGGGAGAGCACGCTGGCAGCTGCAGCGGGGCCTTTGGCGGTAGGCGCTGACCTAGACTGGGAAAGGGGCGGAGGTCAAGGAGGGCCTCCTGGAACTTCCAGCCAAGATGGAGGCGTAGATAGACACGCTGTGCCTCCTCTCACAACCAAAATTAAGGACAACAAAAATTTAGAACCAAAAAACCCAACCAGAACAGATAGAAAACTGAATTGTACAGAAGTCCGACAACGGTTTACCCAGACAGGTAAGAGGGGTGGTGTCGGCAGCCGGCAGAGAGGGAATGCAGCAGGAAAGAGCAGTGGCTAGTGGTCCCAGATGTGCAGGTGGCAGTTGGCACACCCCAAGCAAACAGGTGGCGGTTAGTTGGTGTGGGGAGGCAACGAGCAGACCCAGCGAGGCGCGCAAGGCAGCTGACTGCGGTCACGCATTCGTGAGCAGATAAACCAGCGAAAATGGGCAGCGAGACAGACTGTGCAACCCAGGGCCACAGTGCTGGGAAGTGAGGCCTAAAAGCACCGATTGAAAACACTTGTGGGGGTTGAGGTGCCCGGAGAGACTCTCAGCCTCATAGGAGAGTTTGTTGGAGAGGCCCACACAGTCCTGGGACGTATGCAAGCCCACCCATGAGGAAATCAGCACCAGAAGGGCCCAATTTGCTTGGGAAAAGAGGCCAAGAGAGCGTGGAGCAAGCGCCATTGTTCCCTCTCAGACCCCGCCCCCACATGCAGCATCACAACCCAGCAACTGGTCTGCCCCGCTCTGGGGCACACCTAAGGCTCCACCCCTTACTACAGAACAGCCGCCACCACACCAAAAAAAAAAAAAAAAAGGCTCACATGGAAGAACAGATCAAAGCCCCAGAGCCAATTCATCTAAGCTACCAAAAGATAGCCAGCCTATCAGATGCACAGTTCAAAGCACTGGTAGTCAGGATGCTCACAGAATTGGTTGATTTTGGTCACAAATTAGATGAACAAATGAAGGCTACACTAAGTGAAATGAAGGAAAATGCATGGGGAACCAATAGTGATGGGAGGAAAACTGGGACTCAAATCAATGGAGTAGACTGGAAGGAAGAAAGAAACAACCAAACAGAAAAGAATGAACAAACAAGAATTCAAAAAAATGAGGAGAGGCTTAGGAACCTCCAGGACATCTTTAAATGTCCCAACATCCAAATTATAGGGGCACCAGAAGGGGGAGAGGAAGAGCAACAAGTGGAAAACTTATTTGAACAAATAATAAAGGAGAACTTCCCCAATCTGGCAAAGGAAATAGACTTCCAGGAAGTCCAGGAAGCTCAGAGAGTGCCAAAGAAGTTGGACCCAAGGAGGAACACACCAAGGCACATTATAATTACATTAGCCAAGATTAAAATGAAGGAGAGAATTCTAGAAGCAGCAAGGGATAAGGGCACAGTCACCTACAAAGGAGTTCCCATCAGACTGTGAGCTGATTTCTCAAAAGAGACCTTCCAGGCAAGGAGGGGCTAGAAAGAAGTATTCCAAGTCATGAAACTCAAGGACCTACATCCAAGATTGCTCTATCCAGCAAAGCTGTCATTTAGAATGGAAGGGAAGATAAAGCGCTTCTCAGATAAGGTCAAGTTAAAGGAGTTCATCATCACCAAGCCCTTATTATATGAAATGTTACCTCACAGATATTAACAACTGCACCTAAGACAAAAGCAAACTAAGCAAACATTAGAACAGGAACAGAAACAGAAATGGAGATCACATGGAGGGTTAGCAACAGGGGAGTGGGAGGAGGAGAGAGGGGAAAAGGTACAGAGAATAAGTAGTATAGATGGTGGGTAGGAAATAGACAGGGGAAGGGCAAGAATAGTGTGGGAAAAGTAGAAGCTAAAGAACTTATGACACATGGACATGAACTAAAGCAGGGGAATGTGGGTGGGAGGGGGTGTGCAGGGTGGAGGGGAATGATGGGGGAGGAATGGGACAACTGTAATAGCATAATCAATAAAATATATTTTAAAAAAGAAGGGCTTCCTGGAAGAAGTGATATCTCAGCTGAGATCTCAGGATGAGTAGAAGTTAGCTAGATGAAGAGGAGAGAGAAGACTGTTCTAAGCAAAGAAAATGGCTTATGTGAAGACTCAGAGGTGACCAAGAGCATGGAACCATAAGAAGATAAAAACTCAATAGGACTGAAGACTAAATCCCCTAGATTGCTGAGAGGCAAAAAAAAAATGAACCTGGAGAGAAGGGGAGGGCATAGGGCATAAAGGTCAGAGTAAGCTCCAGTAAGGAAGCCTTATCCAAAATTATAGAAAGCCTTTGACACAGATGTTTTAAAGCACAGTGGCAAACACAAGGCCTGCGGGCCCAATCCAGCCGTCCACCTTGTTTTATCCAGCCTGGCACCTTGTTTCTACCCAGTGGCAGCACCGAGCTCCTTGCCCCTAGTTAAGGAGTAGTTACATTTTTACAGTCCTAAAATCACATTCGGCCCTTTGAAGGCAGCCATGAGGCTGATGTGGCCCCAGGTGAGAATGAGCTTGACACCCCGTTAGAGGAACTCAAAGGCTGCTTGTGTTCATCTTACAACCTGAAGTTTGTGCTTTGACCAACGCCTTCCCCTTTCCTCCCACTCCCGTCCCAAAGTGATTCTAATCACTTTGTAATATGTAAGGGTATCAAATCAATACATTTTGTCCCTTAAATTCACACAATATTGTATGTCAACTATACCTCAATAAAGCTAGAAAAAAATAAAATATAGAAAAGACTACTCCAGCCCTGGCTGGTGTGGCTCAGTGAATTGAGTGCCAGCCTGAGAACTAAAGGGTCATCAGTTTGATTCTCAGTCAGGGCATATGACTGGGTTTCGGGCCAGGTCCCCAGTTGGGGGTGCATGAGAGGCAACCACACATTGATGTTTCTCTCCCTCTCCTTCTCCCCCCCCCTTCCTTCTCTCTAAAAATAAATAAATAAAATCTTTTAAAAAAACTACTCCACAGAAAAAGGGCTGGAGGAATGCAGACAAGATAGGAAAATGGCTTAGAGAAGGTATATATGACAGTGTAGATAGGATGAAGTTGGTGACGGTGAAGTCTTTGTGAAAGATACAACTGTCAAGGTCTGGAGAGAGACTGGATGTGAACAGTGAGGAGGAAGACAGAGTGGGGGATCATGGGGATTCCAGGTTTCTGGTGTAGGCGACTGTGCTCATTGTGGTGACATTCACTAAGAAAGGAAGCAAGGGAACAGCAGTCTGGGTTTGGCACATGGGTCAGTTTGGAGCATGTTGAGTTGGGGAATCCCTGTGAGCCTTCCAAGCAGAGATACTCAGGAAGAGCTGGAACTCAGGGGAGGAGTTTGGGTTGGAGACAGAGATCTGGGAGTCATCAGATTACAGACAAGAGATTGAAACCGGGGGAGTGGGACATTGTGTGATGAGAAATGACCTCAGAACAACCCTAAGGAGCACCATCAATGTTCATTGGTCAGAGAAAGGTGGCCCTGTGTCTTAGCCCTGCTTTCCTAAGAAGCAAAGCCCAAAGTAAAGCTACATGCTCACCCTCTACTGAAGGAGAGGTGCCACAGAAGGGCAATAGGAATAAGAGAAAAATAGCAGCGAGGCAAGAAAGGCAGGAACGCAAACACATGGTGGTGCTTTACCTGGTTAGCAGCAGAGGCAGCAGCCTGCTTCTTAGTCATGGGAGACGTCTCCAGAGAGACACCATGGAGTTACTCCCCTCCCTATGAGTCTGTAAGGCTGAGAAAGAGCATGCACCATGTCTTTTAACCCTTTCTGTTTCTTGTGTCTCATTAATCAAGATTTGCCTCTTAGAATACTACATTCCCCAGCCTTGCCAGGCAGCCCCTGGGAAAGCCAGATCTCCATGGGTTTAATCCAATGAAGCTTCAGCGCTGGAGCTTCTGGTGCTCTCCAGAAGTGGACAATGTGACGGAGCTTGGCCACAGCTCATTCACTGCCCCTGGGAGAGACTGAGACAGTGGGTGGTCCTAGGAAGGGAAGCTGCGGCCTTAGCAGCGGTAGTGTTGTGCCTGATAGAATACGTGAGTCTCAGTGGATTGTCTTCAGCTAGGAACCAGAGCAAGCAACTGATGGCCTGAAACAGTTTGATGGGATGTGTAACCTGCATCAGGTACATTCTGTGAAGAAGCCTGAGAAGGAGTAATAGAAGTGAAGGAAAACAAAGTCAAAGACAGGGAGAAAAGGCCGTGTCTCCAGAATGGGTCATCAGTGCCAAATGTTTCTCTCAAGTCAAATAAAATAAATGCTGAAGTGGAAATGTGTGAGTTGCCTGTGCCTCTGGTAATGTACTTTAGTTTTCCTGAGGGAACCATGCCTCTCCTACTGTTGATTCATCTGGATGGGGTCGCACGAGCCCCCCCGATGGTTCCCAGGTGCAAAGAGTCCGAGCGTGACCTCTCTGAGCACCGGGAGGGCCTGTAAGCCAACCAGGCCGATGGCACTTTGGGCTGGGAATTTCACTGGAATAACTTTTACATTTTGTGAGCCACAAGTGCCTTTTTTATGTCAGTTTGAGTTGCTTTTTTGCCATTTTTAACCAAAAGACACTGGTTTACTACACAAGCAAAAGAGTATCCATTAGATTTAATGACCAAGGTTGTTGGTGCCTTCAGTGGGGATGGTCTCAGTGTAGTGGCGCCAGCAGAAGTCGGGGACAGGCTTACTGCGTCTTCATCCTCTTCCCTCTGCCCCTAAAATGCAGTCTCACCGACATGTGAAAGGACAGAGACAGTCGAGCTAGATGTTCAGAGAACCAGCGGGAGAAAGCAGAAACGACCCCTGCAAACAGTTTTGGCGTCTGGGAGCCATGTTGCTCTGGACTTCATCCAGGGAACGGGTGGGCGCGCTGCATCACGTGGGCGCCTCGGTGTCGCTGGGGTCTGGGCAAACCCTCATCCATTAAAGAACTATCAAGTCTCCACAAAAAGAAATAGATTTTATTTAATTTTCTGTTTTTCCCAGGTCCTTAAGTTCGTGACAGCTACACAGTAGACATCTATTAAATAGAGATCCATTGAAGGTGTCCAACCTACCTAAGCAAGGAACAGCACTCAGAGAGAGCTCATTCAGCCTGGAGTTTTACAGGGACCGTGTCCTTCTGTCATTCAGATGGTTGAATAAGACTACATTTTTATTTCAATGTCTGGTCATCCTGGTCGCTATGGAAATGGAAGTGTTTATATCAATTTTGTGTGATCCTTCACTACACCAGTCTCTTCTTTCCAAGGACTTGTAACAGGTCTGTCAACGCAGCCTCAATTTTCTTTCACAACACTTCTCACATCCCCTCTTCTTTCCTATTCAAAATATATTACAAAGTTCACATGCTCACTACCCCTGGCTCAGAACAGAATAACAACCCCCTAATTGATTCTGTGCCTCCAGCACTGTTTACTCCAATCCATCATCGTGTACCAGGTGAATAATCCCCAAATTAATTAAATGCCCCATTGTCGGTTAGATTCACCCAGTGGAAGACCACATCCCTAAATATCTGTAAGAAATTTTATTTATGTGTTTTAAGAGCATATAGTCTGCATTTATTACTGTTGGTTGAATAAGTTTCTTTTTATCTGACATTCTTCCTGATGTGATTATGAATTCCTTGAAGTTGAGATGTTTTCAGCAGCTCTCATCTCATGGGTAAGGTAAATTAAATGAAAAGAAATGTCCTGTAACTAATTGCACACCATGCACAGCACGTGGGTGTCTATTTCTGTGTTTCCAGTTATCACCAATTAAGGACCGAAGTGTGATGTGTGCACCTTGACCATGAGCGCTGGTCCGAGGCCTGCTATTGCTTTGCTTATTCTTCTCATTTCATGGAAATCAATGTCAGTCCTGATGCCACTGTTTTAAACACATTTTAGACCTGTGGAAAATACAAGATTGGTATGAGCTCCACCAAGGGTGTCATAGAAAAATAATACTTAGTGATTTAATACTGGCTGAAGCAACATTTTCTTTGTATGAAAAATCTTCATTTCCTTCCCATTGCAACAAGATTTTCTAAGATGATTTTTTAAAAATATGTTCTCTTTTTTGAAGTCTAATTGACATATAACTTTCTCTTAGTTTCAGGTATACAGCATAATGATTTAATATTTGTACACATTGCAAAACAAACAAATAATGTCTAATTACTGTCTAACACCATAGAAAGTTGCAGTTCTTTCTCATAATGAGGACTTTTAAGCTTTACTCTTTTAGCAACTTTGAAAATGCAACACAGTATCATTCACTGTAGTCGCCAGGCTGTACATTATATTCTCACGGCTTATTTATGTTGTAACTGCAAGTTTCTACCTTTTGGCTTCCTTCAACCACCCCCCATCCCCTGGGACCAGCAATCTGTTTCTAGTATCTATGAGCTTCTTCTTTGTTTATTTGTTTTGGTTTGGTTTGATTTGATTTTTGGTTTGTTTTGTTTTTTATTTCACATATATGTGAAATTACACAGCATTTGTCTTTCTCTGTCTGACTTATTTAGCTTGGCATAATCCATCCATGCTGTCACAAATCCATCGACATCTATCAAGATTCCATTATTTTATGACAGAGCAATATTCTATAATATATATGTATATATATGATGAAACATCATATACGCACATATCTTTTCAACTTAATGTTTTCATTTTCTTCAAATAAATACTCAGAAGTAGAATTCCTGAATCATATGGTAGTTCTAGTTATAAAATTTTTTGATGAAACTTCATACTGGTTTTCATAGTGGGTGCACCAATTTACATTTTCCCCAACAGAGCACCAAGTTTCCCTTTTCTCCACATCCTCCCCAACGTTTGTCATCTGTTGCCTTTTTACTTATAGAAATTCTAACAGGTGTGAAATGACATCTGATTGTGGTTTTGATTTATGTTTCCTGGGGATTAGTGATGCTGAGCGTCTTTTCATGTACCTGTTGGCCATCTGTGTATCTTCTTTGGAATAATATCTATTCAGGTCCTCTGCCCATTTTTTACTTGGGTTGTTTGCTCTTTTGCTATTAAGTTGTATGAGTTTCTTATATATTTGTGGATATGAACCATTTATTGGATATATGATTTGCAAATATTTTCTTTCATTCAATAGGTTGCCTCTTCATTTTTGTTGATGATTTCCTTTGCTGTGCAGAAGCTTTTTAGTCAGGTACACTATACCACTTGCTTATTTTTGCTTTTGTTGCCTTGGCTTTTTGTGTCAGATCCAAAAACATTTTTGTGAAGACCAACATCAAGAAGTAGTAAAGAAGCTTAGTGCCTATGTTTTCATCTAGGAGCTTTATGGTTTCAGGTGTTACATTCAAGTCTTTAATCAATTTTAAGTTAACTGTACAGTATAAGATAATACTCTATTTTTATTCCTTTGTGTGTGGCTGCCCGGTTTTCCCAACACCATTTGGTGAAAATACTGTCCTTTCCCCACCGTATACTCTTACCTCCTTTACCATAAACTAACTGACCATATATTCATGGGTTTATTTCTGGGTTCTCAGTTCTGTCTGTGTGTTTTATGTCCATACCATGTTCTTTTGATTACTATAGATTTGTAATATAGTTTGACATCAGGCAGCATGATGCCTCCAACTTTATTCTATTTTCTCAAGATTGCTTTGGCTATTTGGGTCTTTCATGGTTCCATATAAATTTTGGAATTATATGTTCTAGTTCTGAAAAGAATCACATTGGTATTTTTTGTGTGTGTGACCTTTGCTTTTATCTCTATGTGCACCATGAAATTAAAAGCTTATTCTTATAAAACCTATGTAACAAATTTGTATGAGGAGTTATAGCTACTCATGTTGATGACTCCCCCCGTTACTGATGACAAAATTAGTCAAGTAACCTCTCCCTATAAATAACCTTCTTTTTTAATTTTATTTTTTAATTTATTTAAATTGTTGTTCTTGTACAGTTTTCTGCCTTTTACTCCCATCCCAGCCCACCACCCCAGCCCTCCTCACCTCCCTCCCATTTCCACGCCCCTAGTTTTTGTCCATGTGTCCTTTATACTTGTTCCTGTAAACCCTTCCCCTTTTCCCCTGAAATTCCCTCCCCTCTCCCCTCTGGTGACTGTCAGCCTGTTCTCAATTTCAGTGTCTTTGGTTATATTTTGTTTGTTTGTTTGCTTTATTGTTTAGGTTCCTGTTAAAGGTGAGATCATATGGTATTTGTCTTTCACCACCTGATTTATTTTGCTTAGCACGGTATTTTTATAAGTATGGCATTGAATCTATAGGTTGCTTTGTGTGGTAGGGACATTTTAGTGATATTAACAATTCCAATCCATGACCATGGTATGTTTCCATTTATTTGTGTCATCTTCAATTTTTTTCATCACTCTCTTATAGTTTTTAGTGTACAGGTATTTCTCCTTGGTTAAATTTATTCCTGAGTATTTAATTTTTTAAATTCATTTGTAAATGGCATTGTTTTCTTAAGTACTTTTTCTGATATTTTGTTGTTAGTGTATAAAAACACATACTTGTTTTTGTATATTTATATATTGATTTTTGTATACTGCAACTTAATAGAAGGCATTTGTTATTTCTAAAAGATTTTAGGGGGAGTGTTTAGAGATTTCTATACATAAAATCATGTCATCCACAAATAGTGATAGTTTTACTACTTCCTTTCCAATTTGGATATGTTTTATTTCTTCTTCTTCCTTGGTGCTCTGGCCATACCTTTCAATACTATGTTGACTAAAAGTGGAAAAAGCGAGCATCCTTGTCTTGTTCCTGATTGTAGGAAAAGACTTCCATCTTTTCACTATTATGATGTTAGATAGGGAGCTTGTCATACATAAACTATATTGTGTTGAGGTGCATCCCCTTTATATTCACTCTTTTGAGAGTTTTTATCCTAAATAGATGAATTTTGTCAAGGCTTTTTCTGTATCTATTGAGATGATCAATTATTTTTATACTTCATTTTGTTAATGTGGTATATCACATTGATTGGTTAATGGATCTTGAACCATCCTTGCATCTCTGGAATAAATCCCATTTTATTTTAGCGTATGATCCTTTCAATGCATTGTTGAACTTAATTTGCTAGTGTTTAATTGAGGATTTTTTGCATCTATGTTTATTAGTGATATTGGTCTATAACTTTATTTTCTGGGTGTGCCCTTGTCAGATTTTGATATAAGGGTAATGCTGGCCTTGTAAAATGATCTTGAAAGTGTCCTTCATCTTTAATTTTTTGCAAGAGTTTGAAACTGAGTCTTATGGATTTTTAAAAAATTATTTGGTAGCATTCACCAGTGAACCTACCTGGGCCTAACAGAAATGTTTTTGTTTTACTTTTTGCAAGTTCTTAATTAAGCCTTTCAAACTGTTATACAAATTCAAAGAATACCTAAAATATGTGCATTTTTGATGAACCTTCACTTGAATATAATTCTGATTTCCCAAAAGTACCTGCAATAAGAAAAACATCTTTTTGAAAGCAGAAGAGAATGCATTTGCAAGATTATTCTCCCTTGGGAAAAGTGAATATTTTTTTCAGAATACCTCTGATACATTTTCTTTTACTTCAACGTATAATTTAATTTTTATTCATATTTTATATTCATATTTGCATGATAAAAAGTTCCACGTCTTCTTTTTAAGCACCCAAGGAATCAAAGAGGAGTAACCATTTTCAAGTCTCATAATGAAGCAATTTGCATAATTCTAATATTCATCTCATTAAGTCTCATTGGCAAATGATTGTCTCCCTTATGGAAGGTTTGAGATGAATATCACTCAGCAATTTTTGTGGCAGCCTAGTAATATCATTTGATACTTTATGTGGAATTATAGCCATCTAGAACTTCTGGCGTTCAATGTTAAAGAAATTGGCCAAACAGTCTCTTAAAAGAAGTTAGAACTTAGATGGATTAACATACTACCCAATGGCTTTCTTCATACTCGCTGTCCTGCAGCTTAGCAAAAACACTGCAGGCAAATGGAACAAATCATTTCTTCTCAGAAGAAATATAACATGTTTTAGAAGAATAAGAAAAGATTTTCATTCTCAAAATGTTAAGAAAAAACAAAGCATGAAAAATATGCAGTCTCCTTTCCAGTTAGACAATTAACAAAAATGTTTCTGAGGATGTTTTTAAAAGGCTGATTATTTGGGTAAATCAGGAGTAGTCTCGTATATGCCAAGTCACTGATGGCTGGTCAGAATTCTCATGGCCTGTTAGTGGTTAAGTATTACTACTGCCTTTTTTTTGAGAAAATGATTTTGGCAGAGCTCTTATAAGCACTGTATCTTTAATTCTCCAAACAACTCCTTGAAGTAGACACATTTATTTAACTCCTTTTACGGAAAAGGAAACGGCCACAGATAAATTATGAATTTACTCATAGTCCTACTACTCATAAGTATCTGAAAGCACCAAGAAGGATGCAATTACTTATGGCCATGTCTGAGGGTCTGGTTGGCATCAAAGTGGGTCTACACAGGAAGAGACTTTTTACACTGAATCTGGAAGTGTGAGTGTTTGGCGAGTAGTGTAGAGCGTTCCACCAGCCCTGCTGCTCCACTGGAGTAGCATGGAGTTTGCTTTGTTGCCTGTATGATCAGGACACTTAGCTCAGTGTGCTTTAAAAAAAAAAAAAAAGAAAGAAAGAAACCTTGTGATGTTCTGGCTTGAGAACACATATACACTAAATCACCTTAAAGGGAAGCTCAAAATTGAGATGGACTCGGTGGTTACAGTCATTGTTTTAATCCCTCACTCTTAATCATGAACAGGTAGCCAACAGATTACAGTTACCAAAAGAAATCCTTTAAAGTGAAGAATAGTAACCAACACAAAGCACAAATAAATCAATCTTAGAGAAGCACAGAGTATGCAAAAAAAAAAAAAGGAAGAAAGGAAGGGAGAAAAAAAAAGTAACAACATCCCAAGAGAAATAAGAAAAAAAATGTGAAACCAAAACAAGAAAAAGATTCTTAAAATATTGCAGAAAGCAACACTGAGATTTTGGAAATTAAAACTATTATAGCAGAAATAAAGAACCAAATAAGAGTTGAGAAAATTTCCCATAAAGTATTAAAGGGAAAGAAAGGAAAATATAAAAGATAAAGTTAAAAGAATAACTAAGCAAGTCCAATTCCAAAATCCACATAATAGGAGTTCTGCAAAAAAGGGGAGAGGAGCATCAATGAAACAATTTAAGAAAATTTCCTAGATGAGTAGGAGTTGTCACACTGAAAAGCACCAACAGGCTTAATACATTCACTTTAAGTCACATCACTGCAAAATTTCAGAGCATCTGTGACAAATTAGAGGATGCTACAAGCTTCTAGAAAAGGAAAAGCACAGATCGAATACAAAAGATCAAAGATTAGAATGACTTTATATTTCTTTAGGCACAGGAAGTTGGAGGACAAAGGAGAAAAAAGCTCCTGAAATTAAAAATTAGAGGGAAAATTATCTCCTGTTTAAAATATGAACTAAGCCAAACTACTGATCAAGTGAGGGTATAAGGCATTTTTAGATAAGCCAGATCCACAAAAATGTATCACACCTGTATACACATTCACTTTTCCCCATGAAACAAACACTGGAGTCTTTGTTTCAAAAAACAAGAGAAAAACAAACAAAAGCAAAATAAACGAACAAAAAAAAAGGAACTCTGTAATGAATAGGAGATCTCGGACAGGAGGACGGTAATGGGATTCCCCAAGTAATGAAGGGAGATACCAGGATTACTGCTGCTCATAGACATAGTCTGGACTTAAAGCACAGATGAAAGCTTACGGCCATGGACAGCTGTATTCTATACTCCATTTATAGTCACTCTTTTCTTCAAAGTTCAAATATGGCTCAAATACACTTGGAAATGCAGGTGCTGGTGGTAGGGAGAGATGATAAGAATCAGTATGAGGAGGTAAGCAGAAGAATGGAAGGCTATGATGACAAGTCACCTGTTTTCCAACTCTGTGGGGTGTGTGGGGAGGGGACAGGAGCCTGAGTCACACAGTGTCTGAGGACTCACCTCCTTGGCTTCAACCAGGACAAGTCCACTTCCACCTCTTGAACGTATTTTATATAGAGAAGAATTAAATTTGCTGGCAAAAATAGTGGAAATCATGACTCTGTATCACAGGTTGTCATTGAAGTATTCTAGGCAGGAGAGTGACAAAATGAGATCTGAATTTTAGAAAGAGAACTTCAGCTTCAGTGTTGAGTACAGAGTAGAGGGAAGTAAGAGGAGAGGAGGTCAGGAGACCACCCACAAGGCTGCAGTGCTACAAGCAAGATACTTACAAAAGTGACAATGAGGGTGGACAAAGAGAACAGAATATGTCCATATAAAAATGGGTAGAATCAATATAGAATTTAGTGAGTCAAGGCGAGAGAGAATAACCATGGCTCCCAGAGTCACAGTTTAGGCAACTGTGTTGATGGTAATCTATCTGCCGAAGTGCAAAGAAAATGAAGGAGAAATTGCCAATTAGTAGAGGAATATTCAGATGTCCATTTTGGACATGAACAGTCCAGGTGGAGATGTCCGGTTAGCAGCGGGGTATGTAGTTCGGAGTTCTGGAGGGAGATAGGGGTGTATATTTTGGGTTCCTAAACCAGAGATGATTATAAACATGGAAATGAAAAGAATACACAAAGTTAAAAAGACAGAGGGACATAAAATTATGGTAGATCATGAGCAAATATGGGGTGTGGGAAGTTAGAAACACTGAAATATTTGCTCTCTTGGAAAGATGATGCTGTGTATAAAATAAGCCTCATTTCTTTTGACTCTACAACTAAAAGAAAAATTATCTTGCTCTGGCCAAACTTCAGACCCTGCCTCCCAGAGACACTGAAGGAATGCTCCGCGGAGGGGACCTCAGGGAGAAGGTGGCGTGTGAGAGAAGACCCAATGAGCTGCCTTTCTTAAGTGGCGGCCTGGCTGTCACAAAAAGTGGTGGCAGCGGTGCGGAGCTGATTTTGCTGCCTTTCTGAACCACGGCCGCAATTGGTTCCCCATCTCACTCCCCAGGTTCCAGTTTAGAAAATCTGGCTCAGCAACTGGTTCTGATCTCAGCTTTGAAAATCAGGGCATAGATTTTTTGAAGCTTGACATTATTTGTGTGGCTTGCAGAATTTCAGCAGCATTATTTCATGCACCAGGAAATACTGAGCAAAGTAAAGAAACAAAATAAGCAAGGTGGGTCGAACTGTAGAACCCTAGGTTTGGGTTGTTCTGTGGCTTAAGGCGACCAGCCTCATAAATTAGAGCTTCATTTTGTAAGCTGTGTTCATGCTTAACAATCGTACTTCCCCAGAGCATGAGTTATTTGGGGCCTTGAATTTGTGAATTGGAATAAGAGTATTTTTCATGGCTACTCTAAATATCTAATCCCAATTTCTTCCCTAGTCCTCAAACTACCAGCTGCGTTGTACCGGCAGCCTCCACAGCGTTCCCTGTTTTAAAGGGAAGCCTGTGACCCTGTTCTGCACGTCTGAGGTTGCCTCCAGCTGAGACTGTTCAGGGCAGATGAGGAAACCTACAAGAAAGGAAGTGGCTAATAAATCCACATGTTACAAAATCATTGAAGATTTTATTAGAAATTCATTTGTGTAAATGAATTGTTTTTAAGTAGAAGGGTAGTCTTTATGTTTTCTAAATGCAAGCATTAGAAAGGTCTATTTACAAAAAGTCCATTTATAAAGCTATATTGCAGTTTATTCTGTTTATAATTTTTCTTGTTTTGGTTATTTTGTCCAGGCTAGAAATAGTTTCTAAAACATTTCAACTTTCATACTGTTTAAAAGATCTACTTATATATGGAATTCTTTTTTTCAAAATAGCTATGTAAGCATGTCTGAAGTTTGCTATTATTTATCAGCTACTCAGATGGTTTTGTAAATATTTCATAGGTGTACAATGGAACCTCTTAAGATGTCAGAATTCATTTTGGAAACTGAAATAATGTAGTATTACATATATCCAATAATATTCAATTTAATAGACTGGTTGGTCAATATTATACATTTAATTATATTCATTTGGGTCCATTTTACATATGCATTATGCAAGAAGCAAAGCCTGTCTCGTGGTGTGCTTACAGCTAAATCTCAGTAACAGGAACCTGAGACTCCCACAGCTAAGCAAGTACACTCTTTTTATCATCTCTTGTTTTCAAAGTCCACGCCCTAAATGTTCATTTCTCCTATGGCTATACAGTTGAAAGAAGAAAAAGAACAAACCTCTGTGGTTTACACGTTGTGTTGTCGATCTCTTCCTATCACGGAGGCAGGAACTTCCTGTTGCCCATCACGCTGCCTGCAGCACCTAAAACAGCCCCCTGCACACAGTGAGCTGTGGGAACGGACTTGTTGATGAGGCGCAGCGCCAAGAGGCATGGTGCGTTCTGCAAACATGCCGTGGTGGTGGCGGTGAAAAGAGCCCTGCACGGGGAAGCAGGGGCGCTGTAATCTCTTCTGTATTGGGGGATGACCTTGGCACCATCTGTGTCTCAGAGTCTGAGGTTCCTCATTTGAGGAATGGGGTAAAGCTCTCTAATCTACCCTGTTCGTCGTCAGCAGGCATGGAGGAGAACAAACAAGCAGAGAAAACTCTGTAAACATCCCAATAATGAAAAGAACAAAAGAAAACAGAATGACTGAAGAGAATACAGATCTCTTGGTTTATCTCAGTACTCCACGTGCCCCTCTGTTTACAGTCAGCTTTTAATTTTTGGCAATAATGAAGGGCAGCCAAGTCATGAATAATCCTAAACACTATGTTTGCCTTTGGAGTTAAATTTGAATTTAATTGCTCTGTGTAACATTCCGAGAATTCTCCCAAAATTCTCCCCCAACCATGAAATCACAGTAAAGATCCAGTTCAATGTCAATGGCTTGGGTTAAACGTGGGATAACCTAGTTTCCTGTGTGTTAAAGGGTGCTGATTACCAGTCCAGCCCTGTGACAGTGGTGAGGTAAGCATCGTAAACACCCCAGCCATCCTTTGGCAGAACCAAGTTCGGTAGGGAGGCTACAAGATTCTTCACTGAACTCTGGAAACAGTTGTTCTATTTATTTGATTGCTTTATCAGAACAAATTAGTTGAGTTTATTATTAGGGAATTGAGACAATAAATGTTCAGCATTCTAATTTATCACTGCTTGACATATTATATGTAAATGAGGCTTACCCAGTCAGATAACTTGGCGGTGCACTTTTGAATAAATGAATATATCACACCATAAAGGTGTTGAATACAGCATGCCTAGCTCCCCTTCCACTCAGCAATTTATCATTGGTGAAACATGGGATTTTGGAATAGTGTTGACATAATTTATTTGTTTTCTAGTCTGTGCATTTGTGGATATGGTTAGGAATTGTATCCTCCTTGTGCAGCTATTGGCTGGTAAAATGATTCCTTGTAACTTCAGGAAGTGAAGTAGTACCTGCTCATTTCTGTCCCTCATGCCCACAAGCTACACTGTAATTCTAACCTATCCCACTTTGCCCTGGACATATTTTTAAATGTCAGAATATTCTGCATGTTTACACTGGACCACATTCTGGAGTGCAGGGGTTATTTAAGGCTCTTAAAATGGAGCAGTGATGAGGAAAAGAGTGATAAGAAGTGTGAGGCCCAAATCACTTAAGATGCATATTCCTGTAATCTTCTTCCTGATATAATTCATGATTTTCCACCCTCCGAGAACCCATTCAGTCAGAAATCATGTGTATGTATCTCTGTGGCATCACTTGGCCACTGGGCTTGACTCTGCCACGGTCACAAAGTTAAATTAGTGCTGCAGCCAACAGGTAACACGGGGGGACATTCATTCCACTCCACCTCCTGGGCCCCACTGAGCTGGCTTCGGAGATGGCTTACTTGGCTTTTTCTCTCCCGCCCCCATCAGTAGCAGTGGCCTGCTCTGTGTGGGCTCACCTTCATGCTGCCTCCTGCTCTCACCACGGAAGCTGACGTCAGACTTGGGTTCAGACCCTGGCTCTGGCGCTCACCGGCAGTGTTAGGGTAATTACATGCACCTCTCGATGTTTTGTAAGGGTTAAATGGAGTGACACATGAGAAATACCTTAAGACAGCAGTCCCCAACCTTTTCAGCACCAGGGACCAGTTTCATGGGAGACATTTTTTCCAAAGACTGGGGGGGTGAGCCGGGGGGAGGGGGGCTTTGAGAAGATTCTAGCACATTACATGTATTATGCACTTTATTTCTATTATTATTATGTTGTAATATGTAATGAAATAATTAATGCAACTCACCATAGTGCAGAATCAGTGGGACCCCTGAGCTTGTTTTGTTGCAACTAGATGGTCCCCTTTGGGGTGATGGGAGACAGTGACACCCGAAGTGTGTTGTTTATGTCCAGTCTACTCTGTGATCTCATTTCGGTGGCTGTCACTGCAGAAAACCCTGCTTCACAAAGATAGGCTGTTGGAAATGGAAGCAGGCTTTTTGGTGCTTTTGTGGCAATCTCAGGATATTCTACCCTGACATTAATGCAGAATGTATGGAGATTTGAAGTTGCCTCAGACATATTTATAAGGCCATCATCATTTGTGATCTCAAGCAGTTGATCCTATTCTGGCACAAAGTCAATTTCACCTGGCTTCTTCACAAAATGAGCATGGATCCATTCCTCCTCAGTTCAGGGTCTTTTGTGTCAGGAAGCAAATGCTCAAACTCTTTTCAAAACTGAGGTAGGTGATATGCACCAGCTGGCAGAAAGAAGGCCCTGGCTCAGTCTCTTTCAAAATCTCTGCTGTTTGAGACATCCCAGTGTTCACTCGTCACCCCCATTCCAGTTTGGCTTTGAACGCAGCCACTTTATCTGCCGACTTGAACACAGCTGTCGTTCTCCCCTGAAGGCACAGATTGAGTTCATTGAACAGGTTGAATATGTCACACCAGTAAGCAAGTTTCGCAACTCATTCTGTGTCACTGAAATGTGCTGGTAGTGGTGACTGTTTATCTAAGAGAAATCTCTAGAGCAGTTCCTGTAACTCAAAAACTCTGGCCAGTGGTCCACCTTTAGAAAGCCGTCTCACTTCGGTGTGTGAGAGAGGGCGTGTGTGCTCTGCGCCCATCTCCTCACAGACCTGTGCGAACAGACGTGCGTTAAGGCCATGTACTGTAACATGGTTGATAATTTTAACCACATCCTGAAAACATTAAGCTCAGGTGACATTTTTCAGCCAGCCAGCATTTCTCTATGGGTGACACAGTGCATAGACTCACATTCAGAAGCTACCTCTTTGACCCGAGTAGTGAAACCAGAAAGCTGTCCAGTCATGGCAGCTGCTCCATCCATAAATATACTCACACGAAATGACTAATTCAGGTTTTTTGATATGTAATCATTCAAAGACTTGAATAATTCTGCAGCTCTGCTAATGATAATGACAACAAAAGTGCACGTAACATATCCTCATGCACATCCTCCTGAAAAATATTTCGCACAAAAGCAACCATTGTTGCCTTGTTGTCAACATCGGTAGACTCATCCACCTGGATTGCATGTTACGGCGACTCATTAATCCTCTCTAACAATCGTACCCTCTGCTGCTTCATCAATTCGTCTAGTTAAGGTGCTAACCGAAAGAGAAACGCGTGCCACCTTAGAACTGCCGCCTCTCTTAAAAGTTCATGACCAATGTCCTTCAGCAGCAGGCAGGATCAACTCTTCACCAATAGTAAACGGCTTCTTAGCTTTAGCAATGCAGTCAGCCACTGAGAAGGGTGCTCTCAGTGCAGACACATTCGCAGAAGTGGTGGCCTTCAGTAACTGCTTCTGTTCTTCGTGTTCATGTTTTTGTGTTTTTTTTTTCTTTTAAAAGACTCAAAAGCCTTGTCTTTTAATGCAGGGTGCTTGGTCTCCATGTGGTGAAGCAGTTCTGAAGGCTTCATGGCTTTATTGGATAGCTAGTCACCACGTATTATACAAAGTGGGCTTGGAGAATGTGAATCACCAGTTGCAATGAACCCATAATTTAAGTAGGACTCTTAGTATTTTCTTTTAAATGCAGGTTTATTTTTGTTGGCAGTCTTGGAATCTTCTGCTGTCTCATCATTGGGTCTTTCCCCCTTTTTGAAGAAGCTCTCCAGCAACCTATGTTTCCTACTCATTTTGGCCGGGGCCAGCTTGTGGGATTACCAGATCTGTGACTGAGACAAGCGCGCAGTGCATGAAAGAGGACGGAAGTGGTAAATAAACTAACGGGCAGGCCACTCACAGACTAAAATAAGTGTCAGATTCTGACTTAAAGCCTGCCACTAGAAGCAGCTGTACAAATAAAGTACGTCAACTCACTGGCCTCTACAAAGCCTGCCACCAGATACAGCTTAATTGTCACTTGCCACTCAGTTAGCATTTTGATATGAATCTGCAAACAATTGATTTTTATGCTCTATGTGCAGTCAAACCTCTCTGCTAATGATAATCTGTATTTGCAGCTGCTCCCCAGAACTAGCATCACCGCCCCAGCCACCCCTCAGATCGTCAGGCATCAGATTCTGGTAAGGAGAGTACAACCGAGATCCTTCACATGCACAGTTCACAGTAGGGTTCATGCTCCCACGAGAATCTAATGCCACCGCTGCTCTGACAGGAGGTGGAGCTCAGGCAGTAACGCAAGTGATGGGGAGCGGCTGTAAATACAGACGAAGCTTCGCTTGCTTGCCTGCCACTCATCTCCTTCTGTGGTGGCCTGGGGTTGTGGACCCCTGCCTTAGACCTTGCATGTATCGAATTCTGAATTTTTAATAGATTTATGCGACTGACAGTTAAATTACACCTCTGCTTGTGCTGTTGATGTGATGACAAAGGGTTTATAAGACCAAGGAGCTCCAGCACAGACTGCCACGCTGGATGGAGATGGGAGACTGCTTCTGTGTTGTCCTGTGATCTACCTGGTCAGTGTGGATTTCTGATAGGTTAGGAATGGGTTTGGCCATGGGGTGGACTGCCTCCTCTCTGGCTAGCTGAGTGCTCAGGGGGAGGCCTGCCTGCTAAGCCCAACTGCAGTCACTTCTGAGGTGGTGTCGTGGGTTGGGGGCAACAGATTTCCCAGGCTGAGCACAGAAGCAGGAACCATAGGACCTGAGCTTTAGGTGGGATGCTCCCAGGGCAAATTTGCTAAGTGACCTTGGGCAAACCACTTCTCATTTTGTCTTTCTCTTAAAGGGAAATAATCAATCTTTTTGGCTTCACAAAGATGTAGTGAATATTAATTTAGAATACCTGCAGCAGGTAGGAAGGAAACACCACAGAACACAGGGTTAGTTTTCTGACCTATAATTAAGTATATGGGTAGTAAGGAATTATCCACATGCAAATTATACATTTAAGAGCTAGACCTTGCTTTTTTCCTAAGAAAAGTAAAGAACCCAATAATGCTTGGTCTTACATCAAGAGAACCGATAACCGGGAAGACTCCACTGATGGTATCACGGGAGTTTTACTGCATCAGGTGAGTACGATACCAAAGCTGTTAGTGAAATGATTAAAGGTAGATCAGATAGTTCAGGATGAAAGGCAAAATATGATCAATGGTTCCTATTTTACTGAGCAAATAAATTGACCAGAAGTAGTGTGAGATTAAAGGCTGAGGACCTCAACCCACTTCTGGCTGTGGTCGTGCTGACAGCAGTGGTCGTTCGGACACTCCACAGAACTGGCTCGAAGTTTTCCCCTGTGTCCTCCGTGTCCTCATTCCTCAGCCGAAGGAAAAGAGGGGTGACTCAGAGTGAGAGCAGCTGCCTGGCTGGTCAGCTAGGGTGGGGAGCTGTCCACCGGGCCCCTCTGGACATCAAGGTCTCCTCTCCCTGCTCTGGAGACTGTCCCCACTCCTTCTACCAAAAGACCCCTTGCTCTACACTTCAGAATGGCAGGGTTGACATGCAGAAAGTATTCCTACCACTTCCTAGCATATCTCCAGATACTCAGCACAAGCAATTTAGGAAAGTTCGAGCTCCGGCATTTAGGATCTTCACAGAAACACCCTTACCTTAGGCAGTTAGCTGAAAGCAGATTGAAGGTACACATGCCATTCTTCCAGATCTGTTGGCTCTACACCCCAGGTCAGCAAGCTCAGGCTGTTCCGGATATTCTGCAGGTCCAGACTGGCCTGAACTTCCCCCTTCCCACTCAGTCCTTGGCCATCACGACTGTGGAGGGCTGCAATGTCCTGTTCTGCCTGAGCCACGGGCCACCACCTGTTTTCCAGCTGAAGCTGGTCTTCTCACAGCCTCTTCACCTCCAAGTTGACAGATTGCAATTTAGCACACGGGGTTCATAAAAAGGAATAAAATGGCAACTTTTTGTTTTTTTCTGGCTTATCTCCTCCTCCTCACCAGCCTCCACTTCCCTGTGCTGGGGCCAAAAGTGTGACAGATGAAAACATGCAGCAGTCCCACGGTCTGCTGTTTCAGTGAGATCATCCCTGTTGAACAAATAGTCCATCGGTGTCATCCTAGCAAACATGTTCCTCCCTGCTCTCCCTGCTTCTTCCCCAGATGGCTGCTGGCAGCAGGGGAAACTTCCCATCCTCCATCCTCCTGATGTCAGGGTGGGGAAAGGGCCTGGCCTCGTGTGGGGTCTTAAGCTGGCCCCCTTGTACCAGCTTTAGTCCTGGCTGCCCTCTGGTTAGTCTCTGCTGAGTCGAGGTGGATCCTTTCTTAACTGTGGAATCCTACCTGTGTGTCCTTTGCAGCCCTGGCTGGTATAACTCCCGGTGCATTCACTCATGCTGCATTCACCAGGACCTGCATTCACCAGGCCATACTCCTGGGGAGCCCAGTACCCCACTGCTAAGCAGGCTCCTCTCCAGCTCTGACATATACAGTTTGCCTGGAGCCCTTGGATTCAGGTCATTTGGCCCATGCCAAAATGAGCCTTTGTAAGGCTCCCCAGCCCTCATGACTGTCCTTTGCACCACAGGAAACAGTGTTTTCTACTCCCTTCTATGCTACACAAGGGCCCAGCTGGGCTAAGGAGAGCCAGTCCAACCCCTTCCTGCCCAGGCACACAGAGCTACCACAGTTACTTGCTGTGGTTTCTACGAATCACAGCCTTGCCTCTCAGTCTCTCTAGACAGTCTAAAACAAGGGTGAACAGAAGCATCTCAACTTAAATTTTCTGTCAACATTCTCTCGTGCTCTTTCCCAGACAGGGATGTCATAGCATCTTTCTCAGTTTCTGTCCAAAGTGTATTTCTCCTGGCCATCCCAACCATTGCTAATCCAGCTATGACAGACTCCACAGTTCTCCTGTTTTCTGTTCTTGTTGTTTGGAAGGTATTCTTGTTTTATTACTTTCCCCTTAACCATCAAATGGGCCCAATATATGTTGCTCCTTAGAATCATTTGAATTATTGATGCAACACGTTTTTGTTGACTTGAGCTTTGTTCTTGGTTCTGGGGATAAAAAAAAGTTAATAAAAGTTTCTGCCCTTGCAGCACTTACAATCCAGTGAATAGCCCGAAATTGTTTTCATTCCACTTTTTATGAAATACTTGATAGATTAGTAGATTGATGCATTCACGCAAAATTCTTTGGACACCTACTATGTACAAAGCACTTTGGGAGACATTGTATAAATGTGTTTGGGAGACTATTCAGTGATGAATAAACTTTTCCTCTCTGTAAAGAACTGATAATCAAGTACGGCAAGTAAACATAGAAAAGCATATACCTGCTACAAAAGGCATTAGTAAGTACTATAATGGCTGCATAAGTTAACTTTTATGGAGGTGTAGAAAAAAAGAACAATTCATTCTGATGTGAAACAGTGCACAAGGCTTTCCCAAGAATATAGAATTTTTGATGAATCCTTGAAGTGATTTGAAAGGCCGAGATAAGTACTATATTTCAGACTTGAAAACAGTAGGAGACGTGAAGAAGGCAGAAAGTGCGTAAGAAGGCACAGGAAAGTTCATGAGGGGCAAGCAGCCCTGTGTGGTTCCAGCAAAGGGTGACTTGATGAATGGAAGAAGGAATGAAGTTGAAATGTCAGATTCACAAGCTCCAAATGTCATCTTCAGTTCAGGCTTTCCTTAAATGGCAGTTTCCAAGGAGGAGAGTGGTGGACTTGTCCTGTGATTTAGGGAACGGAGTCAGAAGTGGCTTGAAGTAGTGGAGACCAATTAACTGCCTATTGTGGCAATTCAGGCAGTGAATTCTAAGAGGCTGAGATGAAGATGTAGATATAGAAATGAAAATGAGGTTTCAGGGGCAAGAGCCATTGGGAAAAGTTGAACAGACAGTACGGGATGGGCTCGTTAAGTGAGCAGTTGAAGAAGGGCCGGGGTTGTCCAAAATTGTCCCAACCGGACTGTCTGGGAGTTGGATGGTGCTGGGACAGGGGAGATTATGAAATATACGACCACCTCCAGATATCCCATTTACAGAATATCATATACTACCAACAGTTCTCAGGTTGTTCACCCACACAGGAAAGGGTTTGCTACAGTTCTGCATCGATGCTGGAACTCAGGCTCACACATCTTAATCTTCGCCAGGGTCTTCCATGTGACATTATCTGCTCACTCTTTTCCAATAAGCTCACAAAGAGCCTCACTGAGTGTGGTGGGACATCCACAGAAGAGGAAGAAGAGGCCCTGTGGATAAATCCAGTCAGCCACGTGAGACAGCAGTGTTTGACACCCAGATGATAGGTCCCCTATGAGTATTTGCTAAATGAGTGGATTGAAACAATGCAAGATAATCTCTGTGGTTGTATGGAGCTGCATGCATGGCCCTCAGGAGTATTGCTGAGAGTGGAAAAATTGGGTCTTGGTAAAGGTATCTGCCCTTGGCTGGTATTTTTACTAATTTCTTCACGTGCCTGGGCCCTAAAGCAAAGCCCATATATTCCGCCTCCCTGTTGTGTGTTCTGTGCTCTTCCATAAGGTCAGCCTCTCTGCCTCCTGGCAGACCCTATTGCCTTTAACCTAGTAGAAACTTTTACTCCTAAGACTGTCACTTGTTTCCTTCATAATCCTCAACTTTTCCTCTAAACTAGATCATTTTGAAGAGCATACAAAATAAAGGTACAATAGCTCTCATCTTTTAACAAAAAATCTTCCCAACCCCTTCCTTTTGGGGTACAACTAAAACCCACTTCTCCATTCCTTATAAAAGAGAGTGTTTATACTCAGCATCCCGACTTCCTTACATTCCATTCTTCCCTGAACCCACTCATGTCAAACCTTCTGTCCCGCTCTCTGAAGCTGCTCTTGTCAAGGTCAATGCAAGCTGGCTTTTGGGAGTAGAGGACAGAGAGCAGTGGTCTGTCCTGGTTTTATCTGATATCTTAACTCTTCATGTACTTGATCACTCCTTCATTTTTGATACATTTTTCTTACTGAATTTCCATGAAGTCAGGCTTCTGATATTACTCTAACTTCCCAGCCAGTCTATCTGAACCTACTCTGATAGGCTGTCTCTCCTTTTCCTGTGTTTTAAGTCAGCTTTTCTCAACCAGAGCATAAAGCCCCAATGGTCACTGGCATCCACTGAAGTTAGCTCTCCTTACACATCTGTTGTAGAATGGGTTAGTGAGGTGCCACCCTTGGGATGGATAACCACTGAAATCCTCTTCTCTGTTCTGTGGGTTCGACGAGGAACAACAGTTGAGAAAAGCTGTTCCAAAGGTCAGTGTGCCCTAAAGTCCAGTTCCAGGCCCTTTTCTCAACTCTGACCACCCCTTACTACTAAGATGATCTCATGTGATGACACTCAAAATTTCTATCTCTAAACTCCAACTCTCCTTTTCATTCTACAGACTTGAAATCACCACTTGAACTACTAATAAGATCTTATTACTCAAACTGTGATCTGAAGGCACTAGGAAAACTTAGGAACTTGTTAGAAATGCAGAATCTTAGGCTCTGCTCCAGAATTATTCAGTCAAAATCTTAATTTTAGCAGGAACCTCAGGATTCACATGCAAGTTTGAGAGAAACTGGGGAAAACATTTAAAGCCTAACATGCCCTAAAAACAGATCCTTCATTTTCCCCTTGCTCCTCTTCACTGTGCTCAGAGATTCTTGAACAAATTTCCCTTCTATGAGTCTGGGGTTATAGCTTACCACTTATTTATTATTTTCTCTCTCACTCATTTAAAAAAGGACCCACCAAATCATGACTCTTGACTAAAAGAGGACTTACCTTGGAGGAAACGATGCTTAAGTACAAGGGCCCCTCACTGCACGGGCCTCTTCTAAGGTGCCCGTCTTGGCGATGTGTTCACAGGATGTTTTAGTAAAATTTCCCAAAGTACTTTTTGCCAATTGTTTAATACAACTGTCTTGTTTTATTTCCAGTTTGATCAAACTCCTGGGTGACAGGAAGGCATTGGAGTGGACAGGGGCATTTTGGTCATTAGGCTACAGGAAAACTCAGCTGAGAATACACTGTTTTAATGTAATGGAGTGTGTTTATGAGTTGCATAGGTCATTCTTGGTGAAGCCTTCCCAGGGTAGGAATGGCTTCCAGGGGCACTTGGATGGCTCACTGTGCCTTCCCCCCCATCTTAGCCTACACAAGGGGGCAGGGCCAGGGCTGTACCATGGTGCAAAGGTAGTTGTGTGCCTGACACTAAGTGTGCACGAGCAGAGGAGGGAGAATAATGTCTGAAGTGTACAGAGCCCAAAGCTAGTCTTTTGAAACTGTTTCAATCATTAAAACAAGATATTTTTACCAAAAAAAGATGTGAAATATAATTAATCAGAATTCTGTTTGTAGGGCATAATTCTCATAAGAGTGAATACATCTGTATAAGACACATGTTCTGTGCATCCCAAGTATAAACTTTTGAAACTTTCATCATCCATGCCAGGGTAAAAACAATTATCTTTATATACCCTCTATTTTAAAATGATGCAATTTTTGTTTTATGTTATTGCAGTCAAAGTTTATGGAACCTGAAGAAAGATAGGGAAACTATTATAGAACGGTGTCAGGCAATCAATTTATTTTAAAATGTTACCTATGTGTACTGTGTGATGTTTGGGGTTATCAGCTTTAAATATTTATCATTTTGTAAACTTACTTCTCGTATTAAATAAGTTCTCATTCTAATTTTGCTATTAGTAGTCATTTGTTCCTTACCTTAAAAAAAGGTGTCCTAAGCCTTTTAAACTTCAGGCCACAAAGAAGCTGGTTGTCTTTCTAAATTATTGTTCTGTTGCAAGTCCTACCACTATTTCCATTTGCCCTTCTCAGAAAAGCACCTTTTACAATATGATGTCAAATAGGATTTGTAATGCTACCAAGTAACTTGAGAAACCCTTATGTACACATTGTGTCAACTCGTGCTTCTATATTGTACCAAAGAACAGAGAGGGACTTCCTCATTAAACACACACAATGAGCAGCATTGGATTTAATTGGTGCCGTCACTGCCAATCATTTCCATCCTAAGAGGGCTTATTGGGAGTATCAGAAAGCCCCTCCTCTGATGCAGATACTTACTTATGGTCTAAATGTCCCCAGTCCACCTCTCCAAAAAATGATCCACTCAGACACATAAAAAATTCAATTAATACAAAAAGTCAATCACTGTGTTGTTAGTGGGTAGAGGATAAAGTAGTGAGTGAGAAGTAAAGGACAGCAGACCCCTTTCAGTATCCTGAAATTTCCACTCATGTGTATTAATAGAACCAAAAAATTAGGCCTAGCCCACAGAAGGCAATCACCCCTGATTTTGGTCAAATGCCTGATACCAGATTTGAGCTCCACACTTAAGCAGTAGCTCTGGTTAAAAGTCATTCTTCATTCCTCTCTTATCCTCACACCCAGCATCTGCTTCAGCAGCAACTCAAGGCAACTGTACCTTCAGAAAGTATTGTAAAGCAGACCAACTGCCACCTTCAGAGTCTAAGCCTCCTTCACTGCTCACCCAGCCTAATGTGTTAGCTTCTGGTTTCCATTCTCACCACCCTACAGGTGTTTTCCCTTCAGAGGCCAGAGCCATCTGTGTGAAACATGTATCAGATCAGCTCATTCTGCCTAAAAACAACTGGGACTTCCCTTCAGGCTCATAATGAACCTCAAACTCCTTACCTTGTCTTTACCTTTTCCAAGATCTGCCTTTCCTACCACACCTCACCTCCCCAACTCTTTCACGGCTCATTCCTGCCCTAGAGTTCTAGCCTTGCTGCTCCTTCTGTCTTCCTTTACACATAATCCACATTTCTGCTCCAACACCTTGGTTAGAAGATGACCTTGGCCACCTTCTGTGAATCCTTATGTGAGGACCTCCACCCCTCACACACAGGTGCACAGTCACTCTGTCTCTTGTTTTTGTTCACAGCACTTATATCGCAAATAATATTTGCATTTCCTTGATGATTGTTTGTTCCGACAACTATAGCATAGACTCCAAGAGGTACAGACTGTTTTGTACTCCCAACGCCTTGGACTGTGCCTAGCTTGGGTTCTGCACTCAGTAATTATTTCATGAGTGAATGGAAGGATGTCCTTACAACCTTTAAAAAATTTTGGCAATGTCTGTTATAATACTGATAAGGTAAAATTCACAATGGAATTATTAATAGAAAGTTAATTAATTGATTGATTAATTAATTTTTTACATTTTTATTATTGTTCAAGTATAGTTTTCTGCCTTCTCCCCCAACCCTCCCCACCTCCTTCCCCTGTTTTCCACCCCCCTTGTTTTTTTCCATGTGTCCTTTATAATTGTTCCTGTAAACCCTTTACTCTTTTCACCCATTATCCCCTGTCCCTCTGGTCACTGTCAGCCTATTTTCAGTCCAAAAGAACCTGTGCACCCCAATGTTTATAGCAGCACAATTTACAGTAGCCAAGTGCTGGAAGCAACCTAGGTGCCCATCAGTAAACGAGTGAATCAAAAAACTATGGTACATTTACACAATGAAATTCTATGCAGCAGAAAGAAAGAAGGAGCTCCTACCCTTTGCAACAGCATGGATAGCACTTGAGAGTATTATGCTAAGTGAAATAGGCCAGGTTGTGAAAGACAAATACCATATGATCTCACCTGTAACTGGAACCTAATCAATAACACAAAAAAAGCAAGCAAAACATAACCAAAGAAATAAAAAGTAAATTAATTTTTGGAAATTTAGAATTTAAATATTAACTGGCCATGGAGTATAATTCAAGACCAGACCTCAAGTCTTCTCACTTCTTGCCAGCATAACATTTATTACACTATTCATGCTGACTTCCTAGATGACATATTAAGTAAAAATACATTTATTCAAGATTTCACACATTAGTTTAGTAATCTATAATATATATCTGGAACAAAACTACTAAATCAATATCAGACAACACTATCAATATACTGAAAACAATTCACTTAAAAGTAAGCCCATGAAAGGGCAGGTGAGGAAAGAAAAGATTATCAGGTTATACATTTTACTTTGTTATTTATTTGTATTCCTTGATTTAAAAACAAAAAAATGTTTGCTGTCAGCTGAGTGCTTGTCCTCCCACCCCCGTAATTCCTGCGTTGAAGCCTAAATCCCCAATGTGATGGTATTTGGAGGTGCAACTTTTCGGAGGTAATTAGGTCACGAGGAAGGAGCCCTCACAAATGGGGTTAGCCTCTTATAAGAAGAGACGAGAGAGAGGCGATCTGTCTGCTCTTTGCCATGTGGGGATGCAACAAGAAGACAACCAAGCACCGACCAGGAAGAGTGTCCTCACCAGACATAGGACCTGCTGGCATCTCATACTTCCCAGTCCCCAGAACTATGAGAGATACATGTTTGTCATTTGAGGCTCTCGGTCTGTAACATTCTGGTACAGCAGCCCAAACTAAGACAGTGTTTTTGTCACCTTTAATTAGTTTACAGCATATCCTAAATGCTCTCCTTTGATAGACTACTTGTTATAATTAAACGTTATGTCTTCATTCCCTCTGCCTACACATTTAGGACTGTGCTCCTGTGATAGTAATTATAAAAATGACAAAGTTAGAAGGTGACACATTCTTTAACTTTAATCCCTGGAACTAAAGCTGTATCTAATTCTAGACTGATCATCTCCTATTCATGGCAATCAGGACCATCTACCATTTGGAATTCCCTTCAAGAAGGCACATGTTGTTTATCTGCGAGGAGTGCTGTAAGCTAACAGTCCTCTGCAAGGTTTGCTTCATCGTTACAGCCAAGGTCTCACTCACCGCAGCAGCATCCTGGTGATGCAGCAGCATCCTGGTGATGAATGAGCGTGATTGGAATACTAGCGCTGGCCATTTCTCCCCTACACAGAGCGCCATAGGCAAGTCTTGCTTGAGAACTCCCTTTTTGGTTGGCCCAGACTTTAGGAGCTCTGCGTTCCCTCCTGAAGGTTTTCCCTGTTACCTCCTCCTTCCTCCTCTTTTAGCTCCACAAACATTAACGCCTAATAAACCTCCTGCACTCTTTCTTATCTTTGTCCTAGGATCTGTTTGCACCAGAACCAAAATGATATGTTTTTGAAATTCCTTTTTCCTTCCATTTCAGGGAAGGGTATTTCATCAGATGCAGTTTCACGTAGTATCTAATCATGCCAGCGTGTACCCCATCAGGCTACACACCAAAAGGAAAAGAGGAACAAAAGGCACACACCACAAAGATATATCAAAGGACTTAAGTGGTTTCACCATCTATTCACCATTCCCTCCCTTTGGCTCCTTAGAAAGGCTGGGCATTGGTGACATGGTAAGAGTTGGACTGTGGTGGATGGGACTGAGAAACTCACCGCGTATTTAGATATTGCGCTAGTGCATTACATTTACAAATAGCTGCACTGAAGGAGGTGTGATTGCCTCTTCTTCTGTGTGCTCCCCTGCATATTAAGGAAATCAGCTACTGGAGAGTCACTTTACAGAAAAACAATGTTGTATGTTCCTTTCCTCTTATCGCCTGTTTTGTGCTACTCAACTATAATGGAAGCAAACTCCTAATGCTTTTGTCTGCAAAAGTTTTAGTCTAAATAAAATCTGTATTTTTCATCTAGCCTTAAATAACCCACTAGCAAAGGCAACACAAATAGAATCAGGTTCTGTACCTTTGCTGAGAACAGACATAGAGAATGAAGACTTGCAAAAACCCTCTACCCTGTTTCTTGCTCAAGGATTAGAGAAGCCAGCCCTTTCCCTTTAGGAGAGCTATTATTTATGTTGTTTGTGTGTGATTTTCGGGGCTCACTTTCTTTAAAGGGCTTCCACAGGATGCCATTTTCCTCCCCCTGCAAAAGAAAGAACATCTAACCATAGGCATTTCCTTTAAAACTGCTTCCATCTAATCTTTGCACCTTGAAAAGTATTGGCATTTTATCCTTGAGAAATATATTACTAGCCCCAGTGCTTTAGAATTCTGACACAAAGCACTTACTATGTTGTTAACCCTTCGGTTTATGCCTGAGGCCGGCATTTGCCTCAAGACCCCTACACCTGTGGATACCGTAGTAAAAATGTGTGCTGTGTTGGTTGGCCATGAGCTTATGCCTTCCTACCAGTGCCCCAATTTTCTTTTGGAAATGGATCTTTCTGACATCGTGTATGGTCCTCTTAGGAGGGCAATTTCAGGTGCTCACTACCCACTGGTAAGCTTGTGACCAAAAGGAATTCTCTTCTGGGACTTCAAAACAAGCAAGCGAAGACTTGGGAGAGTGAGTGCAGATATTCTAATCCCAGTGGTGGGGGTCTGGGCAGATTAAAACAAGGGAACGGCGGTCCCTGTGCCCTGGCTTCTGTCCCTCCATAGCTCCCTTGGTTTCCCTTGTTTCTAAGACAGGTCCCTAGTCTCCGACCCTTTCTGTGAGGCCCTGTGTCTACTTATGCACATACCCACCCTAACATCCTCCCCAATAAATCTTTTTTACTCACGTAGCTAGAGTTGCTTTCTCATGCTTATCAGCAAGGATCTTAATTACAGTGATGCCATGATTCTGAATCTCATATTTAAAAAAAAAAAAAACTTCAGGTAAGCAAAACCCTAGTGAGGTATGTTTTTGTCCTAGGTCCTGAATGCTGAACATTTATTTGTGTGAAGAGTGGCATAGTAGATGTTTTCATGAAAAAAGGAGCTATATTTAGCGACTGTCAGTAATTCATGTTGCTTTCTTCTAGACTCTCACCTCTTTTAGAATGCTTTCACATGCCACCTCGTGCTGACACACTTGAAACTTTTAAGTCTGCGTGAGAGATGGGTCACGAGAGGAGACTGGTGAGAACGCATCTTATGTCTCTCATGACTTGAGGTTTTGAGAGGCTGCCTGGCAACTTTTTCCTTCTAAAAAATCTATTCAGGTCCAAGAACATTCTATTATATCCTTCAGGTTCTCTTGACAATAGTTGAAGATTTAGCTGCTTAAAACTGAAAAGTTAGTGACAAGATTTTATTGGCTTTAGAATACAAATGAGTGAGTACCAGAAGCATCTCTTCCTAATGACATCAGAAAGTCACTTAAGAATGGAGGACTCATTTTGAAAGCATGAAAATATTAATTTTTCTGTGAAATATTAATGCCAAAATGTTATTCAGTTTATCATTTTATGTATTCTTTTCAGAATTTTTATTTTAATAACTGAGAAAATACAAATTACTTATGATGGTCAGGGATTCTAAGATTTCAGCACGAGCTAGAAAGGCAGTGAACTGGGGCAGCGGCTTTTATCCCCTCCCTCACTCATCAAAGTGTCCTTTGGGGATGAACCTTAGACCCCCAGGCAAAGGGGTGCTGCTGGGGCAGGAAGTGACACTGACCTGGCAGAGGTTCCCACGGAAGCAAGGGGACATGTCATCTTAGGCTGATGGAATCCTCCTGCCACCATACACAGACCACAGTCAAACCAGCCATGTCTTGTGGTGATCACATATGGGCTCTGTTATTTCGAGTGTGTTTTTAAGTTAGAAAAGAGAGGATTTATTTGACATTGTTTTTCCTATTACTCTGTATATTAGCTTTATTTATTTAAAGTACTCACCCACAGAGAATGCATTTCCTGCTATCCTACTGCAATTGTTCTTTAAAGAGGACTACAAGCAAGAGAGGAGGTTTTCAGATACCCCATGGGTACAGTAAGAGGAACTGACACTCATAAATTGCCTTTTGTGTGGCTGTCATAACACTAGGTTTATACATGGTGGGTATTTAATTTAATGGCCACCAACAATCTTGTGAGGTAGTGAGGTAACAAAATCCCTACCTTACAGAAGCTCAGAGACCAAGTCACTTGTGCTAGGCTGTATCATCAGTAAGAGGACAGGAATTTATACCCTGGTCTGTCTGACTGCAAAGAGCATGCCTGCTAGATTAGAACAGAGCAGATACTTAAACACACACAATTTTGTAGACCCGATGAAATTACCAAAAGGTTTTAAAAGCTGGTAATGTCTCTAACTTTATGGTGGAAGTTGCACACAGTGTGTATATCCATAACCCAGTTATGGGGTGATTCAGGGTTGAACGGCCTTTGAGGATGGTACACAGCTGACAAACCCTGCGGCTGTAATATTTTTGTTTTCCTGCTTCATTGGTTTGTTTGGTTTTTATTTTTCAAATATTCCATGAGTAGTATTCTCCAGGAAACAGTCTCTGGGATGGACATTACAGGATGGAGGACAGCTCCTGGAATGTGTAAAAAGGGCTAGAGGCAGGCCTAGCAGAGGGACGTTCAGAGGAGTTACAGGTGCAACACAGGCTCCGCAGCATCCAGGGAGGGCAGCTGCTCCTGGGAGAGGACTGAAATGGGAGCCATCTGGCCCAACAAAGACGAGACTGCCCTGGTCATTAGGGAGGACCTGGCAGCACACTGAACGTATGACGGGCCCCTCCCGTGTGCTCAGGGCCCTCTGATTCGCAAAAGTTTACCTGCTATGGGAGCAGCTCCTCCAGGATTCTGGGGAGTCTCCTTTCCTGGGATGATTACAAATCAAGGTTGTTGATGGAAACTGTAGCCCCCACTGCTGTGCTGAGCTTGGTGCTACAGCAGCAGTAGTGATTCTTCCTGCTCAGCGGCTCTTGTGCCAGCCAGCATTCTGCCCCCAAGCGGCTTACCCATTGAAGTCCAGGCTTGCATCTCTGGACTCCTCCTCAGGCCATGATGCTACCCTTGGAAATGTATCATCAATGTTGAGGATAACCACCGGGCACCAGACCCCAACCGGGCATCAGCTGGGCTCAAATTCTCAGAATTTTGTTTTCCTCCCCTCACTCACTGCCAAGGATGAAACACATGCAAGATTCCCTTCTCTTTCTTTCTGGGTGGTGGATTTTTTCCTGGACCGTATCTACCCTGAGTGTGCAATCCTTGTCTGCTTTATGGAGGAGGGTCTCCCAGTAGACCACTCATGTGGGGGATTTTTCCTGCGTTTGATGTATAAAATAATACTGTGTGTCACAACCTATAAATCTATGGATTTAATGACATATTCCTCACTACAGTGGGTTAAATGGTGTCCCATTGATACCACATCCTAATCACTAAAACTTTGACTGTTACATAGTAAAGATTTTACAAATGTGGTTACAATAATGCCCTTGAAACCAGGCATTATCGTGGATTATCTAGGTGAGTCCCAGATTCCTTCACAAATGTCCATAAAAGAGGCAGGCAGAGGGAAGTTACACACTCATAGAAGCGAAGGTTATGTGAAGACAGAGCAGAGATAAATTTGAATATATTGATCTTAAAGATAAGAGTGAAGCAGTCATAAGCCAAGGAATGTTGGCAGCAACCAAAAGTCAGAGAGACAAGCAGTGGATCATCCCCTGGGGCCTCTGGGGGGGCGCAAACTTGCCGACACCTTGATTTCACACATCGACCTCTGGAACTTTGGGAGAATAAACTCTGATTGTTTTAAGACATGTAATTTGTGGTGACTTGTTATAGCAACTACAGGAAATTAATGCATCCTCAGTGCTCCTCCCAAGACCCAGCTCTCCACTGACTTCATCTCCTTTTTTATATTTATATACGAAACCTCTAAAAATATTAGGAGTGGGGCTGGAAGTTGGATAGTAAAAGCAGGGTTTCGAACATCATCTCTGGTGTCAGACAGCCTGGGTTTAAATATTGGCTCTAACAGTTTCTAGCTGTGTGACCCCAGATGCATGACCTAACCTTTTTAAACCTCAGTTTCCTCTTCTGCAAAATGGGGTAATGATCATACTGCAGAGACATACTTTGAGGGTTAAATTAGATGACCATGTAAAGTGTTAACACATCAAGTACAATGTGATGCTGATTACACATTAGTTCTTCTTTTTTTAGCATACATTTTAATCAAATTGTATATTTTGGCATATACAATTTGATTAAAATATATGCAAATAGCATATATTAATTAATATAAATTCTTAAGTCAGCTATAATTTAGTAAGAGCTTACTAGTTCTCAGGCAATGCCCCATTTTCTCCATCAGAAAAAATAAGAATGCTAGTGATATGGATGTTAAAGGACTATTGTGAGAATGAAGTGGGGACAATTCACTTTAAGCACTTAGCACATTGCAAAGCATGTAAGAAGCACAAGCTGTCATTAGTACCTCTGTGCAGTGTTGCACTCAGTCCTCGCCACAGCTCTCTGAAATTGCTACCATTGTCACCCTCATTTTACAGACAAGAGTTGGGGTGAATGGTTCAAGTGCACCCAGCTAGCGTTTTCTCAAGTCCAGGACTGTCTGATGTTATAGTCTGAGAGCTCCATCCTTTCTGCCTGCCAGTGGAAGTCAGTTTTACAATTTTAAAATTCATTATTTCAGTGTAGATTCTCTGCCACATAGGAGGCATCCAAGCGCTCTCTACCAAGAGGAATGTCTTATTGTTGAGAATAACAAAGGAGTATGTTAGCAATTGTTCTATTACAATGTTTCAGGCAATAGAAATATGAGTAGATAATTTCTTAGCTCTCCTATCTCAAAAACTTTAGTGCCAAGAAAGCTTTAAAATGTCCATATTTCATAACAATTAATTGTGAAGAATTCTATACTTTCCTGTATGTCAATAGTAAGTATTTTTTAAAGTTAATGACTATGTTTACCTAGTGTTTTCCATACAAGTATCTAGGAGCCTGGAAATATTGTACGAAGCCCACAAATATTACTTTGGAAGTGTCTTTCTGGTGCATAAAAATGATAATGAAACACTAAATAAAACTGTACAAAGACACTAACATTATTTCCTAAATTTTTAGTTTTATCCATTCATTCACTTGTTCAACACTTTTTGAATGAGTGCTTAGATCACGCTGGGCTCTGTCCTAGACAATGAGGTTTCATGTTGAAAAAAATTAAACAAAGTCTCTGGTATAAAGCCTACTTTCTAGTGTCAGGAGATTCATTTAATCAGCTTGGCAACCAACTAGAAAATATCAAATTGTAAATGAATGTTCTGCAGAGAAATTAAAACATGGAAAGACCAAATGATAACCCTGCATTTATTAAACCATTGCTGATCATTTGTTAAGCAACCATCGTGAGGACATAAATAAAAAAAATCTCATACTCTTCCCCAAAGGAGCTCAAAACCTGGTTTTAACTGTACTGTGAGACAGTGTGTAATGGATCTAGGAAAAGTACAGAAAAAGTTAAAATGGTCAAATGTGAACAAAAATGACTTGCAGGTAGGAGGGAAGGTAAGGAGGCCAGCTGGGCGGAAGGAGAGGGATTGCAATAGGTACCTGGGGGGAATACAGAGGACCGTGGGTTTTAAAGCCCCGGTAAGGATCAGACTGTATTCAGGAAACTTCAAATAGTTGTGCTGCAGTGAATGACAGGGTCAGAGTCATGCTATGGGAAGTGAAAGTGGCAGTCGGGGGGTTTAGAAAGGTAAAACACGAAAGAGAAGACCCCACATGGAAGGTGATTACAATGAGCAAGGCGTAAGGAATGGGTGCTTATCTGGGATGATGGTGGTGGTGTTACAGAGCAAACTGAAGGTTCTCGAGACTGGCAAAACACTTCCAAAGTCTCACGTTCTCGAACCTGAGGGGTCAGTCTTCCACGGGCAATTAAGATCCCGGACGAGCCCCCAAAAACTGTTACCGAGCAACAGAAAAGGTTCGTTATTGTCCGCCGCCTTATGGAAAGATGTCTCTCAAAGCCAGAGATTTGTGAAAAGGAAAGGAAATGTTTATTAGTGCTATACAGAGTTAAAGTAGCAACTTAACTTCTCCATTAATATATCAAAGTCCTTTAGGATACCCAGACACCCACAGTGCTTCCTATCTCCCTCTGCCCTAAGTCAGGGTACCGTAATTGCAAGGAAGAGAAGCACACGTCTGGGATCCAGGCTCTTGACACCATCAGCTGTGTCGTCTTCCAGGCAGGATCTTTGGTTAATCTGAAGCCATGTGGCACCTTCTCATGGCCCACTGGCAAGAGTTCTCTCACCCTTCTTTCAGGCAGTCTCTCTTGCTCCCAGGCCACGCAGCCAAAGGGAGCACCCCAAAACCGCGTGGTTCTTCTTCTACCAAAGCTGTGGGGAAGGGGTCCCCACTCTGGAAAAGCCTCGTGGCTCTCCCTCTTCACCAAAGCTGCAGGGGTCTGCACTCTGGTAAAACCACGTGGAATCTCTCCTGTGAAACCGATCTCCCCCCAAATGGCTGCCATGCCTGGGTTTAAATCCCCACACCAATCCTCCTCTGCAGCCCCATTTCTGACTCCTCCTACAATCGGTTACACCTGCCGGCATTCCTGTATGTTTCCAA
>PVKU01000244.1:409415-602859 GCA_004027475.1 Anoura caudifer
ACTTAGGGTTCCTCCCCCAGTTACGTCCTTGGGGAAGTCCTTTCCATCCCCCCTGGCTCAGAGCATGGCCACAGCTGTTTAACATATCTATGAAACCAGTTAAAGGTTATAGATATGTTAAATGACCATTCTGGAGGTTATCTGCAAAACCATTGCTATGCAAAACAACTCAATGGCCCTGCTCCATTTGTCCCTTCCCCCAACTCATACCTGTAGGGGAGGGGGTGAGGACATCTTATATGTCCCTCTAATATTCCCTGGACACCGTGAGTTCTGGGCCCCATTCCAACTCCCTTTTGGGGCCCCCCTCTTGGCTGCACCCTGTTACAATGGGAATGGAAGATGAGAATGGCTGACATTCTGTTTCCTGCTATTGGCACATAACATTTAAAGCATCCATGTGTGCAGGGTGGGGAGGGGAGAGGAGAAGGGCAGTGAGACTAGGTAATAGAAACCAGGATGAGAATGGCTAGTTGACAGAGGTTAAAGCTGTAACATGAGACCTTTCACGTCTCTGTGCCTTGGTTTGCATTTCTTCATTTGATAGACAACTGCTGGTTTCACCTTCCTTCGGAGTCCAAACATATCAAGATTCAAATCAAATGAGGGGCTCAATACATGCAATAATATTTATGAAATATCTGCCCTCGACTAAGTACTATATACGTTTCTTGATAGTAGAGTCATTTTTTCTCTTCTCAGTGTCTTTAATGCTTCACCTGTGCTGTTGTGAGAGCGTTTATTACTTTCTACGTTGAATTCCAGAAACCAGAGGACTTGCTATCCTCTAATAGGCTGTAAGTGCCTTGAGGGAAGAATCCATGTCTGTCTCATTTGTATTGCAGTGAATTGCACTCAATAGACATAAAATAAATGTTTGTAATTTGAGCTTATGAAGTCATATAAAATTTGAAATAGCCTAGTAAGAGTTTTGACAGTAACTACTCAATTCTACCCAATACCCACAGTTAGATCCCAGTTGCAAAATAACCAATTGCCAAGTAGCTTATTAGATTACTACAGTACTAATACAGTTCATTTATTTAAATGACTCAAATTACCAAGATGAATATTTTATAGCCCTGTTGTTTCAGGCATATTAAAAATATCATCAGTGTAACTACATCATAATTCAATAATTATCAAAAATGCCCAGAAAATACTTGATCCAGGCTGTATAAACTTTTTTTATTAACCTAGGTATATAGATTTTTGAAAATAATTTTGTTTCTGTTGTGATTTACCACATAACACATGGATATTAGCTCAAGCCATAACTAATAAATGTATCATATTTCTAGTGAGTAAATGCTGGAATGCTGACATTTTGCTAACACTCCATATATCATGATAGCTATCAGTAAATATAAAAATGAGAGCCACAGTTCCTCATGGCTAAGGATGAGTAACTCAGGCAAGAACCAAAGAAATTATGGAAAGATTTGAAACCTTCCAAAAAAACATATTTGGAAATCCCAGTTTGGGATTGACAAATTTGGAAGCCATGCTGACCAATCAGAACCTGCCACAGGAGGGAGAAAAATCAGATACTCCAACATCCAGACAAACAGCAGAGAAGAGATTACCTGTCAGAACTGAAGGGGCAGGATAAGCCTGGCAGAAAACTGGCTTTGAGGACTCAGTAAGAATGGGATCTCAGAAACAGGCCTTGTCTGAGAAGAGTCACTGTGTGCTTCCTATACAGAAGTAAGTTAGGGGCCACACCCAGAGTCTGTGGGTGGATGCATCTGGTAGGACAGGCATATAGTGGGACTGAGCTATGGCCAACTCTTAACAGCACAGTAAGCAAACTAACCCCCAAAGATATCCAGACCCTAATCCTTAGAACCTGTAAATTTGTTACCTTGCATAGTAAAAGGGACTTTGCAGATGTAATAAAGGTTAAAAGGCCTTAAAATGGATGAATTACCCTGATGGGCCTTAGTTAACTACATGAGCCCTGAAAAGCACAGGGCTGTCTTCGGCTGGGAAGAGAGATCAGTGAAATAAGGTGGAAGGGGAGGTCAGAGAGATTCAAACATGAGAGGGATGTGACCCACCATTGCTGACTTAGAAGATGAAGGAGACCACAAGCCAGGGGATATAGTAGCTCTAGAAGCCGAGAATCACCCCAGCCATCAAGGAAACCTGGACCTCAGTCCTACAACCTCATGGAACTGAATTCTGCCCCCAACCTGAAGGAGTTTGGAAGTGGACTCCACTCAGAACCACTAATAAGAAATGCAGCCCTGCTAACACTTTGATTTCAGCTTGTCAGTCTCTAAGCTGAGTTCCCAGCTGAGTCCATCTGGTCTTCTGAACTACAGAATTGAGAGACAATAAATCTGTGTTGTTTTAAGCCACTCAAATTGAGGTAATTTGTTATGGGAGACATAGGAAACTAAAATAGATATCCAAAGACACCCTATAATTGTCAAGAGACATGAAAGGCTTAGAAAAGATTTTGCTATTTTTTTCTCTTCACTTCTCTATGTAGGCAAAAAGAAGGAAGGAAGGAAGGAAAGAAGGAAACAAGGGAGGGAGGGAGGGAGGGAGGGAGGGAGGGAAGGAAGGAAGGAAGGAAGGAAGGAAGGAAGGAAGGAAGGAAGGAAGGAGAGAAAGGAAGGAAGGAAGAAAGAAAGAAAAGAAAAGAAAAGAAAAGAAAAGAAAAGAAAAGAAAAGAAAAGAAAATTTTCAAGATGCTGGGGAATTCAGCATATCCAATACCTGAACTGGGTCAAATGTGACTTTATTATTTAATTGGGCATATTCTGTAGAATTCTGAAATTTTGTGATATGATTTTCTGATCTCTTGAATCCTGAAATTCAGTAAAGTAACATACAATGTGTGATTTGAACTAAAACTGGTGATGGCTTGATTTTTTTGCCTGTCTTGCTCTTTCTTTGCAAAAATGCTTCACCACACAGGGTGGCACAAAAGTAGGTATGCAGTTGTTTATATGGAAAATAATAAAATAATTAATAAATAATAATACAAGAACAAACTGTTTCACATACTCACCACTGTAAACCTACTTTTGCCTCATCCTGTATTTTTATATCAAAAATTGATATTACTTTCTCTGAATGTCCATTTTTTTAAGCAGGCTGCTATCAATTTTATTGGAGAGTTCACACAAACTTTCTAAACATAAAATTTCCTTGAGGATGTATTCCAACAAAGCAAAACAGGAATCTTGAAAAGTATGAGACATGAGATTGAACCACAATAGTACTAACACAGAACAATGCAGAGATAACTGTACAGCCAGTCTAACAAGCAATGGGTGAAAATCGTGATAGTGCTATGTATAGACAGTCTTTTTTTAATTTATTTTTCATTTTTAGTCACACTTTTATTGAAAAACACATATTCATCCTTATTTTGCAGGTGTTGAAACACAATGAAGCTTTTGGTTTTATTTATTTTATTTTAATTGTTGTTCTTGTACAGTTTTCTCTTTTACTCCCATCCCAGCCCACCACCCCAGCCCTCCCCACCTCCCTCCCATTTCCACCCCCCTAGTTTTTATCCATGTGTCCTTTATACTTGTTCCTGTAAACCCTTCCCCTTTCCCCCGATCTTCCCTCCCCTAAGTGGACAAAATGCTGATACTTTCAAAACTGCATTTGTTTTACTTGTATGCATATTTTTATTGGTGTTCAAGCACAGTTGTGTCCACTTTCCCCCCATCCACCCCTACCTCCCACCCTCAATCCTACCCACGTTTGGCTTTGTCCATTGTATATTTATACACGTTCCTTGATGACCCTTCCCCTCTTTCCCCCGTTATCCCCTTCCTCTGTCCCCTCTGGTTACTGTCAGTCTGTTCTTTATTTCAGTGTCTCCGTTTATATTTTGCTTGCTTGTTTGTTTTGAACCTAATCAGGTTCCACTTATAGGTGAAATCATATGTTATTTGTCTTTCACTACCTGGCTTACTTCACTTAGCATAATACTCTCCAGTTCCATCCATGCTGTTGCAAAGGGTAGGAGCTACATAGTATTCCATTGTGTAAATAAACGAATCAACAAAAAACAAGTGTTGGAGAGGTTGTGGAGAAAAGGGTACCCTAGTGTTTTTTTTCTTTTTTCATTTAATCATTATTGTATTTTTTCTATTACCAGTATTACTACTAAATGATATTTCACCTGGATCAGCTGTGTTTTGAGAACTTTGAGATTATTGGATGAGAAATTCTAGCATATAAACTTTCACATTCCCCCTCCCTTACCAAAAAAAAAAAAGATTCCAGTTCATGTAGTTGAACTTTCTTCAAAGTTTATGGTCTCCTCTAGGCCAGTCTAGACATGCAGTTGATATTCAGTTAATTTACTTGTGATTTGTATAGCCATAGACTTTGATTTTAATTCCTTTTACCTTTCCAATAGTATTTTGTCATTAGAATTATTTTGTAATAATGTAAGTAAAAACACATTATGTGGAAAACAACTTCTTTTTTTCACTGTAAGTAATAAAAGAGGGTTGAAGTGTGAAGAAATAGGTTTTCAAAAAACAGTATTAGAATATCTATCTTTACCTATTTGCTCTGTAAGTTTACTCTTGTAAGATACCAAGGAGAAGATCAAAGGTTCTTCTGTATCATTAGAATATGATTTTAAGTCACTTCCTTGATGACATGTTTGAATTATGGTTATATGGCTTAATATGTTCTATGATCTTGAGAAGTTATTTGAATTTATCTGGTCTTTATAATGAAGAAAACCCACCTCATGGTTTGTTGTGAGGATTAAATGAAATGATGTTAGATAAAGTACTTAAGTATCTGGAATGTAGCTAGCTCCCTCCCAAATAGCAATTTTTATTAAAAGTGGCAATGAATAAGGAGAAGAAAAGCAAACAAAGATTAGGAATCCACACAAGAAAGTGGTGGGTTATGTGTGGGAGGTTGTGGAGAGGAAGGGAGAATTGCTATCCCCACTGGGAATAATGGAAAATCACTATGCAGTACATTTGATTCACCAAGGATAACCTCAAGACATAGATGGTGGTACTTACAAACATTCTCCCAATTGTTCTGTTGTGGCTGCAGTTTTTTCAACCACTTTTATATGGGAGCAATACCCATGGACAGTTTTCTTGGGTTCAAGCGAACATTTACACTCAATACCATCATAGATCACACTTGGCAGCCACTCTCAGAAGACGAAGACAGGAACCAGAGCTTGCCAACAGGGCAGTGTCAGGTATTCCTTTTCCCTGAGTTTTTGAAACAATCTATGCAGCAGGTCAGGTTTGAGATGAGTTTTACATCAAACAGGTCCAGGAAGTGCACATACATCAGAAGAGCCCACATCTTTTTGGCACCCCCAGGGGCATGGCTTCTAGAGTCCCCATCAAGGACATGGCACTCACTTAGAAAAGCTAAAAATCATGACTTCTTTTCAGTATAATAGATAATACCTATCCAGATGTACTTTTCCAGTCATGGGTCACTTTTTATCATGCTCAGTGTGACTTTATAATACAGTTGGTACATAGTATCTTTACCAAGTCAGGATAACAGAGAGTTGCCAAAGGTCATACTCTCATGAGCAGGACAACAGGAATCAAAAACCCTTTATCTACATGAGGAGCTGGTTCATTGAGAAGTAATGTATTGGGCTATAAAATAAACAGATGTTTGTCAGTAACTATTCCAAGTGTGTTCTATTGAATCTTCCTTTTGTACTTATTGGACAAGCTCTCATAATAAAATCATAGATCCTTAACTTTTCACTTTTATTCAGTAATTAAATATCACTTAGAGTTGTTAAGATTGAGAGCCTCATAAACATTAGACAACTCCTTTCTTCATTCTGTCCTGCTCTCCAGAGCATGGGGGGTGGGGAGAGAATGTTTGTCTGGCTCTCACAAGACTCTTTCCACATGTATCACACATGTGATGACATAGGGAGAAGAGATGCAGTAGACAGGGCTTATTTTGCATGGTCACACTGGTGACATAAGTGGGGTTAGAAGGAACACACCTAAACATAATTAAGGCCGTATATGACAAACCCACTGCCTGCATCACACTTAACAGGCAAAACTCTAAGTGATCCCCTTAAGATTGGGAACAAGACAGGGATGTCACTTTCACCACTCTTATTCAACATAGTACTGGAAGTCCTAGCCGCAGTGATCCAACAAGAAGAAGAAATAAAAGGCATCCAAATTGGAAAGGAGAAGTAAAACTGTCAGTATTTGCAGACAACATGATACTACTGTACATAGCACCGCAAAGATTCCACCAAGAAACTCCTAGAACTGGTAAATGAATTCAGCAAAGTAGCTGGATACAAAATTAATATTCAGAAATCAGTTTCATTTTATATGCCAATCAAGAACTAACAGAAAGGAAAGTTAAGAAAACAATCCCATTTACAATTGCTACAAAAAGAATAAATACCTGGGAACAAACCAAACCAAGTATGTAAAAGACCTGTACTTGGAAATATATAAGACACCACAGAAAGAAATTAAAAAAATACAAATAAGAAAAAGCATATACCATGTTCATGGATAGGAAGAATTAACATCCCTAAAATATCCATACTACCCAAAGCAATTTGTAGATTCAACAATTCCTATCCAGATTCAAATGATGTATTTCACAGAACTAGAACAAATATTTCAAAAATGTATATAGGACCACAAAAGGTCCCACAGAGCAAAAGTGATCCTGAGAAAGAGGAACAAAATTGAAGGAATCACACTACCTAATACCAAAATATACTGTAAGGCCATAGTAATCAAAAAAGTATGATATTGCCACAAACACACAAATACAGGGTCCAGGACAAATAATGCCCCATTTTTATTACAAAATCTTTTGTACAAAAAACATAAGCATAATTCTGTAACATAACATAATCACACTCAAGCACACCATATAACATTTTAGGTAAAATATTCAAATTAAAACTATAAGTTAGCCCTGGCTGGTGTAGCTCAGTGGATTGAGTGCAGGCTGTGAGCCAAAGGGTCGCCAGTTCAATTCCCAGTCAGGGCACTTGCCTGGGTTGTGGGCCAGGACCCCAGTGGGAGCCACATGAGAGGCAACCCCACATTGATATTTCTGTCTCTCTCTTTCTCCCTCCTTTCCCCTCTCTCTAAAAATAAATAAATAAAATATTTTTTAAAAACTATAAATTATTACACCCATATTATTACCCTACCAACTACACTTAAGCAGGTGTTACTTCTGCGACTGTGTAGATCAGTGGAACAGAATAGAGGGCCCAGAAATAAACCAGCCCAGAAATAAACCCACACTTTTAGTGTCAATTTATATTTAAGAGAGAAAGCAAGCACATACAATGGGCTAAAAATAGTTTATTCAACAAATGGTGTTGGGAAGATCAGGCAGATACACGCAGAAAAATGAAATTAGACCTCCTTATACCATACACAAGAATAAATTCAAAATGGGCCAAAGACCTAAATGTTAGGCCCAATACCATAAAAATTATATAAGAAAACATTGGCAGCAAAATCTCAGACATTGCCTATAGCAATATTTTATCAGATGTATCTCCCAAGGCAAGGTAAACAAAAGAAATAAATAAACAAAATGGGAATACATCGAACTAAAAATGTTTTGCACAGCCAAAAAAATTATAAATAAAAAAAAAGACAACCCACAGAATGGAAGAATATATTCACCAATACATCTGATAATGGGTTAATATCCAAAATTTACAAAGTACTTAAAAACTCAACACCAAAAAACAAACAATCTAATTGCAAAGTGGGCAAAGGACCTGAATAGACACAGCCAAAAAGAACATACAGATGGCCAACAGACATATGAAATGATGTTCAACTTGACTGATCATTAGAGAAATGCAAATTAAAAGCACAATTAGATATCATCTCTCACCTATGAGAATAGCTATCGTCAATAAATCAACAAACAAGTGCTGGCAAGGATGTGGAAAAAGGGGACCATTTTGCACTGTTGGTGGGAATGCAGACTGGTGCAGCCTCTGTGGAAAGCAGTATGGAGATTCCTCAAAAACTTAATAGAGGATTAGCCTTTCGACCTGGGTATCCCACTTCTGGAATATATCCAAAGGAATCTAAAACACTAATTCCAAAGAACATAAGCACCCCTATGTTCATTGCAGTATTATTTAAAATCACCAAGATAAAGAAGCAGCCCAAGTGTCCATCAGTAGATGAGTGGATAAAACAACTATGGGACATTTACATGATGGAATACTCCTTAGCTGTAAAAAAGAAAATTTTACTTTTTGTGTCAGTACAGATGGATCTGAAGAACATTATGCTAAATGAAATAAGCCAGTCAGAGAAAGACAAATACCATATGATATCACTCATGTGCTGAATCTAATGAACAGACTGAACTAACATGGAAAATGGGGCCATGCTCAAGGATGAAAGCAGGATGACAGCAAGGCAGGGGAGCTTAGGGGGTGGCTGGATTGAGCAAAAGTGGAAAGGAACATTGGACATGGACAACAGTGTGGGGATTGCTGTCGGAAGGTGTATAAGGGGATGAAATGGTCATGGAAAAATACAATAAAGATTATTTTTTTAAAAAAAAGATTGTATGATAAGATTTTGTAAAGGCTCTTACCTCCTGTGATGGTTTTCCTTCCAGGGAGGCCTAGGTCCATCGTTGGTGAGATTTAGGACAAGAAAACAGATGGAAAAGTTTTTTTTTTATATCTTCCCTCTCTCTGGAGAGCACATGGCTTAAGATCACCAAATCTCAAGGGACTGAATTGGTCTTGTGGAGACTGAGACACAGGTGAGAGTTTCTAGTCAGTCTCTATTATCGCGCTGTTTGGTTTAGAAAAAAATCATATGACAAAGACTTCAATCCTCAGTTTTAGTCACTGACTTGTATAACACTCTCCCTTTTATTCAGTTTCATTAACTTTTTATCCCTTACAACTGAGAAAATTGAATTTAATAAGCTGTAATTCTTTAATTCAGAAGCACCTTCTTGGTTCACTCACTTTTGAAAATTAATCAGTAACGATCATTTTAAGTAAGTATTTTTTCATTTTAAGTATCACTAAGACTTTGTTCTTTCCTTTTAGCAAAGCAAGTTCACAAACATAAATTTTTCTTTGCTTATCCTTTGAGTCAAATGGAGAATTTTATATTTTCTAAGCTTCATTGCTACTTGTGGTCAGAGCGGCATTCAAACTCTGGCCCCAAGACTTCAATTGGGATTCTAACTCCGTATAAAGGACGTCTGCACACTGTGTGTGTGAGGCGTTCAGGTCCACTACCCAGTGAGGAGAGGGAACATGGCGCACTCCCACAGTGTGACTGTTCAGATGTTAAGTTAAAGTGTTCTCAGATGATTGATTGGTCATTTAGGCCACACATTTCTTGTCTATATTATAACCCATCACCTTTTCTATGTTGTGCTCTCCAATAGTCTCCCATGAACCTACGGATCCATATCCATATCCATACAATTCTAAAAAATAATTACATTCTAAAACATGAACAGTGGTGATTGTGGAAGCCATAGTGGTGTGCCTCTCAGATCTCCTTTCAAGAGAAAGTCCACTTTTTAAAAATCCTTACCCAAGGATATGTTTTTATTTGTTTTAGAGAGAGAGGAAGGTGGGGGGGGAGAGAGAGAGAGAGAGAGAGAGAGAGAGAGGAAAACATTGATGTGAGAGAGAGACGTTTATCCATTGCCTCCCATACACACCGCGGTCGGTACTGGGGATTGAACCGGAAACCTAGGTATGTGCCTTGTCCATAAATCAAACCTGCAACCTTTTGGTGTACAGGACAATGCTTCAACAAACTGAGCAACCCAGCCAAGACAAGGGAAAGTGCACTTTACATAAGCTGGTTAGCTGACAGCCTCCAGCTGTCCATCAGGGTCCACCATGGCTCTCTTGCCAAGACCACACTCTCCTGAGGTTGCTCCCAGCTGATCACTAAGCACAGTAGAGGTACTGGAGCTGAGCCATTTCTGCCAGACAGAGTACTGCTCTAATAGTCTTTACTCAGGGGCTCCTTGTCAGCCTCTGTTCAGAACTGCACTATAATATTCACTGTGGGCTGAAAGCTCATCCTGCATACTCTCACTCCCTCTGCACCTGATCCTTCACAAGTATGCCCCCGCTTAAGTCTCTTGAACTTTTAATGGCTGTTTCATGAAGACTCTGACATGACAAATGCTGTACAACCTATGTAAAAGCATGTTATTAGAGAGAGGAATAGAGAGATGCTATCCACCACCTCTCCTACTTCACCAAACCATTACCTCTGCAGAAAACAGAAGGGTGTGATTTTATATAGGGCTCTAAACCTAGAGAATATATATGTAGTATATACATTTAATATGCATATCCTGTTAGGATTATATCTATTAGATATAATTATATATCTTTATTTTATATATCTACTTAAGACTAGGAGAACTAATGGAAAAGTGATGAAAACAGACTCTCAAACACGTTAACCCTGTTAAAGTGTGAATTCCATCACAAGATTATATTTGAATTATTCAGAATATACACAATGAACTTCTCATTGGAAGAATGTGTGTGTTTCATTTCAACTAGGTAAATGCAGGAGAAAAACACAGGGATGACAAGGATTCAAAGAAATCTTCAATCTTTGGTTTGATAAGTCTTCAGGATTCAGAACAAATCGTTTGGTCCCCTACCCTACTGTGTTTGTTCCTGCAAAGTTCCTTCCCCAGAGCAGTGCCTCAGCTTGGGAAGTCACCTAAAGGTCCAAGGTCCTGGGTCAGTTGTGTTCGTTTCATCCTGGTGTCACCGGGTGCTCTCCCTGGCTGTATATGCCAGATACCCCTCTCAGACGATGCCTGACTGGATTCTTGTATCTCCCCAGGGTTTTACCTGAGAACATATATGGTCTATTGTGTTCTGAAGCCCCTCACACCCTTCCTGGGGCAGTTCTACTTTCACATGGCTCTACCCAAAAAGGGTGCTTGAGGGTATCTTTTTCTTTGAAGCATCAGCACCTAGCTTACCCTTCAGTGCTCTGTACTTCATTCATCTAATTCTAATTCACCAGTTTGGATTATCTCTTTCAAACAGATAAGGGACCATGTCCTCATTCTTTATATTTTTCTCCAATATTTCAGCTGTGCCCCTCAGCATCCAGCTTCGCCTGAAGGTTTAGGCCTCTAAAACAGAAAAGCCAAAAGACAGCAGACTTCTGATTGTTTTTCTATGCATTCTCTTCCTGGGACAACAGGCACAGACTTCTGATTGTTTTCCTGTGCATTGTCCTCCTGGGGCAACGGGCACAATAGCAACCATCTGCTTGAAGAGGAAAAGAGAAAGAAGGAAATACCCAGAGAGGGGAAGAACTGTATTTTTCTGCTGCTTCAGCATATGGCTAGACAATAAATTAAAGTTTTAACATTGAAAGGAACATTAGAGGTTTTCTAATTCAACCTCCTTTCCCAGTCTTCTCTATTATGTGTTCCTAACATGGTCAAGCCAACTCCACAATTCCAGTGACAGATAATTCAGTTCCTCACAAGACAGTGCATTCCAACATTGTTAGACTTCTTAGGAAGTCCATTTTATACCGAGTTGGCACCTGATTCCCTTATGGGCAGAAGGGAGCAGTGACCATGGACCTAAACAGACAGAGATGGTTCAGGTCGTCTCTGTGAGCTTCAGCTGCTTCATCTACAGAAATAATCTATCAGAGTTACAGGGAAGATTACATGAAATAAATAATGAGATAGTGTTTGTCATGGTAAATGTGTGCTAAATTTTGTTTCTGTCTAATATAGATCCAAACTTATTCATTCATTCACTCATAAAATATTGATGTAGCATTTATGTTGTTCCAAACCTTGAAATAAACCCTAGCATTCTAGCAGAGAGTGCAGCAAATGTGTGCTTTGTCTCAAGGGGATACAGTGAGTCCAAAAGGAGCATTGAATTACAAATGTTAGAAGTTGTACGAAAGAAAGCACCACGGTCCTGAGAGAGCTCATAAAAGGGGCGTCATAAACACAAGGCCACTTTCTGTCACACACACACACAGGAAGAAGGTAACCATCTCTCCCTACAATGTCTTCTTATCTCAAGAATAAACATTCCTGTTTTCATGCATTCTTCAGATAGCATGGTTATGGATGGCTTAGCTTTTCCTGATAAAATTTGGAATACTGAAAGATCTTTCCTTAAGTAACTTCTAGGTTAACAACAAACAGTTTATATTACTTAAAATTCCTTTTCATGTTTTTAAGTCCTTTTCAACATGTAAAATAACTGCAAGTATGCATTCTTTTTATAGTTCACATATTCTATATATTAATTTTAATTTGCTATTATATTTGCTTTTGTAATATTGAGAGGAAAATAAGTCTTAAGAGAAAGTATAATCCATTACCTTTTGGGAACTTATTTTAAAGTTACTTATAAGATAGCTAGATAGAGTTTGTAAGTGTGTACTTATCCCTAGACCTAGCGTTATTGTAAATTGACCAAAAGTGTGTATATACCTTGTAAGGAGATGCCTGAAATAAAAGTCATTAGTCTTATGAATATTCTGTCTAGCTGACTATGCACCTCTGATCATAAAACACAGCACCCAGAAACCCAGTCCCTTTTGTCCTTCCTCCCACTCGCTCCAGTATTTAATTCATCAGCCTGATTTCATCACACATCATTCATTTTCTTCTGGTTCCAAGAAGAATTTACACTTGGACATTGCGGGTATATTTTGCCTTTCGGGCAAGTGTGGATTTGACTCCATTAGACATTCCTAAACAATTATTTTAGACCATTTTCCCTGTCAATGTACATTCAACAACCAGTGTTGTCCTGACAAACCTGGTTTTAAAATCTTAGGTTATATGCTTGTTTGAAAGACTCTTTCTCTGTCTTTATAAAAGGGACCTCTTTGGATGTCACTACACCTTTATATCAGAAGAGCACATTTTGAAACTGTTCAGTTCTTTCTGCCAATCCCGTTTGGGTGGCCAGAATTCCTATGCCCCGAACAAGATTTCCTCTTCTGTGTTTATGTCTCTTTGAACCTGAAATTATACCTGTTTGAATGTAGATGTGAGATTTGATCATGAAGTAGGATGACTAACCCAGTAAAGAGATTTATTTCCACAGTACGGGGGTCTCTATATTCCCTCAGGAAAGTTACAATGCACTAGATCTCAATTTCTTCCTGTGGTCAAAAGAAGCTCATTAGCATCTGGCTTCCTGGCCACCACACTGAAAAACAAACAAGAAAATAAAAACAAAAATGGAAAAACTGGCACTCCAAGTAGATCAGAGGGGTAAGGGTGCAACAAGCTCTTTGACCTTGCTGCACGAATCCTGGGGTCTCGCTTCCAGACCCAGCCACCCAGCCTGAGCAGCCTCCTTTGAACCAGCTGGCGGAGCTCCCCTCAGAGGGGCTTGTGCACCAAGTGGGCACCTCCTGACTCCACACATTCACAAGCAGCTACAACGATGGGGGCAGAGCGTACAAAGGCAGGCACTTGTCCCTGAAAGAAGGAAGAAATGTCACCCTCCCTCTGTGAATAGAAGTGGTTGTTCTCACTGTCTCCCTTGAAAGCCTCATTCTCTGAAGTACAAGCTATTATGCCAAGGCAGATGCACAGTCTGGGATGTTTTCCAAATTCATCGCTGAAAAGCACGAGGTATTCAGCCTCAGCGCCTCCACGGAAGCTTCTGTCTCTGTCTCTGTCTGCCTGGCTGGCAGCCCTGAAGAGTAGACAGTTGTCCAGACGCTGGGTGGGTAGGAAGCCGAGCATGGTGACGGAGGGACTCTCAACCAGTTTCTCAGTTTACGGAGCCGGTTAGGTTTCCCCTGACAGCTGCACGCATTTCACACAAACAAAACGTTCCGCTGATGAGGCAGCAGCCTGAGTTCGTCTGAATAAGCTGCACTCTGGGCAAGGTGCAAAGTCACGAACCTCACTGCACAGCGTCCATGGGGGGGGGGGGATGTAAAAGCATTCATCATTGTTATTGCTTCACACAGGTGGAGGGCAACACTGTTTGATAACTGCTTCACCAGTTTCCATTGCCTTCCTTGATGCTTCGGATCCTAACCAAAGCCCTGGAATATATTACCAAGATAACAATTTGCTTTCCTGCTTCGTGCAGAGTCCTGATCCTTGCCATCTATAATATAGGATCAAGTTCCCCGACTCCCAGAGGCCTTTGAAAACATTTACATCTCTTAGAGTTTAACAGTTTCAAGTAAGTAGTTCAATTTCTTTAAAAAGAAGTGCTTGAGGCTAAGTAGCAACCTGTGCTTTCTCGTCTCACATTACCCATTACCTCCTCTTTCATGGAAGTGCTTATCAGAGCAGGTGTTACTGTAGAGAGGCTACTCCAATGAATCTGGGAGGGTCTTAAGTGCCTCCACTCTGGAATGTGACCTGAGAAGGAGAGTCACTCCATTGTCTTGGATTCTATGCCAGGTTTCAAATGTGTGGTTTGCATGACAAGCAGAATAGGGTGAGTTGAGGCGAGTACAGTGGTGGGTGTTGTCTCAGTGTGGCTGCCTGAGTTAAAGTAAACGAGGGCGCTAGAATGTTTTCACACAGATTTCCAATTGTCCACAGATTTCAAAATGTTGTAACTTTAAACATAATTTTAAGAAGTGTCCAAGGGAGAAAAAAATTGGTACATTCAAGAGTGTTAAATGTAAAATCCTTAACAATGCCCCTTAGGCCCTGCCTGTTCTGGGCCCTGTTTTTCTCTGTTGCCTCATCTTAGGTCACTCTCCTCTGCAAAAGGAAAGACTTTGCACTGGGTTTTATTTTGTTTTCCTAGCAAGATTCATCCAGGAAAAGTTCATGGAATTGATGAGATACGAGTTACACTGCTGTATCAGTTAGCTTTGTTGCATAACAAGCCACCTAAATCTAAAAGTCAATTATTATTTCCTAATCTGTTAGTGTTACAGAACAGACAGGGGGTGGACAAAATACCATTATTGAATGGACCCCTCTTCTGCCGGGGTCCCCCTGTACTAGGTTTGCCTTGCCTGCCTGCCAAGGAATTATAGCTCTCAATGTCAGAGATTGGTGAAAAGGAAAGGAATTATTTATTCAAAAGTTACACAGACTTAAGAGTAATGACTTAATGTCTTCATTAAAATCCCAAAGTCCCTTAAAACACCCACAAGCCCACAATCCTTCCTTCACCCCCTATCCCAGTCTGGGGTACCATATGTCAGGAAATAGAGGTCCATGGCTCAGGGAGCCCCGGTTGTTTCCAGCAATCCGTGCTCGGCTGGCAGGCCTCCCTCAGCTCCCAGCACCGTCAGCTGCATCACTGCTGCGATCTCCAGTTCTCCCTCCAAAACCTTCTTATGGCCCCCCAGCAAGAGTCCTCTCACGCCTTCCCTCCCCACAGAATTACTCCTGCATTCTTCCAAACTGCTAAGAGAGATCTGCATTGCTGCTACATTTTGCGGGGCAAAGGGAGCCCCAAAACTGCATGGCTCTCTCTTCTCATCAAAGCTGCATGGGTTGGACCCACATGGCTGCTGTGCCTGGGTTTAAATCCTAGCACCAGTCTTCCTCTGCAGCCCCATTTCTGACTCCTCCCACAGTCAGCTGCACTAGCCAGCATTCCCGTGTTTTTCCGGCTTTCTGGGCTGCCATAATAAGTTCCAGCAGGCATGGCCCCATGGTGTGAAGTCTATCATCTGCAAGCTCTCACGCAGGCGTTGTAACCAGGGGTACTTGCCTCCCAGTTAGGTCATGGGTTGTAGTCACTCCCATCTCCCTGGCTCAAAGCATGGCCACAGCTATTTCACATATCTATGAAACCAGTTAAAAGTTATAGAAACATTAAATGACCATGCCAGAGGTTAGCTGCAAAGCTATTGCTGTACAAAGCAGCTCTGCATGGTCCTGCTCCATGTGTCCCAGCCCCCAGTTCAGACTTGTGGAGGTGAGGACATCCCATATTTTTTAATATTTCCTGGAAACCTTGAGTTCTGGGCCCCATTACAAATCCCTCTTTTGGGGGCCCCCTGGCTGCACCCTCTTACATTGCTAGTACCAAATGTGTTAGTAGAATGCTCCATTTATGAGCTGTGGCTGTGGTTCCTTGGGCTCTTTGCGTTATGTAAGAAGGTCAGAGATAATTCACCTCACCTAATTTTAACTGAGAGATGATTTCATTGATATCACAACGGTATCTTGACCAAGTCGTATTTCAGTAAAACACTTTATATCTCTTTGGAGCATTCTTTACCATGTTCCCCACAGCCTAAGAATCTGTGCCCCATTACAAGAGGCAGTTTTCTTATCTGGAAGCATTGGAAAGAGCAAGCTTCTCAATGTGACTTTTGACCTTCTATACACGTGGCCCCAGGAATAGTATCATCATGTGACTTGCAGTCATACAATATATAGTATTTCTCCACAGTCATAGCAAAGGCTCAGCCCAGCCTTTGTCTACATCTCGGCATGAAATGGACTGAGCTATTCCTCCAAGTCAGATACCAACGCTAAGGGAATACTGAAATGCATAAATCTTACCCACTTCCTTGAGCAGAAGTTGTTTAAACAACTTTCTTCAAACAAAACCTTATGTGGAACCTCACACAAAACAAATAAAAGCAGAACTGGCTTTTTAAAGTGTGGGGTGGAGGTGTAAGAAATTGCCCTTTGGTCTCCTTTGGTCCATCTTTCTAAGCACCTCTTGTAAGCACCCTGAATCACCCCTAACTATTCCTAAGGCCCTGAAGAACCCAATTTGAAAACCATGACCCAAGGGGAAACCCATGGGACATATATAATCTAGGAAAAGAGCAACTGGCATGTACATGGAAATACACAATGACGTAGGCCAAATCCGATCAGTCCTGGACAACAAAGAAGAAAAAGTTGCAATAATTAAACTTTGACCAAGCAAGTGAAGAGACAGAAGATTTGCCCCAATTCCAGTAAAAAGCCTCCAAGTTACAAACTCTAGAATGGGGCCTAGCCCTTGCCATTTCTTCCCCAACCTGGACTGCCTTAACCGTTTCTTCCCTGGACTCCTGCACAAGACTAGCTGGCCTCCTTCCTGATGGTTCCTGACCCATCCAGTCAATGAACACTTTCTACAGCCATCTTCCCAAAACCAAATTTTGCTCCACTACTTCCATTATCTATGAAGTATGGAATAAAGTTGCATAGTCTTCCACACAAAACCCATCCTGGAGACTCTTTTTTCAATTTTCCTGCTTTTTTAAAATTCACATCCTATGCTCTAGCAATTTTGGAAAAACTCAAGCTCTTCCAACTTGCTATATTTCATATCTCCATGTCTCTGCAAATATTGCTCTCTCTGCCTAGAATCAGCATTTCCTTAGTGCCTGCCTGATAGAAGCCCGCCTGTCCCTCAATACACGGATTTCATATCAGCTTCTTGTGTGCAAGATTTTCCTAATCACCTTAGGTGGCCTTGATCCCTTCCTCCTATGGCCATGGCACTTTGTACATGCTCATAATGATTCACTAATTATTCTGTATTGTAATCATTTAATTGCATGTCTCTCTGCTGAGCTTAATTGCAGTTTCCACCAGTGAAAATGCCAAGTCTTATTTGCCTCCCCATCGCCAGTACCTAACACAGTTCATACATCTGGTTCCAGTTCAGTGATACTTGATAAACAAACAATAGAGGCAAAGCTTTAGGAAAATAAGGACAGGAACAGCATGGAGAATTAATTAGAGGAAAGCCTATGCAAGAGACGACCTTAGGAAGGTCCTGGGATTATCTAGATCTAGGCTGGTGATGATGATGATGATGATGATGATGATGATGATGATGTGAAGCAGAAAACATAAAGCAAAGAAGAATATTGGACATGTCTGAGAATGGAATGCCCAGTACTTGATGTGGACTTGAAAGGGCAGAGGAGTAACAGACAATAAATCCAAAATTGAGCCTGGAGCTAAGAATGAATGGTTTTAATAACAAGCCTGGGGAATAAAGGCGCGAAGATGAAGAACTCCATTTCATATGCGGTCAATGTGGACTCAGTGTTGTGCACAATGTTAGCTATTGTTGACATGTGTTTGGGTTTTGGGTTTGTTTGGTTTTTTTTTTTTTTTTTTGACTCTTCTTAGTTTTGAAAGCTGAACTCAGGGGACAGCGAGGGCTTCGGAATTGCTGGCTATATGACCCTGTCTAGGGTCATCACTTAGAATGATCAAGGCCAATGCTGCCATTTCTGCCATCGCTCCTCTGAAACTGAGGCCACATGAGATTTGAATTTTTAAAAATCGCATTGTGTCCCAGCTCCCAGTGCACACACAATCGCATGTTTAAATTGAGAACCTAAGCTATTGACTTCTAGTTTCTAATGGTCTTTTAGTAAATTTTCATTCAGATAAGTATTTAATTTCAACACTGTGATTTAACAGCTAAAGTGTATTTTCCCAGGGAATTTATGTTAGCTATATTGAGCTGTTCTGTTAAACATTTTTTAAATTACTGTCATGATTTTTTTTCCTTCAAGTTCACTCACTGTAATAGAGTAAGAATGGATCTAAATCAGGATTAAAAGCTTTTGGTGAATTCTGAGTGTTTTCTTCCTCTGACTCAGAATTAACAACTAAATGCTTCCTGAGGATTTCATATCTATAGGCAACAGACACCATCTTGCTGAGTTAAAATCCTAGTACGGGTTTGGATTAATTCTTCATTTCTAACTAGAATAGAATAATACCAACAATGATTCTAATTATATCTTGGGCTTATGGAGCTCATTTCTTCCTAGGAGCTACAGGAAGGATCTACATCTGTCCCTTTAATCGTACATGGAGACGGAATGATGTGACAAAGGTTGCACAGGATGCCAGCGTGATTAGAATACTATGTGATTAGAAATCTGGAGTTTTGATTCTACATTTAGTACTCTTTGTTCTAAGTCTCCATTTAAATAAGGAAAGAAACTAAAGAAGAATACATTGTAATTTAGAGAATGAAGAATTCCAATAGAGACATCTGTGAAGCTTTGGAGTGTGGATTATAAGGAGCTGTTAAATTTATTTTACTAGAAGTGTTCTAACATAAAGCAGATTCATATATGTCTGAAATCACTTATTGGAATACTATCTGACTGAGGCAAGGTGGAATAGATTATTTCTCAAGGTTTTTTCCAGTAATATATTTCAATGATTTCTCTGTGATATGCCCTGTTACATTTTTCCTTAGTTAAACGCTAATAAAGTATATAATAAATAAAAAATGACACTGTTAAATTGCTTCCTTTTTACTTTACCGTGGAATAAAAGGCTGAGACTTGACTTGAATTTCTTTGTGCTAGCCCCTATACAGTCTATTTTCAAAGCCGTCACCAGAGTGATGTTTTTAAGACATAGATCAGACCATAGCAGCCCTCTGTTTAATACTCTACATGGGTCCTTATTCTGCTTGGAGTAAAAGCGAAGTTTTACAGCAGTCTACAGGCACTACACGACCTATGGAAACATCCCTCCCAACCTCACTGTTACCACTTTATCCTCATCCTCTGTCCTACTATTTGCCTACCCTGCTCTAGCCACCCTGGCTTCCTTCTGCTGGAAAAGGTCTCAGGACCTTTGCATATGCTGTCTCCTCTGCTTAGTATTCTCTTCCATGAGTTATTCTCATGACTTCTTGCCTCCTCTTCTTTAAGACTTTTCTCATATATCACTTTCTCAATAAGACTATCCTTATCACCCCCTATTTAAAATTGCAAACTTCCTGCACTCCTAATAAACTCTACTCTATTGTCTCTTTTTAATAGAATCTGTCACTTTCTAACAAACTTAATAATTTGCTTATTAATTATATTAAGTTATTTGTTGCTTGTTTCTCTCCTCCTCCCAGCCTCCAGCACCTCTCACGTACTAGAACACACAGTCCTTAAGGGTAGGAGTCCTTGTCTCTTTTGTTCACTAATTCATCTCAACACCCAAAATCATGTAATAAAATTAATTATAAATTGGATCTAAAAACAGATGAAATCAATTAAAACTGAGCAATGCAAAGAAAATGGAAAGGACAAAGTAAAAATGGTGCCAAAAAAGTTTTCATTTTCCACAGATGGAGCCAATAGAACGTACATTGTTTTAGTGTTAAGATGCCTGCCCTGGAGTAGGAAAAACACTTACTTACTTACTTACTTGTGCATAAAACTTGCTTCTAAATAACAGGCCTTCAAATACTTGAAAAGAGTTTTCATGTTCCACTCCAGTGCTTAGTCTATTCTGAAAGGGTGACTATTGAGTTGTTGTACATATAATACAAGTTTGAGTTCATCTACCACCTGAGTCCTTCCTATCTCCTCTTGAAGAGCAACACCCAGAATTGGGCAGAGCATGACCACCCTCTCACTTCCAGATGTTTTGCTTGTATTAATTCAGCTTAAGATGTTTGCCTTTATAGAGGCTATATCAATGATTCATGTAGAGTTCCTATCAAATTTAATTCCTGAAACTATTAGGCTACATTTTTCCCCACCATTTACAACCAAGTGTGGGACTTTGTAGTTTTCCAGTTAAATAGCAATTTGGTAGATTTCAGCCGATGGTTACATGATGTCAAGATAATTTTGGTTTCAGGATTTTTATTAGTCATACAGTTAATTACTAATCAAGGGAGAGAATGCCCTTTATTTCTTTACTTAAGAAATATAAGTGATTGGAAAAATACCGAAAAGGACAGGTGAAGAGATGGACTGTGAAAACCTCCCTTGTGACAGATGTCAATTTATTAATAAGCACCAGTGAGGGACTATGTTGTAAGTAGTTATTGAGTCAGTTATCTGTTGTTCAAATTTCATATTCTTCTACCTTAAGAAAATTGCCTAAGTTTTTGCCAATTTAAGAACTAGTCCTGCATGACTATTTCTCTGCATTCTCTGTCTGCTGACCCTACTCTATCAGAGAAATAAATACCCTGTTATTCTCATTAGACACAGACTGGATTCCTTGTGACCTTCCTTGGGATAGTTAAGCATCATTTCTTATTCATTTCTACTGAAATATTTTTCAAGATACTACCAATCATTTGCATCATTTCACTTCTTGCTTTTTGAAAATTGGAAAATTAATTTGATATAACCCCACAAAATCTGTTTTAAAAATATCAAACAAGTTCAAGGAAATTAGAATGACATGCTGCATTATTATAAAGCATATTGCTAGGTTTCTCTATAAATAAATTTCTAACTCTAAATAGTTACATTGAGAATCTATATTCAATCATGAATGGTGAAAAATTAAAAACATCTTTAATTGGCATTACCCTTCAAAATGGAATTAGTGCTAATGAATTAAACTGCTTTTAATATTGTAGACATTCTGATTCAATTATTGCTGCTGTAACAAATTGCGAAACTATATATTGAATGCTTCTAAGTATCTGCTTCTTTTCTACCTTCTTTTCTATACTGTGTGGGGAGAAGGCAGGGAGGATGAGGGACCTGTTAGTTGAACTTAAGATCTTCAAAAGCCTAACCTCCCTTTTCCATGATTTATTCATCCTTGTCCTGTCATTTGCTGTTGCTAAAGGAAGGTCTTTAAACTGTTTGCTGTGATTAACTTGCCTGAAATTACGATTAGTCAGGAACTGTGGTCTCTGTGGTAGAATACCACAGAAAGCTCACTCACAGTACTTTATGCTCCTCACACTTAGCCACCATGCAGAGTGGGGAAAATAGATAACCTAGGAATTATGAGTTGGACTCTTATATTTTTGGAATAAGATTTGTTTTAAATGTAGTTATTTAACTGCTTGGTGATGGCTTTGAAATTCAGAAAGACGTTAGGTTAGTTTAGGCTACTTCTCTACTACTAGAACAGTCAACTTGAGGAAGTTGAGGGGAAGGGGAAGAAATTTCTGATGCAAATTTTTTGGCTTGAATTTCCTGGATAATTCAGAGGCGCTATGCAGGGAAGCTGTGCTGCTCAGGGAACCGGGACACCCAGCCAATCCCCCAGGTCTACAGCCTACACACCGGTGCTGCGGGTCAGGTTGCCCCAACTCTGCATCACAGTTTTCTCAGCTAAAAAAATGGAGAAATGGTATTTTTCCAGTGTTACCCCAGGATAATTTTACTCAAATGTGGCAGTGTTTTATGAACTATGAAATACTGCACAGACTCCTAGAAAACAATATATTTTCCCATCATTCCCCAATTCAATCAAAATGGTCAATTGAATGAACATGTATCAATATACCTGGAATCACTCATTAATCATCACATTTGGCCAAGCAGCTGGAGATGCAAAGAAAACAAGTCCTGTATAAATGCATGATCTGAAGTACATTCTTATTTATTCAGTTTTTTAAAAAATAAATTTATCTTAGCATATTTTAAAAACTATAATAGATTAACACTTTGTGTTGTTCAGTTGATTGATTTTCAACAACTATAGTTTGAAAATGCTACACTTTCTCAGTTATAAACAAAATAAGATAAATCATCATCAGGCCATGTTTCCCAAACTAAAAAAATATTATATTTTTGTACCACTATCTCCCACCCATCTACTTTATAGACCCAAATAGTTCCATGGTATACTTGGCCAGAAACAATTTATTTCTAAATATTACATTTGCATTTTGATCCTTAATCTTAGCTGTAATATTACACGCAGCTTGTCTTTTCTCCTATAACCCATCTGTGGTTGCCAAAAAGTAAAATATTTCATTAAAGGTCAGCATGAAGTCCAGCCAGATTTACCTTTTATTAATCCCTGTGTGTTGTGTAGATTGTAAGCTTTTCATCTGATTGTACTAGAACCACTTTTTGGCCCTGGAATCTTTTCTCTCAATTGGATTCACAATGCTGCTCAATGCAGAGATGAATTCGGCCATCTGGGTGTTTTAAAACATGGCCTCGGACTGGTGGAGTCTCAGTTTGGTGCAGCGTCTGATGTCCCCCTCTTTATTATTTACAGCTGGACATTTGTCAGAATCTCACAGCTTGTATCCAACAGTTTACTGGGGCCATGTACGCTTCAGTCATACTTTCTAACTCTCAGTTAGAAAAATCTCAAATTTAGCCATTACATGTTTTATGGTTTGTGGAAACATGGGGCTTCCTTCAAATGGACAGACAGCTGAAAAACTTGGTGGACAGTTAAATCCCGATCAAGTGATGCTCCCCACAGGTCAGTGATTTTCTATCATGCCTGTGCTCAGTCTCTGTTGAAAGAAAAGTAAGATCCTATTTTTGGCATTGAGTAAATGGGGGACACTAAACTTGCCGAGTCACAGGCAGCAGGGTCCTGTGTGGCAAATTGATGTGAAAGGTATAATACCTCAGCTGTTCAAGTTATCTTCCTTCAAAATGAGTCTCTGGATCCTTATTTCATCATTTGGAGACAGGACGGCATGAAAAACAGACTGTATTTCCCAGGTTTCTCTACTTGCTGAGATGCTGCACACTCTTCCAAATCCAAATGCCACCTCTTCCAGGAAGCCTTCCTGGAAGCTTGCCCATTTGGAACTAATTTTTCTGTTGCAGCCCCAAAGCCCTCACTTACAACTTGCCCGCTGTGCATGGGATGCACAGGGCTGTAGCCATCCACAGCAGCTCCCACTAAGGCACCCGCTGGGCTAACAGCAGCCAAGTATACTCATGGATCTGTTGAGCACTTTCTTCATTCTTCAGTTTGATGATCTTTATGTACCTGCATTCAGGTCTAGATTATCAGCCATCTTCAGGTCAGTGGCCACACCTTACTTTTCTGGGGGCACCTCACAATGTCTTTACACTTGAAACCTTGCCACGGAGAATGTTCAAAGTTCAATGAATGTAGAATATCCAATAAAACTATGCAATTTTCAGTTTCGTCATGGCTGCATATGCTCACTTTAGATTTTAAAAATATCAAATGTGTATTATATTTAACATAACAATAAAACTCCTAAACCAATATTAGTGGTATCACTCCACTCAGAAACTTTTCAGTTTAAGACATTAAAGCATATGAATACAATATCTTTTAAAAATGAGGGGTAAGTGTCAAATGCATTGGGAAAATATTTAAATGTGGAAACTGTGGACATTCATTAAAAACAAATTTTTTGTTATTATGATCTTGAAAGTTAGATTATTTTTAAATTTTATTTATTTAACTTATTGTAGTGAAGTCCATTTCATCTAGAGTGTTGTTCAACGCCACAATATCTTTGTTGATATTTTGTTTGGAACATCCGTCCATTTTTGACAGTGGGATGTTAAAATCCCCTACTATAATTGTGTTGCTGTCAATATCTTTCTTGAAGTCCTCTAAGATTTTCTTTATGTATTTGGGTGTTCCTATGTTGGGTGCATATATATTTACAATATTTGTGTCTTCTTGGTGGATTCTTCCCTTGAGTGTTATGAAGTGACCTTCTGGGTCTCTCTTTATGACCCTTCTTTTGAAGTTTATTTTGTCTGATATGAGTATTGCTACCCCAGCTTTTTTTTTCCTGTCCGTTTGCTTAGAAAATTTGTTTCCAGCCCTTCACTTTGAGTCTGTGTAGGTCTTTTGTCCTGAGGTGGGTCTCTGGTAGGAAGCATATGTGTGGGTCATGCTTTCTTATCCATTCAGCTATTCTATGTCTTTTGATTGGAACATTTAATCCATTTACATTTAAGGTTATTATCAATAGGTACTTATTCATCACCATTTTCATACCTGTGTTCCTCTCTCTCTCTTTTCCTTCCTTTCCTTAAAGCAATCTCTTTAGCATCTCTTACAGAGCTGGTTTGGCGGAGGTGTATTCTTTTAGACTTCTTTTGTCTGGGAAGCTCGTTATTAGGCCTTCTATCTTGATTGAGAGCCTTGTTGGGTAAAGTAGCCTTGGTTGCAGGCCTCTGGTTCTCATTACTTGGAATATTTCTCGCCATTCTCTTCTGGCTTGGAGTGTTTCCAATGAGAAGTCAGCTGTTTGTCAATGGTTATTAACTTATTGGTTAATAAAATTATTATAGGTTCCAGGTGTACAATTTGTTGGATTTTTTAATTATTTATTTATTTTTAGAGAGAGGGGAAGGGAGGGAGAAAGAGAGGGAGAGAAACATCAATGTGTGGTTGCCTCTTGCTCACCCCGGTACCCTGCACCAGGGAACTTGGCTGGCAGCCCAGGCATGTGGCCTGATTGGGAATCTAACCAGTAACTCTTTGGTTCACAGGCTGGCACTCAATCCACTGAGCTACACCAGCCAGGGATTCCAGGTGTACAATTCTATAATACATCATCTGTATATTGTATTGTGTGTTCACCACCCCAAGTCACACCTCATTCAGTCACCATTTATTCCCCTTTACCCTCTTCTGCCTCCTCCATCCCCATTTCCATCTAGTAATCAAAATACTATTTTCTGTGTATATGGGGTTTGTTGGTTTTCTTGTTTTGTCTTGTTTTATTTTTGCTTAATTCATTCACCTTTTTCACCCAGCCCCTAAAACCACTCACCTCTGACATCTGCCAGTCTCGGTCTGTTCTCTGTACCTCTGAGTCTCTTTCTATTATGTTTGTTAGTTTATTATGTTCATTATATTCTGTACATAAGTGAAGTCATATGGTATTTGTATTACTCTGACTTATTTCACTAAGCACAATATTCTCTAGGTCCAGCCATGCCATTGCAAAAGGTAAGATTTCCTGTAAGTACCACAATTTTTATCCATTCATTTATGGATGGGCACTTGGGTGCTTCCAGAGCTTGGCTCTTGTAAATAATGCTACAGTGAACATAGGGGTGCACAGATTCTTTCAAATTAGTGTTTTAGATTTCTTGGAATGTATTCCCATAAGTGGAATTAGTGGGTCATAAGGCAGTTCCATGTGTAATTTTTTGAGGTATACTGCTTTCCACAGGGGCTGCACCAGTCTGCATTCCCATCAGCTGGGACCAAGGGGTCCTTTTTCTCCACATCCTCACCAACACTTGTTTTCTGTTGATTTATTGATGACAGACATTCTGACAGGTGTGAGGTGATATGTTGTTGTCATTTTAATTTGCATTTTTCTAATGATTAGTGACATTGAGCATCTTTTTATATGTCTATTAGCCATCTGTATGTTCTTTTTGGAGAAGGACATAGTCCGGTTCTTTGCTCATTTTTTAAAAAATTGGATTGTTTGTTTCTTTGGTATTGAGTTGCTGTATAAGTACTTTATAAACTTTGGATATAATCACTTATCAGAGATGTATCATTGGCTAATATGTTCTTGCATTCAGGGAGTTGTCTTTTTGTTTTGTTGATTGTTTACTTTGCTGTGCAAAACCTTTTTAGTTTGATGGAGTCCCATTTGTTTACTTTTTCTTTTGTTTCCCTTGCTCAAGTAGATATATCAGAAAAAAACATTGCCATGAGAAATGTCCGAGATTTTACTACCTGTTTTTTTCTTTTAGGACTGATATGGTTTTGAATCTAACATTTAAAATTTTAATCCATTTTAAGTTTATTCATGTGTATGTTGTACACAACTAGACCACAAGAAGGTGGTCTAGTTTCATTTTTTGCCCATATCTCCAATTTTCCCAACACCATTTATTGAATAGACTGTTTTACCCCATTGATGTTCTTGGCTCCTTTGTCATATATTAATTAGCCATAAAGACATGGGTGTATTTTTGGGCTCTCTATTCTGTTCCATTGATCTATATGTCTGTTTTTATGCCAGTACCATGCTGTTTTGATTAATATGGCCTTATAGTATAGTTTGATATTAGGTAGCATAATTTCTCTAACTTTGTTCTTCTTTCTCAGTATTGCTGTGGCTATTTAGGGTTTTTTGTGGTTCTATATAAATTGTTGGAATATTGGTTCTAGTTCTGTGAAATTAGCCTTTGGTATCATGATAGGAATTATGTTGAATCTATAGCTTGCTTTGGGTATATGGACATGTTAATGATGTTAATTATTCCAACCCATGGAACGTGATATATGCTTCCACATACTTGTATCTTCCTCAATTTCTTTCTTCAGCATCCCATAGTTTTCCGAGTACAAGTTTTTTTTTTTACCGCCTTAGCTACATTTATTCCTAGACACCTTATTTATTTTTTGTTGTAATAGTAAATGGGATTGTTTCCTTAGTTTCTCTTTCTGATAGTTCATTATTGGGGTATAAAAATGGCACTAATTTCTGAATACTAATTTTGTGACCTGCTATTTTGCCAAGTTCATTTATTAGATCTAATAGTTTTTTGATGGAGTCTTTATTGTTTTCTCTGTGCAATATCAAGTCATCTATGAATAATAACAGTTTTATTTCCTCCTTTCCAACTTGGATGCATTTTATTTCCTCTTCTTGTCTGATTGCTGTGGCTAGGACTTCCAGTACTATGTTGCATAAGAGTGGTGAAAGCAGACATCCCTGTATTGTTCCTGATCTTAAGGGAAATATTTTTAATTTTTGTACATTAAGAATGATGTCAGCAATAGGTTTGTCATATATGGCTTTCATTATGTTGAGATATGATCCTCCTATTCCCACTTTGCTGAGAATTTTTATCATAAATGGGTGCTGGATTTTACTGAGTGCTTTTTCTGTATCTATTGATATGATCATGTAATTCTTATCTTCTTTTTTATGTGATATATCACATTTATTGATTTGTGAATATTGTACCAACCTTGCATCCCCAGGATAAATCCCACTTAATCATGGTATATGATCTTTTTAATGTATTGTGGGATATGATTTGCTAATAGTTTGTTCAGTATTTTAGCATCTATGTGCATCAGAGATATTGGCCTATAATTCTCTTTCTGTGTAGTGTCTTAATCTGGTTTTGGAATTAGGATAATGCTGGCTTTGTTAATTGAGCCTGGGAGCCTTCCATCCTCTTGAATTTTTTGGAATAGTTTGAGAAAGATAGATGTCACTTATCCTTTGAATCTTTGGTCCAGGACTTTTGTGTGCTGGGAGTTTTTTTAATTACTGCTTCAGTTTCATTAGTTGTATTCAATGTATTCTGATTGTTTGATTCTTCCTGATTCAATTTTAGAATACTGTATATGCTAGGAATTTAGCCATTTCTTCCAGATTGTCCAATATGTTGGCCTATAGTTATAGTTATTTGTTTTTGATATAGACCTGGAATGCTATGAAGTTTTCTCTCAGGACTGCTTTCTCTGTGTTTCACAGATTTGGGGTTGTTTTGTTCATTTTCATTTATTTCAACATGTATTTTGATGTCTGCATTGATCTCATTGTTAGTCCATTTATTATTTAGTAACATATTATTTAGCCTCCATGTCTTTGTGTGCTTTTGTTTTTTTCTTGTGATTGATTTCTAGTTTTATACCGTTATAATCAGAGAATATGCTTGATATGATTCCAATTTTCTTAAATTTATTAAGATGCTTTGTGTTTTACCATGTGATCTGTCCTAGAAAATGTTCCATGTGCACATAAAAAAAATTGTGCATCTGCTGCTTTGGAATGAAATACTCTGAAAATATCTAATAAATCCATCTGACCTAGTGTGTAATTTAAGACCACTGTTTCCTTGTTGACTTTCCGTCTGGAAGAGCTATCCATTAATGTCAATGGGGTAGTAAAATCTCCTACAGTGACTGTATTACTGTCGATTTCTCCCTTTATGTTCATTAGCATTTGTTTTACATATTTAGGCACTCCTCTGTCAGGTGCATAAATGTTTACAAGGGTTATGTCCTCTTGTTGGATTGTTCTCTTTATCACTATGTAGTGCCCCTCTTGGTGTCTTACTATAGGCTTTGTTTTACGAACTATTTTTTTCAGATATTATTATTGATACTCCAGCTTTTTTTTTCTATGTCTGTTTGCATGACATATCTTTTCCCATCCTTTATTTTTAGGATGGGTGTATCTCTTGTTCTGAGGTGGGTCACTTGTAGATAGCATTTATATCAATCTTATTTTTTTAAATACACTCAAGTACCCTATGCCTTTTGATTGGAGTACTGAAGCAATTTACATTTAAAGTTATTATTGATAGATGCACATATATTGCCATTTTATTATTTTAAATGTGTTCCTCTGTTTGTCTCCCTCCTCCCCTCCCCCTCCTCCTTCTCCTCCTCCTCCTCCTTCTCCTCCTCCCCCTCCTCCTCTTCCTCCTCCTCCTCCTCCTCCATCTCTTCCCCTTCCCCTGCTGCTTCTGCTTCTCCTTCTCATCCTTCTCTTCCTACTTAAACAAGACCATTTAACATTTCTTATAATACTGATTTCATGGTAATAAACTTATTTAGTCTTTTGGGGGGGGTTCTGAGAAACTATTTCTCCTCCAATTTTTAATGATGACCTTGCTAGGTATAGTAGTCTTGGTTGTAGGTTCTTGCTTTTCGTTACCTTGAATATTTCCTGCCAGTCTCTTCTGGCCTGAAATGTTTCTGTTGGGAAATCAGCTGACAGTCTTATGGAAGGTCTCTTGTAGGTAACTATCTTTCTCCTGCTACTTATAAGATTCTCTCTTTGTCTTTAACTTTCATCAGTTTAACTATGTGTCTTCATGTGGGCCTCTTTGGTTTCATCTGTTTTTGGAATCTGCACTTCCTGAACTTTTGTGTCTTTTATTTTTTGCCAGGTTAAGGACATTTTCACCCATTATTTCTTCAATTAGGTTCTTGATCCCTTACTCTCTTCTCCTTCTAGTACCCCTATGATGCAGATATTGTTACACTTTCGTTGTCCCAAAGATCCCTTAAACTCTCCTCATTATTTAAATTTTGTTTTTCTTTTTGCTGTCCTGTTTTGGTGTTTTCTGCTATTTTACCTTTCAATTTTCTGATTTGATCCTCTGCTTCATCCAACCCACTGCATATTCTTTCTAGCATATTCTTCATTTCAGATATTGTGTTCTTCACTTCTGACTGTTTTTATGGTTTTTTAACGTTTTATGTGCATGTTCTCTCTTTATTTAAGTTCTCACTAAGTTCCTTGAGCATTCTTAAAACCATTTTTTTGAACTCTATATCTGGTAAATTGCTTGCCTCCATTGCATTTAGCTCTTTTTCTGGAGATCATTCCTGTTTTTCTCAATGTGGAGCATTTTTTGTCTCCCTATTTTGGCTGCCTCTTTACATTTGTTTCTATGTATTAGGTAGATCTGCCATGACTCCCAGTCTTTGTAGGGTTGCTTTGTGTAGTAGTAGGTGTTCTATGGGACCCAGTGTCTCAGTTACTTTGATCACCTGAGCTGACTGCTCCAGCAATGTCTCTTGTGTGGGTTATGTGGGCCCTCCTATTGTAAGTGAGTGTTGATTTCTATTAGCTCTTTCATGTGTGGGGTAGAACTCAGGCTGGCTGACTGTGAGGACTGGCCTGTACCATAGTGTACATGCTGACCGCACAAAATGGAATTCACTTCAGCAGGATCTGGTTCCTGCCAAGATCTACCTTTGGACATACCACTTGTGAAGCTAATTGAATCCTGTCCTGATATTGTCTGAATCTGGCCACCGGGTATGTTAGTTCTGCCATTTCTTGGGAAGGACTCTGGTGCAGACCAAAGTCAGAAAGTGCCTGCGACTGGCCTTGGACAAGTTCTCTGGAGCTCAGAGTGATCTGCCACTTTTTGCTGCCTCTGCTGGGCCCGGGTAAGCATGGGAAAACCCAAACTGTGCACCAACGCTGGCTTTATGAGCACTGAACCTGGGGGCAATTCAGCAAAAGTTCCAAGGCATGCTGATGTCCACCATCACCTGCTTCCACCTGCAGGCTGTCTGTTAGGTTCAGTCACTGAAAGAGCACCAGTGGTACTTGAGTTGCATGAAGTAGGTTCTCAGTGAGTCACCAGGTAGGTGCAAGTGATGTTCACCAGATTGATGCATGTTCAAACTCCCTGCCAATGCTAAGTCTGAGGCCACTTGGCAAATGTTCCAGGATATACCAAGTCTAGCTGCCACCCACTGGATGCCTACAGGCCTTTGTGGTGGGATGAAGTCTCAGGGATTAATCAGGGTGAGGCCAGCAGAGTTTATCACACCCAAATAGACCAAGATTTGACTATGAAAAGGGTGGGCTCTGTGCTAGTCAGGCTGTAAAATTGGCCCCTAGCCTAGGGCCACCTAATTTAGCCTGTCCTAGATTTTGTCAGGAGCCTGCTCTCAGCAGGGCAGGGCCACTGGAAGTTGGAAGGAGAGGGCTAGTGTATCTCCTGTGAGGAGGAGGTGCTATCAGGTTGGAAGGTAAGAGGAGTGGCCTCAACCCCAGAGCCACACAAGTCAGTGTGTCTGCGATTCTGCCTAAACCTTGGCAGGGTGGAGCCATCAGGACTCAGGAGGGTGGGATTGCCTAGCAGATGTCCTATGTGGGGTGGCACCACTCAGGTTCACAGGAAAGTAGGGAAAATTATTTCCACCCCAAATCCATACATCTCAATCACTGACACCTGCTGAGTCTGCCCAGACCTCTGCATCCCAGCTCAGGTACCAGACTCCTCAGCAGGATGCAAGCTAGCTCCCCTGGCTGGGACAAGGGGGAGTACATAAGGTGGAACTATAGCATTTCTCCAGGCTAATATCTTATGGAGGGGTGTGCTCCACTCAAGAAAGATGCCATCTTTAATGTGGGAAAGGGAGTCAGCAGAATGATCCTGGCAGCTGTCCCTTTAGCTCTCTCCTGAGAGCAACAGACCCCAGTCTCTTCTCACGTGACTCTAGTCTACTCCACCCTCCCTCTGCTAGAGCCCACAGTAGTAGCTGTGAATGAGATTTTGTGCACTGGCCCTTTAACAGGGTGCCTGTGTCTCTAACAGACTCCTGCTTCTCCCTATTGGGCAGACCCTCCTGATTTTCATAGCCAGATGTTTTGTGGGCATCTCTTCCTGGCTCTGGTACTCTGGACAGGGAACCCTGGCATGGAGTGGAGACCCCAGGCTTCTCAGGAAGAACCTTTGCAGCTGAGATGTCACTCCAGAATCTCAGTCTCCTCATGGGAACAGAAGCCAGCCCTTCTTTTGTTACTGCCCTTCCTATACCAGTCTTGATATAGCTTCAATGTAAGTCCTTCGTTATGACACTTCTCTCTTGCTATTTAGTTGGTTATTCAGGTTGATTGTCCTATATTTCACTTGTAATTCAAGTTTGGTCCTGGGAGGAGGTAACTGTAACATCCAGCAACTCTACTGACATTTTGGATCCTCATAAGTTAGATTCTTATGCAGAAAGTTTGTATAGAAAAACAAACCTCTCTGGAAAATTCATATTCCATTCTAACTAATTATTTTATTTGTATTGCTAAGGATGAACACAAGTGAATAAGCCAAACATGTTTTTTGACATTTTCTAGGTGGTTTACATTTTGCAAATTAGATGTCAGGAACTAGCATTTTATATTAATGACTTGTATAGTGTCATCAATATTCTAGGGTTATTCTCAGATCCATTTTTGAAAATTTTAGATGGTTTGATTTTACATTTATCTCTTAAATAGTTCTGTCATTTGATACCCCACTTAGCAACATTTAAGGCTTTGTTTCCAGAATTTCGTACTGGGAAATTGCGGCTAATTGTTTTATTTTTCTTCCTAAGTCCCATTTAAGACATATGAAGACCCCACAACATATCAATGTAGACTTCAGTGAAGCTGTATAATAACAGAAGAATTCAGAATAAAAACCAAGGGGATTATGCTGCACTGAATCAGATTGCCAGCATTAATGATGACTTCCATATTCACCAACGTTTCATTCCGTAGCATCACGGCAATGAGCACCATTAGGATAATATATTCCGCAGGAGCTCATTATTTCCAGGCTTAAGAGCACAGGGTTATTGTTCTGTGACAGAGCTACTAAGTTTAATTGCCTCTACCTTGCAAGCGGTGCATACATTCATTACCTTAATTTGTTAAAAATGTATTACCTGAAATCATACTTAACCAAGTCATACAATTGCTTACTCTCATAATATCCACCATTTTGGTCATCTTTCACTAGGTATTCTCTGAAGCAAGTTCTTATTTTCATTCAATGATATTTTATAATCTGGCTTTTTAAGACCAACAGACCATTTCAACAAAAGAAACATTCAAATTCCTGCAAATGAACACCATGATTTTTTTCATATTTTATCTTAATTTACTCTTATTATTCAATGTTTGTTTTATAATCACTATAAAAATGGTATTCAGAGCCAAGATATGGTAAAATGTGGATACTTTTTCTTTCCTGAATAACTTTTTAAACTTCTTTAGTGTTTCTGATTGGTTTTGGTTGCTGCATTTTCCTTTACCATCAAATTATTCCCAAACTCTTCTCAAATTGTCTAAATAGCATTTCAACATATTTAGAAACATTAGCTATTTAACCAATTATTATTCAACTCTTACTTGGTTAATTAGAAATTAATTCTCAATTGTATTTCCTCATAATCTTCTCCTCTAACCTTTCAATGTAATTCAATCTGGATGCATTAACCTGCACGCCCAGTCTTCATGACGGGACCTCCTTTCAAAAGCACCTTGCAGATGGCCCTTCCCTCTCTGCTCTGCAACCCATGGCTCCCTCTCTTTCTTCCTTCACTCTCTCATTTCAGTGGATCATGTCTTGATTAGCATCCACAAGTGTATTGAGTAAGTGTGCACAGAACTTTCTCATCTGAAATACCTTACTCAGATTGTGCACTCGATCTATTATTTGTCTGGATACAAAATTCTAGAGGGGAAATCATGTTTCTTTTATGTTCTTTCCATATTCTTCAGCACACAATGCTGCTGATGAGAAGGCCAAAGCTATTTTGTATCCCAATCTTTATTCCATGGCTGGTCTCCTCACCCTGGTAGTTTGTAGCATCTTCTGTTTGTTCATAGATTCTGAAGTCTGGATGTTTTGATTTGATATGGGTCCATTTTCCCAGTTTTGTATTTCAGGAACACTGATATTTGGGTACCCATCTTACCTATTGGGTCTCTAATTTTCTTATCTTTTCCTAATTTTCACTTTTAATGGTATATATCTTCTAGAAGATTTCTTTAGGTTTATCTTTTGACACTTCTAAATGAGCCTTTTGTTTACACCATAATATTTTTAATACCCCAAAGATTATTCCCCCCAATTTTCCCTTTTTATAAAATCTTAATCTTACTTCATAGTTCCAATATTTTCTCTTTGTTTTCTGTGCATGTGGATGATAGTAGAGTTATCTTTGCTATTACATGTCTGTTTCTTCCAAATATGTCCTTTGTTTTTCCCTGATTGCTGTGGTTTCCATCTCCCATCTTAGTGGCTTAATTCAAATGTCTAGTAATTCTTAGTTGTAGGCTCATATTTAATAGGTGGGAGAGGGATTTCTCAAAAACTCTTAACATAGACTATGAGTCTTCCTGACTGTCTCCTTCCTTCCTCTCAAGGTGATGGGTATGTCTTGACTCTCGAGCAGGTCCGATGTCCCAGAAAGAGTCTTCTAGCTTCCCACCTAAAAGGCAAAGCCTGGCTCCACCTTGCACACATATACACTTTTCTTAAAACTCTTATGGATATTTTAATGACGTTCAAGAAAGGAACTAAAATATATGTTTATTTAAATGATCATCTTGACCAAGAATTTATCTCTGTCCAGTCTTAGCCACTAGAGAAGAACCCTGCATTAATAGCATACTATTTGAGGTCTGTACATGTTCCTAATTGTTTGGGGTTTTGTCTTTAAAGTTTTTATCCTCTTTGTATAATCTATTTCCTTGAAGTTTCTGTATTGTTTTTCTGCTTGTAAGTTTGGGTCTTGATCTATGAGCCTTTCCTCAAATTTTTCTCATCCTCGGCTTTCTGAGCACGATTGTGAATGAGGGCTTTGAAACTGCCCCAGCCCTGCTAAGCACATAAAGGGGCTTTTCAACTGTGAACTACACTGTGAATTGACCCATGCGGACAATTTTGGGGGGAATTCCAAGTGTCAAGTGTCTTTGATGTTTCTGCTTTGGAGTAGATTAAATTCCCCAGAAAAGAAATCTCCCAATGTCTACTTCAAGGGGCGGGATCTGGGCATCAGCACGCTGAGAAGAACCGTTCAGGGGCAGAGGTGAGGGTCTTTGCATTCATTCTCTGGTATGCATCCCATCATTTATCCCCACGTTGTCAGCGTGGCCCATGCCACCTCAGTCGTGGGCAGCATTGGCCAGTCAGTATCCTCTGTCTTCTCACTCTAACTTACGCATCTTCAGACTTTTGGGGAAGCAGGGCACGTAGCAGCGAGGAGCTGAACATAGCAGAGATCTAACTGGTTCTCAGACAGACTCTACATGGGATGCAGGATTTCAGACCCATCCGCTTCAGCTCCATTTCAAAGCAAGTAATGCTTTTTGTGATTCTGCCAATGTAACTTAGGTCTGTCCCTCTCTCTCCTGCTGACATCTGTTCCCTCTCATCCATTTACTTCCACCTTTCAAAATTGAGGGTCTTTTCCTTCTCTCATTTTTATGGATTATGTCTTTAAATATATATACTTTTCTAGTTTCCATAAGTGTGTTTTCAGTACCCTATCTTAATAAGAAACTAAGGTGGTAGAGTTTACATTTGACTCTCTCTTAGGATAAAATGATGTCTTGCATATAGTAGACACTAAACTGCTGCTGTAAAATTGAATATGTGAATACTTTAAACAATCCAAACATAGTACCATAGAATCTTCACACAGTACAGATTTAGGTATTTGACAAATTAGTAAAACCAAATATACATCTCCCCTCCAATAATGCAATATATATAAAGCTCTATAAGTAAAAAATCTACATTGGAAAAAGTTATCAAAACTTTGAATGGTCACATAATTTACTCCTCTGTTTTACCTAGTTTTTATTGATTGATTTGGGGGAGAGAGACAGATTCGTTGCACTGCTTACTTATACATTTGTTGGTTCATTCTTACATATGCCCTGACTGGGGATTGAACCCACAGCCTTGGTATATCAGAATAATGCACTAATCAGCTGAGCCACCTGGCCAGGCCCTATGTTTTATCTACTTTAAAGATATTTTCTGAGAAGCCCCAATGCTACTAGTAATCACTGAGATTAATGTTTACATTTTGTTGCACAGCATGTCTATTACAAAAGGGACACCATTTAATTAGTGGAAGGATCCTCTAAATGAGTTTTTATAGGTTAAGATTTGTTAACCCCCAAATCAAATATTTACTCCCAAATATTGAAGTAGATATTTCAATGGTTTGTGGTACTAAGTACAACTTTGATATATAGAAGCTGTCATTCTGTTACTAAATTTAATAATACAAAAGGAGTTTTAGTTTATTGCTTCCATATAAAGCTCCAGCCTATTCTGAAAAGGGCTAGAAAACTAATTGTATTGTATTTAGAAATTTTTTAGAGTCAGGTTGCTTTTGTTAATATTTCCTTCAATGAGAATTATACTTAAATCACTAGACTTTGAAAGATCAGTGTTTTAGCTTATCCAGATAGTCCAATATTTCCTTATGGGTATAGGATTAGATATTTAATTTTTGTACTTAGATATTTGATCTGTACAACTTTATGGATCAGCAAGCAATATGATTTGCCAGGCATGTCTCCATTTTTCATTCTGGATATACCAGTGCACTAGTATAGACTTTCTCATGTAACACACTGTAATTGGCTTTCATTTATAAAAAGAAAATGTGAAGTTTGTATTCAAACTGGTTTATTGAGGAGTAAATCTTGACATAGAAGGTGGCAGTATTATTTTTTAATGTGTAGGACTTTTTAAAAGAAAATCACATGTTAGCATAGCTTTAACTCAAAATAGAACTTCTTTTCTTGGTTGCAGGCTTTGGCATTTATTTTACCTTTTACATCTTAGGTAAATTATTTCTATTGAAATAAAAATTAATTAGAAAGAATATACCAAATTCCATTGAGTATTTTCCATATGCCAGGTATTCTGCTAAATACTTTATATAGGTTTCATTTAATCTTCATAATCCTACAAGTTTATTGCAATTCACATTTTACAGATTAGAAAAATACCAAAACTTAATAATAAAACAAAGTAATAACATTGATTGATAATAAAAATAAAAAATACTCACTAACCCTCACTACATATTCGTGAATACAAAACCATACCTGGGGCACTTTTTTAAGAGCTTTGCATGTGCTAAAAAAGTGAGTCCTCTGACTCACACGCAGATGAAGCGGTGCCTTTATCATTCCTGTTCACAAATGAAAAAGTGACCCAAAATCATGAGGCCAAAACCCAAAACAAGCAGTTGCATCCATAGTTGGTACTAAAATATGACTTTGGGCTCACTTGGGAAGTTTTATGCTGCAAGTAGAAAATAAAACTGACTCAAAGCGCTGCAGATGTTAAGAGCATTTAGCATCTCACATCTCAAAGCTTCAAGGCTAAGCAGGTTTCAAGGTTGATTGAATGTCATCAAGGACCCAAGTTATCATCATGTCTTTATTTTGCCACATCAGGCTGGCTTGCAAAATCAGATATACTCCTACTGGCTATTGATTAAAGCAAGCTATTTAACCTCACTAAGCACAAGTATATTCAGTGTAACTGAGAATGACACCTTGCAGTGTGGATTTAGGACTGGAAGCAGGAACATTGCCGCTTCATACATTGGTACCCACTTCTTCCTCTACAAGGTCAGGAGAATGATATCATCTACTCCAGGGGTGGTTGCAAGGATAAAGTCAGTTAAAATGCATTCAGTGCTAAGAATTATGGCTGGCGCGTTGTAAGACTACATATGTGTTAGATGTCATTGCTGTTTCTCTTGTTATGCTGTTGTGACAATGTCCAGAAAAAGAAATTATGGTGCCATCTTTGTTTTGAACATATTTCGTCCTTGCTGCAGGTTTCCTTACATACCTGTGAAGGTTGCGTTTCAGGCCCTTTCCTGAAACAATCACCAGGTAACATAGCAAGTTTACTCTGAGACTAACAGTCAGGACAGCCTGGAGCTGAGGGCAGAGTCACCACTGTTACTCAGGCACCAGGCCATGCAAAGATGGAGATAATGGAACAAGCCTTAATAACCGGTCTCATCTACCATGAACTTAGTGATGCAGAAGCTATTGGCACTGGTTCACCCAAAGAACTTGACCAAAGCCATAATGGAAAAGGCAAGGAGCTGCTCTGGTCGGGTGGCTCAGTTGTTTGCAGCACTGTCCCATACACCAAAGGTTGGCGGTTAAATCCCGGGTCAGGGCTCATACTCTAGGTTGCCCGTTCAATCCCTGGTTAAGGTGTATGGGAGGCAACCAATTGGTGTTTCTCTCTGTCTCTCTCTCTTTCCACCCTTCTTCCTTACTCTAAAAAAATCATTAAGAGTATCCTCAGGTGAGGATTAATTTAGAAAAGGGAAAGAAAGGAAAGGGAAGGGAAGGGAAAAGGAAAGGGAGCAAAGTAGCCTGAGTTCACCTCCTTCCTCTGCCATGTAACTGCTGTTGGGTGGAAACACTCACTGCTCATCCAACAGTCCCAGCTGGGCCACCAGGGCCAATTTGACTTACTGAGCAGCGGTTCTCTTCCTCCCTCATGGGCCCCCAGAAGCCTCACAGTAGGACTTCCCAATAAAAAGAGACTCCCTCCCACAGCCCCTTTTGGTCAATAATACACAAGACACTGTGCTTCCCTGCCAGACCCCTCAAACAAATGACAATGATAATACAAATCCTCCTGACTTTAGAGAATGGTTTTAAAAATCAAATATAATAGTGTGCGAAAATGCTCTATAAATCTGAAAGACACAGCAATAAAGGATGGGGGTTAATTTACCCTTACAGGACTTCTGATCCATTTGCTAAAGTGATAGATTAGTCCCTTCCTGATAATGGATTAATGGCAGATGTACAGCGTTAGAAGCTATGTGGCTCATTAACCCATGACACTAGAATCTTAGTTAATAAAAGTGAGCAACTTTATAGAATGTATATTAGCAAGAACATTCACAAAATGACCAGGATTTAATGTTTTCTAATGGACCTTTATAGCCTTTTTGTTCTTGAAGTAAATTTAAAAGACACATGAATCTGTGGCATAGAGATTAATATCATTCTAAAACACTGGTATCAGAACACTAGTAAACACGTGGGAATTTGATCCCTTCCACCTGGAAACTGGAGTTCTCAGGAAAAAAAATTAGGGAATAACAGTTGTAAGAAGCCCAAACAAAATTTACCTAGAAATTAATACCTGCTACTGAAGCTATGTCTGATATACAAAATTAACAGGGAGGCTATACCGATAAATTATCATTGTTTTAATTCTACTTCAAAAATAGCCCTAGCAAAAGGGCACTTGATCAAGAGAGAGCACTGAATTTACTGTGAATGGAGGTTTGACTATAGCTGAGAGTAGCTTCACACACAGGGCATGAAAGGAGAAGCCACCACAGTTCCGTCACCCTGTAACTTGTATTGCCAAATGGTCCTACTTACCTATAGAAAAAATATTCACTTTCCAGCTAAAGTATTTTATTACATTTTGTATATACTTTACTCAGTCTTTTTCTTAGAGCATTAGACTATCCTGTAGCACATTAAGCTTCTCAAATTTGGAAGCCAATTTTTTATATATGTCTACTTATGCTTTACTCTTTGCTTCATCAATTAATGATTTCTGCCTGTCAACACTGACATCATTTCTTAAGGTATTTAAATGTCTTTTCACTATGTTGTACAGCTGAAACTAATATAAATATTGTGTCAACTGTAATTTTTTTTAAATGTTAAAAGTCTGTCATTGTAATGCAAGTCTTTTAATAAAACCAAAGTTGTGTGTTTTATTTTTTGCTACATGCTTTATTGTAATTCAAGTTGTATTTTTATAATACCGAACAATGAATAATCATCAGCGAGCTGATTTGATCAAGTGCTAAGTTTGAATTCTAAGTTGATGGAGTTATTTTTAGGTGTCCAATATTTATATGCCAGATTGATATTCTTATTAAAGAATAAAGAGTTCTCTTAATTTGTGATAAGTATGTGTTTGTGGATTAGCATAAGAAATAAGCTTTGTAAGTAGAATTTCAAACCTTTTAAATTTACTAGAGAAATAATTATTTACTTCCCCCCACAATTTTTTTTTTGTGATGGTGAATCAGATAGCAATAATAATAGTGTAAGAATAAAGTTTATGACTTTTTCCGATTTTCTCTTAGGCTCCTTAACTTACAATCATGGAATTTCTTGGTAAGTATAGACATAATACTTGTAAAAAAATCTCAGCCAAAAAGGCTGTGGTAAATAGAACAGCCATTATTCGTGATATCCTTTGTGGAGTTGTAAAATAGTACATATTTTAAAACTAAGCAATTTCTTAGTATTTTAATTCTGGGATCACACCTAAGGGACTCCGGGTTAATTGACTAAACTCTGAAAAATGCAGTTGATCCAATTATCCATTGATGTTTATAGAAGACATTTTAATATGTCTTATTTAATTCATGTACCATTTTTTCTTAATGAGATAAAGCGATTCATCTGTGCAAACACAGTGTTATTTACATAAATATTGTTCATTAACATGTGGTTGACAATATTCAATTGTGATAAAACCATTTTTCAGAGTAGCTTAGCATAACACATTAGAAGGCAGTCAACTTTGTATTTCAATGCTAATTCCCCTTCTCATTAGCTGTCATTTAAAGCGTATTTATCAAGTGCAGTACAACCATTTTCTTTGTTTTCTTTCTTTACCATTTTTGTCTATATAGTACCTTTTGTTTATATAGTACTCTAAGATAAATGTTTTGTCTTTATTTTCTCTAATTCTTTTATAATCTATGTTACATTTAATTCTTTAATACATATGGAACTGATCATTTGATTTTAAAGTGAGCATGCTATTTATTTTATATTTAAAAACCAATAATCCCCACCTCTCTCCCCCCTTGCTTCCACCCTCCCCCTTGGTTTTGTCCATGTGTCCTTTATAGGAGTTCCTGAAAACCCTTCTCCCCACTGTCCCCTCCCTTTCCCCTCTGGCTATTGTTAGATTGTTTTTAATTTCCATGTCTATGGTTGTATTTTGTTTGCTTTTTTCTTTTGTTGATTATATTCCAGTTAAAGGTGAGATCATATGGTATTTGTCCCTCACTACCTGGCTTACTTCACTTAGCATAATGCTCTCTGGTTCCACCCATGCTGTCACAAAGGGTAGGAGCTCCTTCTTCCTCTCTGCTATGTAGAATTCCATTGTGTAAATGTACCGTAGTTTTTTGATCCACTCATTTGCTGATGGGCATTTAGGTTGCTTCAGCACTTGGCCATTGTAAATTGTGCTGCTATGAAGATTGGGGTGCATAGGTTCTTTGGGATTGGTGTTTCAGAGCTGTTAGGGTATAATCCCAGCAATGGAATTGCTGGGTCAAAAGGCAGTTCCATTTTTAGTTTTCTGAGACAACTGTAAATGGACAACAATAAAATAATTAAAAATAAATAAATAAACAAAACAGTAATCCATTTGATGAACATTAATTGCATACGCACCGTGTGTTTGGCTCTGTTCTAGGCACTGTGTGTACAAAATGAATCCATGCCAGCTTTTAAGAAAAGTAAATTCAGCGGCAAGGCAAGCTGTAAAAAGATACATTACACCCCAGTGTAGAAGGGGCTACAGAACAAGAGGAGACAGCTATGCCAATAGTAGTAGCATCTCCATTGACTAGGTTTCTTCTTCTTGGTGCACCAGATGCTGAATTCACAGGATACTCTCATTAAAAAGCTGGACTCACTTTAGCAGGAAAAAAACAGGTGTTATATTGACTACAAACTCGCTCAGTCTAAGGCTGGACAAAGACAATAGACAAATGTCCTAGGGTAGGTGCTGCTGCTGCTACTCCTGTCTCAATAGTTCAAAAAGATTAGAATATAATGAGTGATATCCAGGTAAATATGAGGTATAGAATGGTCCTTTTGCAGTGCTATGAATAACCTGTGTGTGATGTGGAAACTTAGATCAGAGAAGGCTTGTTTGGAATCCTTCTCTCCTTCCTCTTTTCTGTACAAGTTGAGCTCCCGACAGTCTCCCCCACTCCATTCTGCTTGCCCTAGTTGTGGAACCAGAGGTGTGTGGGGAAGATGGTTGGAATAGGGAGCACTGGTGAAGAAGAAAGGCACAGAGGACCTGCCATCACTTCATCCAAAATCTGAAAGCCATCAGAACCAAATAGCCTGCTAAGGATGGATCCCATTCTTGAAGCTAAAGTTCTTTAATTCTGTTCATTGTCAACTCCTTTCATTAACTAGGAGCCTGAGAGATTCTCTTGGGAGCTAGCCTTTGAGACATTAATTCACAGAGAGAAGCTATAAAAATTTCTGGGATGAGCTGGTTGTTTGAATCATTGTCCTACAATCAAGTGAAATCTCTTTTTTTCTCTGAGCATCTGGCTTTGTTCTCAATTGATTCACAGCAAAATGTCCACAAATAATCCATTTGTCTTATGTTTTGACTGAGAAGTAAGTTTTGAACATCACCAACACTGTCCTGTAGGTTAGTTGATACTCTCTAATCCTCTGCGTACATGTCTATCAGATGCAAGAAACAGCCTAGCAAAAAATTACAATCCACACAAAACAACAAACCAAAGACTTTGTTTTGTGTGAAATTATGAACAAATTGAGTATCTACCAGACTAATGTGTATTTATATATCCCCAAAGGATGACTTTTTTTCAATACTAAGAATATTTATATAAATGGCCTAGCATGTTTCCATAACAATCCCTGGTATTTTATGATGAGGCAATAGCCCTCACATATTTATGCATTTACATTAAATTACAGGAACAGCTTTATTTCTAAATGTTAGTAAATAAATATATAATATGCATTGTGTGGGACAGCTATCTGAATTTGAGAGCAGTACTCACAGCCATGAGGAAAACAAATGACTAAAGAACACCGTGAATTATTACATAGCTATAAAAATTCTCAATGGAATTATCACTTGTAATTCAAATTCTGTCTTTCATTAATTGCATATAATTTAACGGATCTGACTGTGGATTCCAAGTTAACTGAATGTCCTCATAAATTTCTCTTTTCTCCTGGGTCCAGGCCGTCAGTTCTTCCCTGAGAATGGCAGCAGCCTTCATTTCACATCCCAGTTACGTGATACCAACCCATCCTTACCCAAAATGCATCTGGTATATACTCTTCATCTGTCTTACCCCTTCTCTTTTTCATGGATCTTTACTGAGCACCAGGTAATAGCACATACTGGTCTCTGATAAACGAGGTTATAGGAGGGGATGATCGGGAAGATTTCTGCCCCCATAGAATTTATGTCACACAAAATGTCTAATTGCGCTGCCTTTCTACGTGGCCTCTTCTGCCCTGGAGTAATAGGTCACTTCTCAGAATCACATCTAGAAACTCAAAATTTAAATAGATAACTTTTCCAAAAAGAGGTAGACGTACCAAACAGCATAATCTTTTGCTGAAGACTGCCTCAATTTTCAAACATAAGGGGACTGCCTGGACTTCTAAGTTGAAATTTAAATCTTATATAATTTGCCTAAAGTATGACAGTACTGCTACTTGGCAAATGGCCTAAAATTAGAGAATGTTAACCAGGTAAATGAAAATTAAACTCCTTAAGGATATGGGGAACGTGCCAGTGCCAGTCCCACTATTTCATTTCTCATCTAATTAAAGGTTTTTAAAAAGTCAGCCAATAGGCTACTCAGATTGGGATTTTTTTTTGCCTTAACCGTGAGACTATGATTAGAATAGGAGGCAAACCGTGCATTTTCAGCCTGACTTGCCAGGCTCTGCTACACCTACTGATTTTCAGGGCTACAGGTTTCCTCTCCCTCAGCCAGAAAAGACCCTCAAAAGCATAGCTTTTCACTGAAAAAAAAAAAAAAAACAGATCTTTCAAGGAATAATAGTTGTGACAATAAAAGAAAAAAATTCATCTCCTGTTCGATCCATTTCTGGGAAGTCTCCAAGCTAACTTATAAAGTGGTAGACTTCCTACAAAACTGTCTATTTCATTCCCAGACTCAGAGAAAAAGACTTGGATGCATGATTGGTGAGATGTGGTATCATATTCTGCTTGCTGACTGGACCACCCTCCACTACCTTTGCCTGCCTTTGGCCCCCACACCAGGCTTTTCAGTGTGCACAGAGCTCCTGATGAACAGCATTAGTTCCAAATAACAAGTAAGATGCCACCAGGTCTCATCGTTGGCTAACAAGGTGCTCAAAGCATCACTCTTATAAGAAAACTGTATCAGACTGTATGAGCCACTTTCTACATAAGTGGCTCTGAATTAAAGTAGTTCTAAGTACCGTTGTTCTTCATTCACCAATATATTTTAGTCTATATAGACTATATAGTTTAGATTATAAAGTGCTAATTAAGAAAATCTAAAAATTTTGTACTGTGATGAATAGAGAATAATAACTATAAACAGCTTTCCTGTTCAAAAGATGAGCAAGGAAAAACTTACGCACTCATTTTCAGAGACAGTTTCAGGACCTAATAAGATTTTTAAATTTGTAACGATCTCTATGTGTAGTGAGAGTATTCTGTTCATGAGGAGGGAACCAGTACTGTTTGAGGGCTCCTTATGTTTAGACGGAGGAGAAATAGGACAGAGCATGAACAGGAACTTGTGCCTTCCTCCTGCTGCCCCTCAGACGCTGCAAAGACGGAGCCACAATAAACTGCCTGACGTCCACTGAAGGAGCCCAGCAGGCAAGTTCTCCCCGTGGCAATAACGGCAGCTCCTGGTGGAATAACTGTTTGGAGGCTGGAGGCAGGTCTGTGACAGGGAAGGGCAGTTGTATAATAGTGTGTGTGTTCATCTAGAAGCTTATGGAAAGGACGGTTAAGTGTGCTTTTGGACAAACTGGATGTTTTGACTTAAGAACAGCCACTGTCTGGAAAGAGAATGACCAGGAATTGGCTGCTGATCCATGAAAACAAATGGGATCCTCCTGATCCGCCAATTGAAAAGGATCCAAGTATTGTTTGGAAAACTTCAAATTCAACTTCAGTTGAGGAAGAGCTAAAAGTGGTCTTTACTTCACTAAAGGAAATTAAAATTATTGGGATTAATCATCCCTAGTAAGAATGAAATTACTTACTTTCTAATTTGAATTAATAACTTAGAAGCTCCTTACACCTGAGCAGGAACCCTGAGCTCCTTACAACACTATGAAAGATAACCCCATGATTCAGCCACAGGGGTTAAAAAAAAAAGACAAGAAAATGACCCTCATTATCATGCTCCAAAAAAATAATTAAATAGTAATAAAATAAAACATTGTTCATTGTTAGGTAATTGCTTCTTGGCTGTTGGACTTTACACACTGTGTAATAATACCTGGCTAGTGATGATTTAATTTTATTTAGAGGAAGGGTATAGAGCGATGTTTGCAAAAAGCATCTACAAATTTGGTGTGGTTACTTATAGTCATATCAAGGGATCCTTGAAGAGAGACAACAGTTTCGAAGTGAGTATCGGTAGCTGCCACGGGCAGATGTGGGCTTTTATTTTCAGTTCAGCTCCTCCCCACAGCAAAGGGAGTAGCACCCACATTCACTCACGTGTACACGCGGAAATCTGCGTGGAACCCTAGGGACTCTAATGACAGGTCAGGGGGTCAGAATGGGCTAATGCACATCCCACTTCTGCAGTGAAAACCCACCCGGAGAGTTGCATTTGAGTCATTGTCTCTGAAACTTCCAGATCTCAAGACACTGCCTCCTGAAAGCCATCCAGCTTGAGATGGATGGTGGTAGATGAGAGCCTACCAGAGAGGTTTTTACCACATCCAAGTCTGCAGTTAATCGGACCTATTTCCAGCCTTCACAATGATTTTAGCAAAGGAAGCAATTAAGAAAAATAGTGTTTTTACAGTTTTAAACCACATGAGCAGCCACATCCATAGGTCAAAAAAGACCAACGTGGCTCTACTTATCCAACTACCTTTCAAAAAGGGAACAGCTAAAAAAATGATATGGTTTTTCCTTTTTTGTAAAGAATTATATTCCATTAAAACCAAAATGCTTTTTGTCAAACAAGGAATCTTTTTCTACCAAAATTGGGGGGGAAAAATCAAGGTAATTCCTTGCAAGTATTAAACTTAGCAAAACAAAACAAAACAAAACAAAACAAAACAGAAAGACAATAGAAACATTTCTGTTGTGCAAATGAAGTAAACTGCGTGCTTACATGCATATGAATGCATGACTTATAAATACACCAAACTATAAATACAACCCATTAGTGCCAGCATGAAACACAAAGGTAGCATATTTTTATGGTCCCAAAATTCTAATTAGCATAAAAAGCATAACATTGTAATTAAATAATTATTGATTAACACAGAGACAGAGAAGCCAGATGTGTTTAACGGGCGTTGTAATGAACTAAGTAAACTACAGGTGTTTAAAATTCATAGAGTACAAGTAAAATGTATACTAATTTTTAAAAAATCATCTGTAGGCAAATCTTAGTGTATTCAGGTATGACAATTACATACCATAAGTGTCAATATCTGTGCATTATACTTTCCACAAATAATATCTGAGGCAGCCCTGGCAAGAAATTACTGAAATGCTCAGCGTTTAGAAGGCTGTTGTCCAGGCACGTTCCTGATGCTGCCCTTTGAACCTGATAAACATGGAAAGTAGACAGACCAGCCTAAAAGGGGGCATGACTAATGAATGAACAACTGGATAAGAGAAGGGGAGATTGACATCATGTACGGGAAAAAAAGTTTTCCTGAATATTGAAGGTTTTTGTTAACTTCTCACTGTGCTTTCTCCACTCACCTTCAAGGTGGCCCTTCAGTAAAAGTGGACTTCTTTTACATCATTTGCTCTAATGGGACGAATCATTTCTAAAGCCATTAGTAGAAGCCTGGGAGTTTTTGTTTGGTTCCTTCCAGCAGATTGTTCAAAAAACGCACAACAAATGATATTCATGTTTGATTTCCCAAGTGGACTTTGGGTAAAACCCAGTCTCTTCTGTGTGTCTTGTTTCCCGTGCCCTCAACCTCTTCTTACCTCACTCCTGCACTCACTTCAGCTTCATGCCACTGTGTGGGCCTTCAGTCATTCCCTGGCATGTACAGGCCTCTTTGCCATCTCCTGGTCTTTTCCCTTGTAGCCTGTCTGTGTGCAACACCTTTTCCCAGGTCTTCATATGTCTAATTCTCACTCATCTAACAGGTCTTAGCCTGAATATCAGCCATTAGAGAAGCCTTTGACCATTCTTCATTATATCATTCTCTTTATATTAGTTTTTGCAAAGCAGCATTATTTTTGTCTATTTGTTTACTTCATTACCTTCTTCTCCACTAGAATACATGTTTCATGGGGGCTGGGAAAATACTTTATGTTCACTCTTAAATCCCACTGCATAGCTCATATTAGAAACTCCATAAGTATCTGTTGGATAGATTGGTAAGACTTTGTTGCTTTCTAAAGTGGGACAGTGTAGGGAATTAAGCCCCAAAATGAAGACAAAAAACTTGACTTTTACCTCTGGCCCTGGCCTATGATCAATGGTAGAAGGTGGAAAAATCCCAGCAAGACCTAGTTGTAAAGAGAGAAACTGGAAACCAAAACCATCAGTGGCCACTCCTCACTTCGACTGCTCTCTACTTGCAGGAACTTTCATGGCCTTCAGAAAGCAAGAGCAAATGACAGGTGCTTCCTGATGGGAGCTTGACTGCCCTCTAGGCCTATCTGTACAAGCTGCTTGTAATGTAGGAAAATAACATTCAATTGTTGATGTATTTGAACTGGTGCTAAATCTCTGTATTATGGGCTCCAAACACGTAGACCTCACTACAAAGTACTGTTTGTCCTTTATTATATAGATCCACAGTGTTTTCTGAAATGTTTAGTGAAAGAAAAAAATTAGAAATACAGAAAGATTGTTTTAACTTTTCTAATTCATATTCTGAGATGACCAAGTATTTCAAAAGAAGTATAAACTGTCATAAATTCTATTGTATATATATAAACCCAAAGCTAATTTTACAATTAAGCAAAATCTATTTTCTTAAATACAGGTAGACTTCTCTTCAAGGTCACATTTTCACTTCCAGATGGGCTGGCTTATGATAAAAGAAAGTGAAAAGACAAAGGAAATAGATAGCCACATAAAAACAAACTTAACTCTGAGCCACAATTAAAAAGAAAGGAAAAAAGTGAATATTATGAGTAGTTAGTACTCCATTTGGAGAAATAGGGAGGGTTAGCTAAAGTTAAATTAGACACAAAACTAAAAAGCAGATGATTAAAAGAACAAAGAAGGATAAGAGAGACAGAGTAGCTCCTTGATTAATGATAAATTATATAGTGGTATACTATAAAAGAACTGAATATTGAATTTTTTAGAATGTGAGTTGATTCCAATACTGTGGCTGCTCCTTATCAGTAGAATACAGGCAGACCTGTCTACATACACAGTCAATGAACAATATTTCTTTAAAAAAAGATTTTGTTTGTTAATTTTTATGGAGAGGGGAAAAGAGGGCAAAAGAGAGAAATATACAACATGTGAGGGATACATTGATTCATTGCCTCTTGCACGCCCCCAACTGGAGACCCAGCCGACAACCCAAGTATGTGCCTTGACTGAGAATCCAACCATCGCCCTTTCATTTACAGGCTGGCACTCAACCTATTGAGCCACACCAGCCAGGGCTAATGAACAACACTTTCAAAAAATTCTGGAAATTCTTGTTTTAAAATTCAAGCATTTAAATAAAATAGGAACAAGTTTGTAATTTACACTAATGAGATAAAATAATTTTATACATTTACTATTTACTGGAATAGGTATTAGGGGCAAAGCTGATATTGTAGAATAATTTTCTGTGAAGTCAGAGCTTGGTGAACATGAGCAGACATAACTAATATCTGGTTCTCCACATGTTGATTCCTGGTCTCCTTGAGCACCCTGGAAGCCACCTTGCTATGTTCTCACTACCTTGACTCCAAAATTTCATGGGAAAAAAAATCCTGTCTTCTTCTCAGTTTCCTCCTCTTGTAATCCAGTTTTTCACTCTCAATACTCTCCTGGCTTTGCGTTTTGTAAGGCCACTTCTCCCCCACCAGTCAGTTCTCTTTTTAGGAGGCTTTGAGTCCATGGTGTAACTGTCTTCCCTGGAATTCTCTCTTCCGTTGGCCTTGGTGCGCTCTCTCTCTCTCTCTCCAGGCTGCCCTCTCACCTTCCAGCCCTTCTGTTTTTGTTTCATGTTTTTCTTCTCTCTCCTCACTTTCTTCTTCCTTATTCTACAAACGGTCCCCTTAGGAATCACATATGCTCCATAAGTATAAATTCCATCATTTATATCATTTAAGTTATAAAGAAAATGGCAGGGACATCCGTTGTGAATTTCTTAACCATGGAGTGCTTAAATCATCACATAATAGCCTAATTCCAAGGAGTGTAAGAGAAATGACATTTGAATACTCAGAATTATTTTTAAGATTACTTTGGTGATCTATAGTTAAGTACCAACCTATGTATTTCCAAAGTACATGCTTTGATGTGGTAATGAAAAGCTCCCACAAAATAAGTAATCTGTATTTATTTGTTTTCTTTATAAAAATTGTACTTATTTTAATGTCTCTAGTTGTATTTTGCTCACTTGTTTGTTTTTTAATTAGGTTCCACTTACAGATGAGATCATATGGTATTTGTCTTTCACCTCCTGGCTTATTTCACTTAGCATAATGCTCTCCAGTTCCATCCATGCTGTTACAAAGCATAGGAGTTCCTTCTTTCTTTCTGCTGCATAGTATTCCATTACAAAAAAAAAAAAAAACTGTGCAAATGTGCCACAATTTTTTGATCCACTCATTTACTGATGGACACTTAGATTACTTAGGTTACTGTCAGTTTGTTCTTCATTGAAATAAAGAACATGGAAGGGCCATCAAGGAACATGTATAAAGGACTCATGGACAAAGCCAAAGGGGGGAAAGGTTCAAGGGTGGGAAGCAGGGATGGGTGGGGTGGGGGGGCATGTTGGGGTGAAAATGGATGCAACTGTACTTGAACAACAATAAAAAAATTTTTAAAGAAATAAAACACGAAAAAAGAAAAATAAATAAAATTTGTTGTAGTTTTCTATGTTATATTTCCTCCAATGTGCCTTATATATGAAACTCAGCTATCATGTGTCCAGAGTTTTTTTAATGTTTGAAGAGGATAGAAATCAAACCCAAATTTATGATATAATTCTATACCAAACTTAAGAAGTTTAAACTATAAGTAAATTGGATACTATCGAAGGGATGGAAAACTCTCTCTCCCACACCCCTTCTTTCTTTTGGCTTATGTAATTAAATTGACACAAGACATTAACAGGAGGGGGGAAAAACAATTTAATCATACATATGGAGGTCTCACAGAAAAGGGACCTAAAGAAATGTCCAACGCAGGCATCTTTTATATTTTTTAGACAAAGAAAAAATAAATTTGTGAGGAATTGACAGGCAAAGACACTTAGGCACGGGTGCTTAACTAGTGGAGTATCTAAACAGGGTTTGAGCTTAGGGTGGTAAGTTAGTGAAGAAGTAGCCGGGTTTGCTTACGTAGACTCTGGGCCCTTCATCCCCTATCTTTGCTGATAAGGAAGTCTCTGTACCTCCCCGTACAGGGAGGGTACCTTCCACTTGACGGGTTTCTTTCCTGTGTTCAGGGGACAGAGAGAAAGTCAGAATGTTCTTCTTGTACTGACTGTTACTCAATAACTTTAATTCAAAACAATCAATATCCTGCTTTGTCGTGTTTTGGGGTGGCCTGCCCTTAACCCCAACATAATATTGTTCTCATTCACATTTTTATAGAATCATTGCAAAGAATAGTGCAGTTAATAAATATGTTATAGCGCCAACAAATTAAGTGAGAACCACACTGAGAGATTTAATGAGTGCAACAAATACATATTATTAGCTCATAAATTTCACTTTTGTTTTATTTGTGTAATTTAAATTTATCCAAGTCACATGAAAGGAACTTACAGTTCTGCCATAGAAATTGCTGTAAATTTTGAGATTATGCTAGTTTATCCTGAACCTAATGAATTCTATTAAAATGGGAAATAAGAATTCTTCCGCAGTCATCAAGACTAACTGGGACAGCTTAAACTTGATGGCCAGGAAAGGGAGCAGTCAGTGAATGGTTTGCCTGCAGGTAAATTGCCTTGTGTCAAACTTAATTCACTAACTAAAGCAATTATTTTTCTATAATATTTTCTCTTTAGAGGGTTCCTGCAAATGACTCATGTAGCAAGCCAACAACCAAAAATGATATAAAATGTTTTATTATCAATAAAGTGCTGCAACTGTGAAAGTAATTGAATGATATGTGTAGCAAACCAACAACCAAAAAGAGGAAGAAGAGGTAAAGTGCTTTATTCTTGATGTAATCGAGGCATGCTTATAATGGCACTTTGAATTTCTGAGTTAAGGAAATCTAAAACCATAGAGTAACTGCCTACTGATGTGAACTGGAAGTTCTTCTAACCTCATGAGGCACGTAATATACAGCAGAGAATGACAGGAGAGGGTTTCCCTGCTGTCCTTGTTCAGAGGTCTCTCATCTGGTTGTTTTCGGTCCTGGCCACATGTAAGTTCAAGGACTTTGCATTTCACACCAGCTTCCCATATGTTTTCAGGGTCCCAAACTTAATTTCTGGCACTTGGAAGCACCCTACGCACCGAGGTTGGGACAGTCCTCTCCCTACTGAGGTGGGCATACTTGTCATTTGCATTGCACAGTCATTGGACAGCCCCAGGCCTCTGAGCAAAAACCATGGATGGTGCCCACTCCAACATGTCCCCATGGCACTAGTGACAACAGAACTTGTGCCAAGTGGTGGCTGGGAAATCAAGGTAAGGGGACCCTGCTTCTGTGTGCACAGCCTCCCTGCAGGTCTAGCGTCCTGGTCCCCAGGTCCTCTTGCCCTGTCTCTATCATCACAGCTCCTCTCCTGCTCTGCTCAGGTGAGGAGTGGTAATCTTTAGTTTATTTAGGAGGTCTAGAGCCTGGTTCCATATCTACTCTTTTCCATCTATTATTGTGACAAAATCACAATGATCTTAGTCTTTCATGGCTGACAATCCACAAATACTAAAGGGCATCTCTTGAGGATGTGCTGTTGTCTCTGCTAAGAGCTCTGGAAGGTTATTTTGATATGTATGTGTTGAGGATTGCTTTCTTTGTTCTTTCACTGTGGCTGTGATGGAACTTTCTGGAAACAACTGAGGAGGAAAGACATAGCTCCCTACAGAGTATGAAGAATTGTAAGGGTTTGAGAGGAGTACATAGTAAGCAATGGAATAGTACCAAGTACATAGTAAGCAATGGAGTAGTACCAAGTACATAGTAAGCAATGGAATAGTACCAAGTACATAGTAAGCAATGGAGTAGTACCAAGTACATAGTAAGCAATGGAGTAGTACCAAGTACATAGTAAGCAATGGAGTAGTACCAAGTACATAGTAAGCAATGGAATAGTACCAAGCTATACCAAAAGGTACAGACTGCATAGGAGCAACTTCTGGGCCAGCCACTAAATAAGGAATTTCTGTAATTTATTCATTAACTAAATTGGTTAATTTATTTAATTTACACATTAACTAAATCAGGCACTTTATTTTACCTTCCTGTGACTTACTTTTCTCATGTGTATTAATTTCTTATGACTTCCCTATAACAAATTACCACAAACCTGGTGTCTCAACAGAAATTCATTCTCTCACAGTTCAGTAGGCCAGAAATCCAGGTGTTGGCAGGGCCATGCTCCCTCTGGAGCTTTCGGGGAGAATCCCTTCTTATCTCCCCAGCTTCTAGTGACTGCCAGCATTTCTGAGCTGTGGCTGCATCACTCCAGTCTCTACTTCCATGGTTACATTGCCTCCTCCTCTTCTTTCTTGTATCTAAACCTCCTCTGCCTCCCTGTCCTAAGGATACATGCGATTGCATTTAGGCCCTACTCAGGTAATCTCCCCATGTCATGATCTTTAAAACTCAATGGCAAAAGACTCATGGACAAGGACAACAGTGTGGTGATTGCAGTGGGGAGATGGGTATAATGGGGTTAAATGGTAATGGAAAAAATACAATAAAAGTGTTTTTAAAAAATTCAAGGACATTTACAAAGTACTGCCATAGAAGGTAAAATTCATAGGCTCCAGGGAGTAGGACTTACATTTGTATTGGGAGGACTATTATTCAGCCTACTATAAATTGGGTTGATAACAGTATATACATAAAAATTAAAGGATATAATATATGAAAAATGCTTAGAAAAATGTCTACACAATCAAACAGTCAATAAATGTCGGACATGGTGGTGATATTGATGATGAAACAAGAAAATGCAGGCAAAAAGTCTCGGAATGAGCTAAACAATTTCTAAAACGGACATATGTAGAGGGGTGTCATCTCTGGACTGTTGATGCGTAGTGACCTTAAAATGTTGTGCAAAATATTGTGTCTCTGCATCGAACAATTATTACCCACACTTTAGGCATACGATACATATTCCATTTCTTGTGTTCTCTTTGTTACTTTTCACTTGAAATTTAAGTCATCCTTTCAACAACCTCATCCATCCTGAATTCTCCGAAGGTAAAAATCAAAGAGTCCATGTGATGTGACTGTTTCCTTTGAATGTTTTGTCTCCCGCCCACCTAGGACACAGATCTAATGACATTCAACATCTCTGTGCACCGGTCGTGGTGGCGAGAACACGGGCCTGGCTGCGTCCGCAGAGTTCTGCCCCCGTCCGCCCACGGCGCGATGGACGATTACACGTATGTCTCCGTCACAGGCTGCATCGTCGACTTCCAGTACCTGGAGGTCATCCACAGTGCCATCCAGATACTACTCTCCGTAAGTGTCACATTTGTGTCATTGTCTGATCAGGACGCTCCTTATTGGCATTTTCTATCTAAACCTTCTGTCCACACCCACCCGGGAGGTGAGTCTATCAATAAGCACACAGAGAACATCCTTTAAGCAATGGAAATAGCAGCAATTATGCTAAAATTAGTTACACTTAGTGACAGGTGACATCTTTTCTAATTGGTATCCAGACACGTTGTCTTTAGAGCCAGTTAGTTGCTGTGGTTTCTTCCCCGAGATAAAATGTAGCAATGAAATAGCACCACGCTTTCCCGGGAGGGTGTGTTAGCCACCCACCGCCTTGGGCTCCTCTCCTTCTGCCTCTTCCACAGCTCCTCCTCTCATGCGTTCTTCACTGATGCGCGTTAGTTCCAGAAAAAGACGATGGAAATGCACCCAGTGGTCTGTTCAGTCTAATAAGCTTCATATTTTGAAAAAATTATTCCTTAAGAAACTAAATTCTTCCAGAGACTCTTACACATTCTAGTACCTAACTTTTGGGGTTAGGATACAATTCCATATAGAGCAATGCAGAGAGAAAATGGCTTAATTGGATCACAGAAGGTTTACATGCTTGAAGTTCCTTAAAGTTAATTTCTTTCCATGATGCTGTCCCACCCACAGTGTGTGCACACTGTGGAGTAAAATTAAGATATATGCCATCATCAAGAATGCTATTTCTTTGAGATCCAGCAAGTACTTGGCATTTGTTGGAGTCAGTACACAATAAAGCCATTCTTGACCATTCTTTTCACATAAACAAACCACCTCAGTCTTGTCCATCTGGTTAAAGTCAGAATGAAAGGTAGATACTCAATAATAAATTAATAGATGACTGAAGTATAGGAGGTATATGTCAGTGAAGAATGTACCTTGGAATTATTTCTAGAAAGAATTTTGAGAAATCCTTGATATCATTTACTGTATTTGCTGTCTACTGCTGTGTAATGAAACACTGCAAAATGTAATTGCTTAAAATACCAGTTCATTTCTTAGAGTTCCATGGGTCAAGAATTTGGGCAAGACTCAGCTGAGTAGTTCTGTTCCACCTGATATTGGCTGGGTCACTCATGTGAACCTTTCAACCAGGAGCTCTTCTGGGGGTAGAACACCCAAGAAGACCTCACTTGGATGCCTGGTGCTGGCTGTTGGAAAAATTTTCCTCCGGACGGCTTGTTTTTTTTTGCGGAAAACTTGACAAGCTTCCTTACAGCAGGGTACCTGAGTTCTGAGAGGAGCCCAGCATGGGGACATTTTCAAGCCTCTCCGGGCACACCTTGTGTTATTGCACTCCACCATACCACACTCTGCAGGCACCGTGTTTTACTAATGGAAAGCTGGGACAACCTTGCTCTGAGCAAGTCTGTTGGCGCCCTTTTTCTAATAGGCTCAGATGTTGGTTAGAATTTTTTAACAGTAAAATCTTTTTAGTTAAGGTATGCACAATATCTCTTTAGACAGAATTCTATTGCATACCTAATAGATGACAGTATAGTATAAAGATAAGTTTTATAAGTAGTAGGAAACCAAACATTTTGTGACTTGTTTTATTGTAGTGTTTGCTTTATTGCAGTGGTCTGGGCCAAACCCCACTATCTCTGAGTTATGCCTGTGTTTGAGTAATGCCTATTGTGGTCCATGTAGCTACGAGCCTTCATATGACTGATAGGACCAAGCCCAGAGTCACTCTGGAGGGGGTTACGGAAAGGTGAGAATATTGGGACGCCTGGCTTATTTGGGGCCACCTGTGTAGTGGGCTCACCTCATTTACTTACTCTGTTAACTGTTGGTCTTTAACCTGCGTGTGTCAAGTTTTAAGGTAGTGTTTCTTAGAGCACATTTTAATTAGAATTTTTTTAGAAAGATGAACAATTCTAATTTTTTTTAAATTAAATATCTCTTAGTGGTTCTGTTCAATAAAAGCCGAATTTGACTCTGAATTCAAAGAAGCAGGCTGTATCTCAATGCTAAGGGATTTTCATTCAGAGCTGTAACAGGGAATCTGTTTATTCTTGCTTTCTGTAGTCATTTTTAAAATATAATATACTGTCATTTGTCAATATATATTTATCAGTTTTTTTCCTATTCTCTGGTCTTTAATTCTAGATAGATAGATGGGGCAAAAGTAGGTTGACAGTTGTTCATTCAGAAAAAGACATGCAGGTTATGATTATTACAATGGCTTTATTAACTCAAAGGAATGTCACTCACAATTGTAAACCTACTTTTGCCCACCTTGTGTGTGTGTGTGTGTGTGTGTGTGTGTGTGTGTAATATATAGTATTTTTTTAATGTGGAGGCAACTTTTTTCTTAAATTTTCAGTCTATTTCGTGGTTAAAAAAAGTACTCTATTATCATATACTAGATTCTAAAGGTTCTTATAGAAACATTTTTTTCTAGAATCTTTCATATGTGGACAGGTTCTCTTTCTTTTAAAAAAATTATTCATATTGAATTGCTAAACCATTTCAAGGAATGATGGCATGATGTCCAAATCTTTATAATGCAGCAGACTGCTATGGAATCAAAAAGTCATTTACCCATAGTAATTCCAATTCACTCGAATAGCAAGGTGGAAGTATTCATTTGATAAGGAGCTGAACTGTCACATAAAAACCTATACTGGAGCAATACTAAATGTAGTGTATGTTACCACCTAAAAGTGCCTGCCCACACTCACAGCTGTCCAAAGCTTACATAGTCAGGACTGTATTGTTCAGCTTTCTGACAAAAAAAAAGATTTGTTGCTAAAGTCTGACTTTTCTCGGGTAGTATACCTATGAGACAAGATGTCCAAGACATTTTTATATTAAAATGAATTATATCCTGAATGTCTGACAATCTTCAAATGATGTATTGTTGTCTTTGATTTTATATGGGTTTCTTATATTTTCCACTTCATATGAATGTATTCACTATTATTAGAATTGTGTTTTTTAAATCTTATAAGGGAACGCTTCATGTATGAGTTGCCTTATATGGGATGAGATGTCAGCCTTACTACTGAAAAACATGGGTGATGAACGCAATAGTTAACAGCCTGTGCTGCGTGGGCTACAACTTAGCAAACAAAGTGCTTTGAGATGGGCAGGTCCCAGGTGCCTTTCATTGCCGGAGGCCCAGTGATATAGAGAAGTTCGTTAGGAAAGGAGCAGAGGAGGTGGCCAGGATAGTGGAGGGGGCCCCTCGGGGTCTTAGGGCAGCAGCTGTCTAGCAAATGAAAGAGAAATGTTTGAGTGACTTACTGTGGATGCAGAGGTGCTGGTGAATACCGCCTGCACCCTTGTCCCGGCTTGGAGAAGAGTTTGAACTGACAGAAATGTAACCCTGACATAAGCCTTCTGTAGGAACTGTGTACAAGCTTCATGGAAATGGGGAAAATCGAACTCGGAAAGAAGGCGCTGCCTCTGGATCCCACTCAGTGGGCACCAGCGCAGGTGCCGTGGCCCCCATCTGAGCACTGGTGCCTGCCCAGCCCCGATGTCTTGAGCTTCCTTCACAGACACTCAGGTTGAGAGGGAGAGTGGGAAGCAGAGAAAGTTGCTGTTGCCTGCATTGTCAGCAGCTGGTTTTTGTTGACCTGAATATTGTCGTCAACACTCAATTGAAGATCAGGGTGGAATCCAAAGGAAAGGCTGTGGACTGTCTGAGGGGATGAACAAAATTTAACCCAAGGAGGAGATGAGAAATCAGAGACAGTAGCCAGTAGTAGGTATAGGGTGATATCAGGACCTCCTCTCATCCTCGTCTGCTCATTTCTCACCCCAAGGGTGGCCAATAACCTCCTAAACAGTCTTCCCCGCCCCAGCTCTGCCCTGTCCACCACGACGCAGGCACTTGCTCCGTGAGAAGATAATCACAAAGCACACATCTCATCACCCACTTTCCTCTCATTGCCCTTCCGTGATTCCCATCACCTTCAAGTTGAAATCCAAATTCCTACCTTGGCATATGAGATTCTCATCAAACTGCTCCCTGCCTGACCCCCACTCTCAAGTCCTGACATTGCCCCAAATGAGCCCATCCACCCACCCTACAGAACGAGTCATGTTCCAGAAGCACACCCCACCTCCCAAAGCTCTTTGCTTGGAGTGGGTTCTTGGATTCATCTCTTCTCCCTCTTCCGAGTTCTCAGTTCTTCATCCACCTGGCCATTACTCTCTTAGGAACTTTCAAATATGTAATGTACTATTTTTGACCATAGTCACCACACTTTTATGCACATTATAACTGGGAGTTTGTACCTTTGACCCCCTTTACCCTTTTCATCACCACCTCAGGGCCCAGTGCCCAATCACCAATCTGTATTCATTTGGGGGTTTTTGTTTGTTTGTATCTGTTTTTAGATTTCACACGTAAGTGAGATCATCCAGTGTTGTCTTACTCTGTCCGACCTATTTCACTTAGTATAATGCCTTCAGGGCCCACCCACATTGTTGCAAATAGCAAGATTTCACTCTTTCTGGTTTAATAATATTATTAATTATTTGTTGGGAACCATTCTGCCTGCTTTCAGGAGTTATAACCCCTCACCCCATGGCTAAGACTGAGTGACTGACCTTTGGATTGTAAGCCACTAAGGAGACAAAGCTTATCTCCCTGGCAGGAGCGCTGCTTCTGCTTCATCCATATCTGGCCCCCAATGCTTGGTCAGTTAGCCAATGATGGGTAAGATTCCCTCAAGAGAGGGGTTGCCTAAGACAGGCATGACCACTTGGAAGGCCCTCAAGGAAGGACTCGGGGGCTGCAGCAAAAAGGGGGTGATGGACCCTCGCCCCCCAGATATCCTGACATAGCCTGAGTCCCCAGTCCATCTGAGAGAAGTTTTCCTTGTCTCTTGGCATCCTGGTCCTAATTCACTTAAGCCTGAAACTATGACGGAGGGCGGTGCAGCCCTGTGCTGGCCAGAGCAGGTTCCCTGGGTGATCGGGCATAAGAAAGAATTCGTAAAGTCCTATGAAACCTGCTTTGCTAAGAGTGCTCTCATTTAAATGATAAGGGTCCAAGCAGGAAATGAGTATGTCTCCCAAAGTTTTGTAACCCCTTAGCTGACAGACACTGACTCAGATTAAGCCCTCAGATTTCTTTGAAGTATTATCTATTGTTTGATACTTGCCACCTGACATTGATTGATGAGCTTTACCTGTATTCCTGTGTATTACGAACCTAATAAAAACCATTGAGGAGGGGGCTCTTGGCCCATCTCCTTTGAGAGATTGGCCACGTCTCCTCCCCAAGCAGATCATGTGTTGGTAGACTTATTTTCATCTGAGGTGGATGGAGGGTGCTCTGCGGGCGGAGTCCCTCCACAATTGTTAAATAGATAATACGTTCATTTAGTTCAAAAACATAAAAACGTGTTGAGTGAAAAGTTCCCACCCACCCTTTCGCCTGGTACCCTATATCTGCTCCTCAGCAGGCAACCTGTTGTGTTTTGTTTGTTCATGAGCATTATGTGTGTGACTACAGAGAATCTATGTATCTTTATGCAAATACAGGAAAATAGGACTCTTTATTGTTATTTGCCCCCGACAAAAGATAGCATATGTATGATATGCACACTTCTAAAGTTTTCCTTTTTTACATATATATTTTGGAGCCATTATCAGCACCTCAGTGTTTTATTGTTTACTTAATGATCTCCTATTGATGGATATTTGGACCGTTAGCCTCATCCAAATATAACAATGATTTTTGTGTGTGTATATATACACACAAAATATATATATTTATATAAAATATATATTTATATATCATAATCTATAGCACATAATATAATATGATATCAATTATGTATTATAGTTATATATATAACTATTATACACAAGATTTGATCATTGAGCCTCTGCTCTATCAGAATGAAAGCTCCTTGAAAGTTGGAACTCTTGCTATTTGTTCATTTCTGTAGTCTCAGTGACTAGCACATAAAATTTGTTGAATGAATAAATGACCAGGAAACAAGGGATTCCAAAGTCAGAAGTGGATAAAAACAAAAGTACAAATCCATTGATCAAAAACCAGCAGGAATGAATGTGCAGACAAATCAGAGAGAAGATGCCCTTCGTCTGGGAAATGAAGGGACCGTAGGTAAAATTCTGCATAGTCTGTAGCGCAGAAACACTCAATAGTTGTGTACCACTAGTACACTTGAGGATCCTTATCAGAGGTTTTGCTTTCTACGGTTTCAGTTACCTGCAACCAACCAAAGTCTGAAAGTATCAAATGGACAATTCCAGAAATAAACAATGGTGTGCATAGTTTTAACATTGCACAGTATTCTAAGTAGAATGATGAGATTTCTCTCCATCCGGCTTGGAACATGAATCATCCTTTTGTTCAGCATCTCCACGCTGTAGACACTCACCATCTTCAGTCACTTAGTAGCTGTCTGGGTTATCAGATTGACTGCCTGGGTATCTCACTGCTTGTGTTCAAGTCACCCTTATTTTACTTAACAATGGCACCAAAGCGCAAGAGAAGTGATGCTGGCAATTACAATATGCCAAAGAGAAGTCATAAATTTCTTCCTTTAAGTGAAAAAGTGCAAGCTTTTGACTTAAAAACAAATGGGAAAAAATGTATGATAAGGTTGCTAAGATCTACGGTAAGAACAAATTTTCTACATGTAAAATTGTGAAGAAGAAAAAAAGAGACTCATGCTAATTTCACTGTTGCACCTCCAAGTACAAAAGTTAGGGCCACAGTGCACTGATAAATGCTTAGTTGAGATGGAAAAGCATTAATTTGAGGGTGGAAGATTTGAGCAGAAAACATGTTCTGATTGACCACACGTGTGTCTCCTGACAGTATTGAGCCTATAGAAAAGTTCATCCACGGATCCCCTGAGACAAGTGACACCAAGCCATTTACCGAGAGGGGTGGTGACACAGCTTTGGCATCTTATCTCACATCATCACAAGAAGAAGGGAGAGAACGGTACAATAAAATATTTTGAGAGACAGCATATTCACATAACTTGTATTACAGTACATTGTTGTAATTTTCCTATTTTATTATTAGTTGTTGCTAATCTCTTATTGTGCCTAATTTATAAACTAAACTTCATCAGAGGTGTGTGTAGGAAAAAGAACATAGTATAAACAGGATTTGGTACTATTGTTATTTCAGGCATCCACTGGGGGTCTCGGAGCATGTGTCCTGACTGCTGTTATTGCGACATCTGCTCTCTGCCTGTCTCTCTCCTACCTGGCTGGTCTTTCTTCAAAGGCCAAAGGGCTCCATCCGGGTGGTGCTCTATCTATTGAACTCTCAGTTTTTAACGACACACCTTACATCCATTTCCTGCATGAAAAATGCCATTTCTATGATCTTCATAGGACATGCCATCATAAACCTCCATTCTGAAGGCCAAACTTTTATTTAATATGTATCTTTTTTTTTATTCTGGCTTCCTAGAATTCTCTCTTACATTTGCCTCTCAAGCACATTCGACTAACTGAATATATTTTGTATTTCCATGAAAATTTGCAGAATTACTACAGGGGAACAAGGACTGAAGCAGCCAGTTTAAAAAGTCAGTAGGAAACTGCTGAGGGCTGTGATCCTGATTTATCCCATATCCCTAGTGCCAAGGGCTGTGCTTAGCTCCCAGGGGCCAGTCATTCAGAGTTTTTGAGTCAGCCGCTGTGTAATTTTCTGGGTTTTAGATTTACAAACACAAAGTGCATAATTTCTAAACACTGCCTGTAATATAATGCAGCCATGACTTGGTTTCGTTTCATACCCTTTGGTAAAGACAGCCGATCCAGAACACAGTCCTCCACTTTATTTCTGGTGCAGATGCCATTTCTGTGGGCCGGGGAGGGTGCCCAGGTGCAGCAGAAGGAAAGTCAGTCTGCTTGAAGACTTCAGCTGCACCTCTGAATTTCTTCTTCCATCCCCGTGTGCTCTTTGTTTTGAGAATGACTTCACAAGCTGAGCCTATCTTAGTTGGTAAACTTGGCTCCCATTAAGGGGAGTGTCAGAACACTTTTTGGTGAAAATCTTAAACTATTCCACTTAAATTCCAAGCACTATGCTGAACATATTTTCAAATCAGATACTCTGGAAACTTAACACCACAGGTTTAAAGGAACATATGTTGAAATTAATACTACAACCCCAAATAGAGCATGTTCTTATTCTACTAGAGTGTGTGAATTAAATATTTCTGATGGAAAGAATCTCTGTCCTTTAATCTCATTCTACTGGGCTATATTTTACTCATTTAATTCCCAAACACCTGAACATGAAGTCTTACAAAACCAAAATTAAAAAAGTAGCTAAAAGTTGTATTAGCATCATATATGGCAGACAAATGCTCATTATCCATAATATGTGATAAAAATCATTTAAATGAATAAAAACATTAAAATTTAATAATCAAATCAATGAAAAATATAAACAAATGTAATCACATAAGAGAATCCAAATTGTAAACAAAGGTATGGAATATGGTTATTCTTGAGAGTAACACAATATGTGCAAATTAAATTTAAAAATTATTTTTATTAATTTAACAACTTTAAAAAATAATGGCAAATGATATTTATAGTAAATTGTCACTCAGTTATCAGTGAAAAGCATTCTTTATTGCAAGGACCATCACAAATGTACCTTTTGGCCCTGGCTGGTGTGTCTCATTGATTTGAACACCCACCTGCAAACCAAAGGGTTGCTGGTTCGATTTCTGTCAGGGCACATGCCTGGGTTGCACACCACATCCCCAGTATGTGGCGCTCGAGAGGAAAGCACACATTGATGTTTCTCTCCCTCTTTCTCCTTCCCTTCCCCTCTCTCTAAAAATAATTAAATAAAGTCTTTACAAAAATGTTCCTTTTGGCCCTGTAACCCTACTCAGTGGAATATCTCCCAAGAGAATGTTTCAATAGGAACAAAGAACTACCTGAATGATGTTCATGTTTATTATAATAGCAAACCTAAGTATATCTAAAACATACTGCTAAACACACAGTATAACAATTTAAAATATGTCAACATGATCATTATGTAGATAGCAATGACTATGTTGATAAGACCGTATATAAAACATGGAAAGAAATTTAATTTAAATAAGCAGTCAAGAAAGAAAGATGCCAAAAGTAAGATGTAGAATTATGTGTATGTTTTTCCAAAAAAGGTTTTTAAATGTTGTATCACATTTTCAATAATACCATTTAATCACCATATGATTTATATAGAAGAGTGGAAGAGATGTTATCGTTGTTTTTCTTAGATTATTAAACATTCCCAAATCTCATAATATTTATTTGAACATCGGAGGCACTCTTATATCTTAGTTATTGCTAGATATTCCATTTTAGTGGACTGCCAGTTCTGAGATTAATAGGTAACTAATGAATATGTATTTTATGGCCCTTGTTAATTTTTCAAGATTAGTTATTTGTGAGTAAAGAGATCCATATTCTCATGTTAACTATTAAGCAACATACACATATTTTAAAGGAACTCACTTTTATAACTAGCTGACAAATTCTTATCTCTAAACCTGGCAGAGATCTTTACAACTCACATTTCTGCTTGTTTTTGGAGCTAATTTCACATTTGTGTTATCTTGAACTCTCACTGTCAAGAAATTCTCCTTCATATCTGATAGGTAACAAGTCTTGTTTAATGTCTTTGGAGGTTGTCACCACAGTCAGAGCTGGAAATCAGAGAACTCAGAGAACTGGTTTCCCTCATCCCATGCTCTTTGAATTTCACCTGTCTGGTCACATCAGTATTCACCACTGTTGTTCTCTGCCCTTCATATCAGACACATTCAACTTAAAGATAAATTAAATCTCAACAGAAAAGAGTGAAAGGTAACATTAGACCATGAGGTATCCTGTGGAATCTTTATCCAAAATGGGTTTCTCCTCCATCTGCCTATGGGAGCAGATAATACTATTGCTGATTGAGTAACATGCTCACGCAGTGTAGGAATGCAAGTCAAAGATAAGATTTTAAAATAAGTTTCAATGCTGTTAATTATACGCCTCCAAAAATGTAAATATAGTTAAAGTGGTGTTTGGGAAGAGTTGATTTTTACGTAAATATTTGCATCTATTTAGCAAACTGTTCATATGTGCTTGCAGGCACTCTGAGTGCTTTGCAAACAGGAACTCATTTAATTCTCAAAGTGACCCAAGAAATAGGTATTATTTTTTTAATGTGAAAACTGAGAAACAGAGAAAGGTGAAATTACTTGCCTGAGGTCACAGGCTTGTGAGTGAATAAAGCTGGACCTCAGATGGACTTCAGCTGGACTCCAGAGTCCATGGTCTTAACCGCTTCATTGACCTTCCTTTTGACACCAGAAGGAGAACCTCCAGCCTCCCTGCAGCTCCTTGCTGACCTCAGTGGTAAACCCTCTCAGAACTGCAAAGCTGCAAATTCCTGTTGCCTTGATGGGGCTTTTTCACTCCAGTATTTGAAAGTCACAGAGAGCAATTGATAGTTTAAAGATCGGTGGAGTCAATAGTTCAAAATGTTTTCTTTCACTCTTGAAAAACCCCCTAACCATCTTCTTGTTAAAAAAGAAAGGATTTCAACATTTGTAAAATGTTAAGTTTACCAAATTTCTTTTTTCTTGCTTGTTTGCTGGGGATTTCTAGTGGCTAGTAAGAGGAAAGCAATCATAGTCAACCACTCTTGCCCTAAATTCTCCCCAGAATCACCCTTTTCCCAGAGAGTTCATTGATATATGAAATAGATGTTTCCTCCCTGTACCAAATTTTGAGCAATTTCTAAGTTCTACCTAGGACCCTTAAGTGTTTAGGTCAGTTACTTCATACGCACCATCTCTGGTCTCTGTGTTCAATTCCATTGTCAGAAAACTGACACCTCAAGTTCCATAAAGGAATCCTTTATTAAACCATCAAAACATTGAGAAGAGAGTGTGGTTGTGGGGGAAGAATTGCCATGTCAGTAATATTGATTAGCCTTTGGCACAGACATTTGTGTTCAAAGCATACCTGGTCAGTACAATTGTTTGGATTTGAAAGTGTTTGTTCGGGGAACTGATTTCCAGTCATTTCTTTCTCAGCAGTCATGTCGATACAGTGTATTCCATCTTTGAACTGTGCATACATGTTTAAAGGCTTCACTGAGACACAATTCACACACCATACAATTCATCCAGTTAAAGTGTACAATCCAATAGTTTTCAGTATATTCACCGATATCTCCAACCACCAGCACAGCCAATTTTAGAACATATTCTTCACCTTAAAAAGCAACTTAAACCCTTTAGCTACCAGAACTTATCCCCTGTTCCTCCCCAATCTTAAGCAACAACTAATCTGTTTCTGTCTCCATAGACTTGCCTATTCTGCACATTCCACATAAAAGAAATCATATAATATGTAGGATTTTGTGTCTGGCTTTTTGTACTTAGCATGTTTTGAAGGTTCACTCATGTAGCATGTATCAGGGCTTCACAACTTTTTATGACTGAATAACATTTTATCATATATGTATTTTAATACTTTTGTCTGTTATAGATACATATAAGAAATGTAGCAAAATTTTTAAGACTACAATTCAAATGTATAAAGCCCTTACCTGGCCACTAATAAAAATCCTAAAGGGAATTTAGACAGTCCACCACATATTTTGTCTATATACAGATTCAAGTTTTGGGAACATGAGTTATGGACAGCAATTCTCAACTCTTATATAGGTCTTCAGTCTTATGTAAATTTAATACTACTGTATGTCACTTGTACACAGCATTTAATAACTTGAAACATGTGAGCATTTAAAATTCATGCTCCTCTTATACCATAATATTCTCTTTAGTAGTATGTGTATGAATGGATTGTATTCTATTTGTTAATCACTTATCACAGACAATTGTGTCTCAAACTACAAATTCCATACCATTTCCAAATAACAGAATTAAGTCTTCCAAGGCCCAAATGCTCACAATTATCCCACACATGCTTTCAGGGTTTCAGAAATTATTACTGCCCTACTATTTTCAAATAATCTACTAAACATTGATTATGCAATGCAACAGTGAACTATGACATTTGGTAGACTTAAATACAATTTCATCAGAGAAATGCAAAGTTTAATTTGAAATATCTAGCACAAAAACCATTAATATACAAAATATGAGAAATGTTTAATAATTAACCAGGACAAACATGGTGACTATAGGCTTATAGAGATATTAGAAGTAAGAAAGTTAACTTTATTGATGCTTTATTTAGGGCAATTTAATGTCATTCAGCTGCTAGCAGACATTTTCTTTAGCCCTAAGTAGGAATAATTATTAGGTTGGAAAAAAGTAGCTTTCAAAATAACAAGAGTTAATTCAAAAACATTTCCACTCTCCTTTTAACCAAATTTTGTATAAATTCTTTTTTTAAAGACTGTATTCATTTACTTTTAGAGAGGGGGAAGGGAGAGAGAAAGAGGGAAACATCAGTGTGTTGTTGCCTCTCGTGTTCATCCTACCAGGGACCTGTCCCCTTAACCCAAGCATGTGCCCTGACTGGGAATTGAACCGGAGACCCTTTGGCTTGCAGGCCAGTGCTCAATCTACTGATCCACACCAACCAGGACAAATTTTGTATAAATTCCATAAAGAAAATCTTATGTCATGTTTGCATTCTTTCTCAATGAAAACAAGCAGATTATTATTCATTCAGAAACAAATACTCAGTAAGTCCCCACTCTGTGCAAATCACTGTGCTAGGGGCTTTGGGGATGAGAGGATGGAATTAAATGAAACAAAGCTGAATTTGACAGGATCCGCCCCATGGTTTCTTTCAGTCTATTGGGGGAGATCAGACAGGCCATCAGAGTACCATAGGATGGACAGAAAATGAAAGTTCCATAATTAATATTCTAAGTGCCCCCAGGGCTCACAGGAGGAAGCAGCATTCATGGAAGCTGTGATATTTAACTTAGCCTGAAAGAGTTTACTCTAGGAAGTGAACTTTTCCTAATGGACCAAACTGTATTTCAAGAACATCCCAAATGAGTTACTGGTAGGATTGCAGAAGCTTACATTCGTGCTGGCACAATGAGAATCAAGAATCCTGAAAGTCAAAGCACTTATTTCTTTGGGTATGTAAACACAAGGTATTAACGCACATCAGAAGGGGCAAAGAAGGAGTTTGCATTCGGCAGAGCGAAACTAAGCACCAGGCTGATTGTCCTAACAAGAGTGCAGATAAATGCTTTCTGGATGGGGTTCATAGTCCCAGGAAAAAGAGCTGCCTTGGCCAAAGAGAGGTCCAGACATGGTTTTGAGACAACTCATTACAGCTAGTCAAAGACAAGCTCAGAGAAAACTGAGGCTCAGATTTTCTGTGGCTGCAGTTGCAACAAAGAGACCTTTTGGTTACTTCTCACATGTGTTCCACCCAGAAGGAACAGCATAAGCAGAGAAATAAAAATAAACCAGGGGAAGAGTGAGTAGTTCACTTTGATTTAAGCAAAGAATATATGCACAGAAGTAGTGGCTTAACATGGAAAGGAAGGTTAATGGGGGCACTTGGATGCCAAGTTAAAGTTTTGGGTCTGTGCCCTCAAAGAAATAAAGGCCTATTTTCAGTTTGTAAGCAAGAAAATGGCATACACGGAACTCTGGATTCAGGAGGCTATTCTGATAGGTGTGTGCAAGATGGATGAATCAGATAAGGAAGAATATGTCATCAGGATATTCTTATAATAGTCTGGGCCATCTGCCCCAGAGTGTCCTGGGAGTACCTCTCCTACAAATTAAACCTCAGGCAGGATTCCGTGATGACTTAAGTTTGACTGATGTCATGTTATATTCACTCCTTGGAGATTCAGTATGTGAATTAGCATATTAAAGTTTCCAAGAAATCTCTCTGTTAAAAATCTAATCAAAAACAAATACAGGACTCAGCCGGATTAAGGGAGACTGACGAGACAGGACAACTAAATAAAACATACAATACTGGACCAGAAAGAAACCCAGACAGTTATGGAATGGTTGTTGAAAACTGAATAGAGTCGGTGGTTTAGATCGTGTTATTGTACCAATGCTGAGTTCCTGGGTTTTATTATTGTACTATGGCAAGTAAGGTGCTAACATTTCAGGTGACTGGATAAAGGATACACAAGAATCTTCAAACTATTTTTTTTTTTCAAATACTCTGTAAGTCTGAAGTTTTTTCAAAATGAAACTTAAAAAAAATATTTTCAATGGAAAAGTAATTTAAGAATTAAGAATGCAAATCAGAGGATAGTTCCCCCAAAATATGGCTGAGATTGGGCATGTGACTGTGAGGGGAGGTGACGGAGATGGGAGTGCCCGTCAACCCACGTGGCCGAGGAGGGCATGTGTGTCCATATCCGTACGACAGCTGGGGGAGAGCCTGGGTTCGCAGAGAGAAGAAATGAGTTTAGATTTGGACCCATAATGCATCTTGATTCCGTTATTGCGCTTACCATTTTTTAGTTGCATATTTATTTTTAAAACCTAATTATCTATTTGTGACAAAGAGCTATCCTCTCTTGCTCTTTCAGTCAGTATGGCCACCCCAATGCAATAACTGGCTGAGGAAGGGAAGTTTGAGATAAAAATCAATACGAATAGCTCTTTCATTTATAATTTATTTACATAAAATTCCACCAAATACAAAAATAATCAGGAAGTCATGCAAATAATGAAACATGAACAATTAAAATCTTCAGGATACATAAAACTTTTAATTAATGGGCTAAAGTAATCCAAATAAATAGAAAACTTTGTTGTAAGGATTGCCTGGAAATGACTTTAGAGCCAATAATAGTAATTTTTAAAATTATAATTGATATTTACTGGGTGTAGACTATGTGGCTGGCATCTTCCTTTGAAGTTTTTAATGCAAACTAGGCTTTATCAATCTGGCTTGCATAGGAAGAAGCTGGGACATAAAATCAATACCTCGTCCAAGGTCCTGCGGCGAGTGATCGGGAAGGGGCAGCAAACCCAGTCTGGCGGATGGATCCCAAGACGACTGTGCTTGTTCAGGTGCCGTGTTAACACATGGGACAAAAAGTAGGATAGGTGCAGATGTATCTTCTTGTGTATACTTTGGAAAGATAGTAGGCTTCTAAGGAGTCATTTTGCAAATTTTGTGATTTCATGGAAATCAAAATCTTCAAATGTGAGATATCTGTGTCCCACATGATTTCCTGGGCAGAGGAAACAAGTCCTATTCCAAATTATTCCAATAAATGGAGCTAATCATCAGAACAAAAATCCAAACTTCTAGATAATTGTTTTAGGCGGGATTTTGGAAGAACTTTCTATGATTGCATGCGAACATGAAAATACGCCAGGTCTGGAACTGCATGAAAACAAACAGGGAAATCAGAGCGTGAGGATCCAATTTCTAGAAAGACTGCAGTCTGTCAACTTGGAGCCCTTCTCAGCCTGTCGGGACTTTCTTCCGCCACCGTAGCTCTCGGGTTGCTGGGAAGACCTGTGCGCAGACCATCCACCTGTACTCAGAAACGTGCTTTTGTGTGATTCTTTCTTTCCTGAAGTAGTTGTGGTATATTTAGTTTTGATTTTTGTGACTGACCATTGAGTCAGGATTTACATTTGTATAGGAGTTACACTGTAAGAAAGGAGAAGTTAAAAATTTGACAACTTTCACATGGTAAGAAATTAGCAAATTGCCAATATATAACTATATATACATTTTATATATATAGTTGCATATGTTCGTAGGTATGTTTATATAGTTATACATACATATGTAACTACATATGTTTATATATATAATATGTATTTAATAAACTTGCAACAGTGGCTAATGAACAGACAGAGTCCTGTCAACAAAGCACCAGTCAAAAATGTCTGTGATGTCCCAGGAAATAGGATTGTCCCAGGAAGAAGGGCTAGATGGTAATCTATGAGTTTATTAGTCACAGTCATTCTCTGCCTAATGCAAAACCCCGGCTCCTCCCCCTTCTCCACAGACAAGGTATAGACTTCTGCTTGAGACCTAGGAAGGTCTCTCTGCCCCACAAACTGTGACCTGGAGGAAAGCAGAAGCTGGGTCATCCAGCAGGGATGCTGTCCCTGCCCTGAGTTCTGTCACAGGAAATGGATGTGGACTTTGGGCTAAGGAGAGGACAGTTGTCAAAAGAGAATGGCAGTTCTGTCTTCAGCAGACAAGAGACTGTTCCAGCATGCTCCAACCCAGGCTTCATGAAGGCAGATGGGTAGTAAGAATAGATGAGGTGTTTTATTTGTCCTTCTTGTCCATAAAGAAGTATCAAGAAATGTAATTTCCCTTTTAAATTAAAAAAAAATCCAAAAAGTAGGTAAGATGCTGCAGGTTGCTAAGTATGTCATGCAGATTTCAAATTGCAAGTTCTTGATGCCTATTTTTACAATAAAATAAAATTCAAATATTTCAAGATAAAAAGTCATTGTTTAGAAATTATTATTGTCTGTGATTTTAACATATTCAAAGTATATTTATTGAAAAGATTTGGGCAACCTTGATAAATTAACTCAATTTAATTGAAATTTATTTTAATTCAGGATATTGACACTCAAAAACAAAAACATATTTGTCTGTTTAAAACGGATTCTTTTTACATTTCTTATTCTTCATCACTAACCTCTAGAATCCACATTTTAGTCTAATGATTGAATTGAAATTTTTCTTATCTAGGGAAGGTTAAATAAGACAAGTTAATGACAGGCACTAATTAGAGCATTCAGCCTGTGGACATAATAATATACCCTGATTACCTAAACAAGTAACGTAAGAAGTAATAAATTGTGTGGTGATGAATCTATTGCAAAATATCAATAAATGCTAAGGCACTTCGGTGCCCTTTCCATTCTTATATTTGTCCTGTTTCAATTCCTATCAGTATCCATAGGTTAAAACTCTGTCTCCATGATGTCCAAAACATTCACTTAGTTCAATTTATTCAACCCAGTTAATTCAAGATAGAAAAATATTCACCAACAAATTGACAAGCTAACTTTTCCAAAGTAATTAAAACAATTCAACCTCAAAAAGTCTTATAAACAATCTCCAAAGCTAGTGCTTCAATCTTATTCCATGATTCCTTCAATGAGTTGTTGTACTGCTTCCTTCCACTTAAAAAAATAGTCACCTTCAGCATCCTATAGTTTCTTTCTTACCCCAGTGCAATGAACCTGATCTATGTCATCAAATCCATTTTCTAAAATATTGTTGTCTCTGGATTAGTGAATTAAGAGTTAAAGTCATTCCTCTAAACTTAAAGCTCAGTCATCCTCTAAAAATCCTACTTTTTTGCACCAGAAAGCAGGTAAGCACTGAGGTCCCCAATGACCTTTCTCTATGTGATAGATCATCCTAAGGAACCCCTAATAATTCTTTCCCTCCAGTGTTTATGCCCTTGCATAATTCCCTCCCCTCCGGTGTGGGTAGCACCTGGGACCTACTTCTAACCAGTGAAACATGGCAAAGATGATGAGATGTCCATTTCATGATGCATTACATTCTACAACAAAAGTAATGAGATGGCACTCCCATGATTGTTTCATGTCCTATAAAACTGAGCTACTGCACATGTTCAGGAGAGAATCAAGGGGTACAAGCTCTCTAAACATCCCTGGCTGACTGGGTGGCTTCACATATGTGAAAGAAAGATCGGAGGGCACAGAAGAAAGTAAAAGTCTGGCAAGAATTGAAAATGGCCTGAATTTTGAGTGTATTCCACAACTCACACATAGGTCCATCAACAGAGGGTAGAAGATTCCTAGCATTAGGTATTTAAGCAAATGTCTACTCAATCATTGACCAACCACTAGGCTTTGAAGATGTAGTGGTGTACTCCAGGATCCCAGAATAAAAAATTGGGCCTTAAAAAATGAGCAGAGGCTTTATTTGGCATTATTTCTGAGGATTCTGCCTTTCCTTTCAATTGGGGGTTGTTTCTTTGCCTTCCCATTATTTGTGAGACTCTTCGTATTTGCTTCTGCTTCTTAAATTGATCTGTTTTGACTCCCTGACTTTGTGGTGTGAACTTCTATGGTACGAGGCATATGGTATGGTATGGTATGTGAGATTCAGTGGTGCCGTCCCCTTGATCACCTGAACTTGATGCTCTTGGGATGCCCTTTATGTCATTTATGCTGGTTCTCTGGATGTAATTGGGTTTTGATTGTTGTTGCATCTTTCTTTGGTGGGTCCTTCCCTCCAGCAGGTTGACTGAGGGTCACTCCACCCACCATGTCTTGTGTGCTGTTGTGCAAGTAGAGACAGGTTGTGCCAAAGCTGATTCTTCTGTTTGTCTGATGTTATAAGGCTTCTCTATCACTATCACTCAGTTGTTTGTTCCGGGTGTTTTCTCTACAAAGAGTTGTAATTCCAGATTGGCCCTGGGAGGAGGTTAGTGTGACTTCCATTCACTCCTCCACCATCTTCTCCTCTTTCTGAGCAGAGACTTTAAAAGCCACATATTCACATTAATCCCAGACAAGTTATTTAAAACAAAACAAAATAACCCTCAGGTGGAAATAAGAGTTTATACGATATATTATCTAAAATGACCAGTTTTTAAAAAATATTAAGACATGCAAAGAAACAGAAAAATGTGACTCAAACTCCAGGAGAAATTGTCTCTGAGTACATTTGGATGTATTTAGCAGACAAAGGTTTCAAAGCACTAATCATAAAAATGTTCCAAATTAAAAGAAATCATGTTTAAATCATTCAAAAGATGTGGTGGGCATGATTCAACAGGAGGAAATTTCAAGGGAACAATTTATAAAAAGAACCAAATAGATATTCAGTGATTGAAAAGAATAATAATAATAAATGAAAAGTTCACTAAATGTATTTAATCAGAGATTTGAATGGCAGAAGTAATACTAATTAAGCTTCAAGAAACAAATAGAAATTGATGAACAGAGGGGGAAAGTTTGAAGAAACATGGGCAAAACCTTGGAGATCTGGAGACAACATAATATAACATAAATGTTACTTAGGGTCCTAAAAGGAAAGATGAGAGAAATAGTGGCAATTTTTTTAAAATAATGACCCACAACTTCTCAAATTAAATATAAAATATTGATCTACAGGATTAAGAAGCTGAAAGAACACCTGGGGTAAACAGTAAACACAGGAAGATCCACAGTAGATGCACCAAGTGAAACTGCTGAGAGTCAAAGATGAAGCCCTGGGGGCAGTGAAAGACAAACAGCTCATCCCCACAGAGAAACCATTAAAAACTAGCAGCTGACCTCCCATTAGGAGCGATGGAAGCCAGAAGGCAATGAAACTGTGTATTTAAGGTGCTAAAAGAGCCCTGACAAGCATGGCTCAGTGGGTTTGGTGTCACCCCACAAAGCAAAAGGTCACCAGTGTGATTCCTGGTCAGAGCACATGCCTGGGTTGTGGGTTTGATCCCCAATTCAGGGCATGTACGAGAGGCAATTGATCTATATTTCTCTCTCACAGCGATGTTTCTCTCCCTCTCTCCCTCCCTTCCTTCCCCTCTTTCTTGAAATTAAATAAATAAAAGATTGTTTTTTTAAAAAGTGCTAAAAGAAAAAAATGTCAACTAAGAATTCTATTTCGAACAAGAGATAATAAAGAAAATTCTTCAGACTGAAAGAAAATAACACCGGATAGTAACTTGAATTTAAAGGAAGAAATGAAGAGCACCGGAAATTATAAATATGTGGATAAATGTAAAAGACTGCCTAAATGTATTTCTTTTCTTTTCTTCCCTAATCAATTTTAAAAACATAAGATTGTATAAAATAATAATTATAACATTATACTGTTAGGTGTTTAAGATGTCCATGTAAAATGTATGACAATAATAGCAGAAGAGAGGAAAAAGGAAATAGAGCAAAGTTTTTATAGTTTACCAGAATTAAGCGAATATTTACTTGAAGGTTAAGAAGACCATGGTAAAGATGCATATCATAATCCTTAAAAGAACCATGAAGAAAATTACCTTTAAAACATAATCAAAAATTCAATAGAAAATTTTGGATAGCATAAGAACTCTAAACAAATAAAATATTTACTTAACACAAAAGAAGGCCATAAAGAGGAAAAAGAAACAAAATTACATTAAGTAAATGGAAAAATTACATGTAAATCCAAGTATGTGAATAATTATAGTAAATGTGAATGGACAAAACACTAATCAATGGACTGAGTTTTTTCTTAAAGGAACAAGATCCACCTGTATGCTAACTTAGAGGGACACACTTCAGATTAAAAGACAAATTAGTTGAAAGTAATAAGAGAAAAGGATAGTCCATCCAAATAGTAACAATAATAGAACTATAATTAATATCAGAAAGAAATAGACTTTAAGAAAAGAAATATAATTAGTATGAAAGGATTTTGTAATGATAAAGAGATTGAGACAATATATGCACACCTAACAAAAGAATCCAAAAGACATATGTAAAAACAGAAAGAATTAAAAGGATAAACAGAAAGTTTGAAAATATAGTTGGATATTTTAATACCTTCCTCAAAATCATTGTCAAACACACAGAGAATTGGCAAGCATCTAGAAGACCAGCACAGCTGTACCTAGCTGACATTGAGAGAGCACTCCACCTAGTAGCGGTGTACACCTTCTCAGGAGCACATGGAACATCTTTTCAAGACAGACCATATGCTAGACCATAAAACAAGTCTCAATTGAAATTATTCAAAGTATGTTCTCTGAACATCAGATAATGGAATGTAATGGAAACAAATGTATAACATATTATAAATCATGGTAGACAGTGAACAATTTCTAGAGAGAAATTTAGAGCTACAGGTAGACACATCAAAAATTAAGAACATTTTAAACAAACAATTTAAGTGTTCACCTGAAGAAACTAGAAAAGGAAGAGCAAACTACCCCAAAGCAAGCAAAAGTAAGGCAATAACAAAGATCAAAGCATAAAAAAAGAAATAATAATAGAAAAACAAAACAATAGGGAAAATCAATATAACCAAAGGTTGGTACTTTTAAAAAAATCTACAAAATGTATAAACCATTACATATATTGATTAGGAGAAAAATGAAAGAATATGCAAATTACCAAAATCAGAAATTTTTAAAAAAGGGATTTCCCTTTTGACCTTACAGAAATGAAAAGGATTAAAAGAGAATCCTATGAGTAACTTTATGGAAACAATTTAAATAACTTACATAAAGTGTACAAAAAAAACAAAATTGACTCAAGAAAAACTGTAAAATCTGAATAGCCCAACCAAGAAGTAACAAATAAAATGAGTTAATAATTAAAAATTTCCCAAACTAGGCTTAGGCCTAGACAGCTTTACCGGTAAATTCTATCAAGTATTTTAAAAATATGTAATACCAATCCTTCACAAAACTTTTCAGAAAACAGAACAGGAAGGAGCACTCCCTTTGTGTTCTGTTAGCCTACTGCTAGGACACCCACACCACACAAAGGCATCACAAAAAAGAAAACTGCAGACCAGCATCTCTGGTGAACACAGACACGTAAATCGTCAGTTAGATATTGGCCTTCTGAATCCAGCAACATATAACAGCATTATTTTCAAGTGAAAAACACAATGAGATATGCACTTCACTTCAACTAATGTGGTTCTAATTTTTTTAAAAGGACAGACAATAATAAACGCTGGTGAAGATGTGAAGAAACTGGAACCCTCATATGCGCTGGTAGAAATGTAAATGATGCAGCTGCTTGAAAAGCAGTCAGATAGTTTTTCATACAATAAAGTATAGAGTTTCTATACAAACCCACTATTTTCACTTCAGGTAAATATCCAAAAAATGATACACACATCCGCACAAAACTTGTACACAAACGTTCATAGCAGCTTACTTATAGGAGCCAAAAAAGCAGAATCAACTATAATATCCACCAACTGATGAACTGCATATAGCGCAATGGACTATGATTCAGCCACACAGAGAGTTGAAGTGAGGCACGTGATGCAGCATGGACAGATGTCAAAACCATTATGCGAAGTTTAGGAAGCCAGCCTCAAAGACCACGTATTATATGATTTTATTCCTATAAGTTGTCCACCACAGGTCCATTTAAAGAGAAGAGGTGGGGGTGACAATGGAGCAAAGTGAAGGTTCTGAAGTTGGATCGTGGTGATGCCGGCACAGATCTGTTACCGCACACTGAAACCACCGACTTCTACACTCCAAACGGGGGACTTTTATGCTGTGTGAATTATGTCTCAATAAAGCCATTTTTTAAAAAATTTTAAACAGTATGGTGTACTATGACCGAGGTGGATTCGTCCCAGAAATGCAGTTAGTTAATATCCAAAAATGTGCTCTTTCCCTGCTTTTTTCTGCTACAATTCATGGCAATAAATAGAGACAGTGTCATCATTTTAGAAATATTTTAAGAGACAATATATCATTCCTCTCTTTTCTTTTTGATTTAAAAGTCAAACAGGAAAACGATGCAGGAAACAGACGGAAGCACATCGAAATGTGAGCTTCATTGCTCATAAATCCAGTTGGAGACCGTGGCTTTCGACAGGCAGCTAAGTGCGCCCTCTAACTCCTGTTCCAGATGAGGCACCCTCAGTGCTGGACAGCCAGGCCTCCCTGCCCAGCAGGCCACACTGAAATACGTGGCAGAAAGCACACACTGCATGCTTTCTACAGGCAGACGGGCCCTTTCATCCCCACCTCCAAGCCCCTCCTGCACATAACGGAAGAGGACTGAACTCAAGTGCTCCCAAAACTCACTAGAGAAAAGTTCATCCCTCCAAACGTACCCACAAGGAATGGAGAGATAGGTGCCACAAATTCAAGGAGTTTGACAGAGCTGCTTACACTGGCCTCAGGAAAATCGTAATTAATATTTCTTATTTTCACAAAGAAGTGTTTGTGGAATGAATAAGTGATTAAGAATGATTGCATTTAACAGTGTAGTAGTGAATTGTTTTTATCCCATCTGGAATACTTTTTAAGTACCCTCCATTTTTGTATATTGACAGAGCTGCAGCTTGGAGTTGATTAAGACTTTACAATAAAACCCTGCCTCATCCCAACATCCCTAAGAGATTAACCCCTGCTTCCCAGGGCGTGTGGTGTTAAATGTGATTGCAAAGAGTGGCCAAGTTCTGCTTCACTACTCATCACTTATATAAAAGGATGCATGATGGATTAGTGATTAGTTATTAGTAGCAGAGACTGCTACTGATCTTATGGGAGTTACTTCAACCCCCGTCATGTCAGTTTTTGTCAGTGGTAGAATGAGACACACTTGGATTGGGATCCCAGCTGTACCGCAACCTGGCCAAACTTTTCAGATGTTCCTTTCTGCATGTTGCAAAGCTCAGAGACTATACGTGTAAGGAACTAAGCATAGTGATTGGCACATAATATGCATTCAATAAGTTTTAGTTAATAACAATGATGTCACAAGCACCAGAATGCCCATACAGAAAAATTAGCTCAAAATTCACAAGCTGCACGGAACACCTTTCAGAAAAGTGCTACATAAATGTGGACATTACATACAACATTATTCTACACAGAACAGCAGAGGCACTGTCTCTTCCTGGCAACAAAGAAATAAGTAGCTATAGATTTTAAATACAATTTTCTATGAGTAAAAATATCAAGAGATTAACAGAATGATGTATATCCCAGTACTTATGAGATAGCTAACATAGTTTCTAAGCAAATGTTTCAAAAGTTAAAAAAAGAAGAAAGAAAAAACCCATCGTGGGTGATCCAGGAACAGTAACAGAAGCGCACAAGAAAGAGAATTGGCTGTGTGATTTCGTTCTGTCCCACAGATAAGCAGCCAGCAGTTTTGCATTAGAATGCGTTTGGTTATCCCATTTACAATGGGCTGGTAATCCTATAAATATTTATTGCTGAACTAAAGAAAGCAGCATAAGCTTTTACCCTTTGAGAAAGGTTTGTGACCCACACAGTGGCAGTGAAGTATGAAACCCTGGTGATTTGGTTACTTCTTAATATGTTAAAGGCTAGGCTGCCCTTAGAGCCAGGAAACGGTGAATGCAGCCCAGTCAGAGACACGCTCAGGAGGGCAATTCTGAACATGTGCGTCAGGCAGCGAGCTATCAGTCCCAGCTGCTCTCTACCCCTGCCTGAAGCTGGCCAATGTGGAAGCCACAGATTAGCAGATTTAACCTTGAATTGTTGGGAATAAGGATCAACCCTTTATGAATAGACTGAACATAGGAACAGAAGAAGAAAGAAGTGGGGGTGGGGCCCTCTCCTTGGGATGGTTCTGTCTGTGTGCACATTACATATTGTTTATCTTCCACTATGGCTTGGAGGAAATAAACTGACACTTCCTTTGAAAGGGATGGCATCACTTAAGCAATAAATATATTTTATTTCTAATTCTGTATTCTGTAACTGTTGAATAAACAAAAATAAAAATATATCACTGGTGGGTTTGCAGATGTTTTCATATCCTGTTTACTCCTTAGAAAATTTAGGCTTCTAATAATAAAGTGCAAAAATAAAAAGACCAAATCTATGATAACTAAACAGGATATTTCATTATGAACTTCTTTTGCAACTAGAACAAAGTGGAAAACCCATGAATAAATATTGCCATTCTCGTATTTTAAAAAGTTGTAGGACCCTCTTTGAACCATATATCAATACTCTCACTCTGTTTGGTGGCATGGGTACCAGTAGGCAGTGGAAATGGATTCACTGTCTTCGTGTGTGCGTGCATGTGTGGTGTGTGTGTAGTACATGAACATGTTTAACAGTTGAAGTGAAAACTCAGAATCTACTTATGAATTTGAAGATTGGGATTTTTAATGCAGGAATGCTATAAAAGGGAAATAATTCTCTCTTAAATAACTGCTCTATGTCTGGTACCTTTCCCAACACTGGGTATACTCAGAGAACAAGACAAAAGCTATTGTGAAACACATATTTTTGACCAAGTAATTGCAACTCTGATGAATGTTATGTAAAGTGATGGGTGCATATTCCTGTCACCAAGTGCAAAGAGATTCTACCTGTCCCTGGTTGACCAGAACACTGATCTCTGAGTGTGTGGTAGTTAAGAGTGCAGGTTCCGCATCAGAGTGCCTGGGTTTGAATCCAGGCAACGATTAGTCTGTATGACCAATAATTCGCTCTGTAATGTCAGCCCAGGTTCTTAGCCTCTCTCTGTTCCAGGTTCCTCATCATGAATGTAGGGGTAATGGTATTACCTACCTCCTAAGTGATACGCTATTGTGAGAATTAAAGTGAGGGTTCTTCTCAAGGCAGTCACATGATTCCAAGAACATGCTACCAAAAGCTGCACGGTCTCTTGAGTCCTAGTCTTAGAATTTTTTGAACTTCACTTCTTCAGCATTCTACTGGCCAATGCTCATCACAAACACCAAACCAGATTGAAGGGATAGGGAAATAGATTCCACTTCTTGATAAAAGGAATTGCAAAGCACTGTGGCCATTTTTACAAACTTCCACATGGCAGTCAGGGTGAAAAGACCTACATTTAGAATGTAGAATGAACAGATCCAAGTGTTTGTTTGGATGTGGGGGGCGGGGGGAAGGAACCAACAGGGTCACCAAGTTTTCTGTCCTGAGACACTAAGTGGATATTTTTGCAAATGATTTGGTACTGAATTGAGAATCAGCCCACAATTTCACTACAGTTTCAAAATTCTAGGGTTTTTCAAAGATACTAACCAAAAACTTTAGTTGTTTTGAGAATCATAATCCTTGATGTTATTTAAATATTGTCAAATTTGCTTTGACTCTACCTCAGGGCTAAAAAAATATTCCTCAGTGTGCAGGCTAAGACCCATTATACCGGGTCCATTAGAATGAGCCTCACATATACCCTGATTTATATCAACTGTCTTGTTGTTTATGAACAAAACATGAATGTTTGGCTTTCTAGGAAATAGACACAACAAAACTGTATCTAAATGAATGATTCTTGGTACTCTCCATATGTCCCCAGTTCCCTAGCAACTGCAGTGGAAAATCTGTTGACATCTTCTCTTAATGGAGCATGCCTGAAAGTATAATGAGCCCATTCCTCATGTATGAGCATTAGCTCATTTCAAGTAGGTGTTTTGAATTACACTTATATAAGGATTGATGGCTTCTCTGTGAGAAAACTGATGTCCATACTCATAACACAAATTCCAGAAACAAATATCCCCTGGCTGGTTTGGATCAGTGGATTGAATACTGGCCTGTGAACCAAAGGGTTGCTGGTTGGATTCTCATTCAGGCACATGCCTGGGTTGCAGGCCAGGTCTCCAGTAGGGGGCGCGTGAGAGGCAACCACACCTTGAAGTTTCTCTCCTTCTTTCTCCCTCCCTTCCCCTGTGTCTAAAAATAAATAAATAAAATCTTTAAAAAAATTAGAGCATTACCTTCCCAAATGACTTTGAAAGTAAATAATATCGAATACATCTATGTAGGTAAAAATTTTGTGGCTTTACTCTGACAGCTTCTAAGTATCTCTCCCCATCTTTCTTTCTCCATATCCACAGCCACTGACTTAATTTACACTCTGAACAGTTCCTGAGCAGGTCCTCCAGCCAATAGTGTCTCCCTCTTTGTGCTATTCTCTACATGCTTTTTAATGCAAATCCTATTATTAATTTCTGTACTTAAAAAAAAGTCAGTGTCTCTACAGAGTCTATTTTAAACCAATATTTTAATGGATTTCAGAATAAAGTAACAAATTACTTTATTTTTACTCTTATTAAAGTATACTTTATATACAATATCTTATTAGTTTCAGGTGTATAATATAGTGATTTGAGATTACATTCCTGGCCCCGGCTGGGAACCATCCGGTACACCAGAGAGTTGTGGGCTGGGCTCTTGATCAGGGCACATACTTAGGTTTCTCGTTTCATCCCCAGTGGGGGCACGTGCAGGAGGCAATCAGTCGATATTTCCCTCACATCAATGTTTCCCTCTCTCTCCCCCTTCCTCTCTCTAAAAATGAATAAAAACATATCCTCATGTGAGGATTAAAGTAAAAAATAAAATAAAATTTAAAAAATATTTTTTTTTACAAATTGTAGTTCTTACAATGTGTTCACCAAAATAAATGTAGTAAACATTCATCACCTACAAAGTTATTATGATATTATTGACTATTTCCCCTATGCTGTTTATTATGTCCCTGTGACTTATTTTAAAATTAACAGATTAATTTAAATTATTCTCAGTAGAAGGAAGGATACATTTAAAAGGAAATTGATTTTTATTCCAAAGGCCAGACTATTCATTTTCTTGTCTATAATTCAAACAGCATGTTTAACAATTATTTGAGTGGAAATATTGGATATAAGTTGTGTCTAGTGTCTTAAATTTCAAAGTACTGGGGCTTATTTCTATTTTTTCTGAGCTATTTCATTCCCCATGTTAGTGACAGGTAATAATAATATATGTGGCATTACCACATGATAAGCATCTTTCAAATTTTGAATTTTTGAGTTGTTTGGGATCATCTTCTAAAATTCAAGGTGTTTAGGTTAAGTAAAAGCACACGTACACCAAGCACTGACTTGTGCCAGAGATGGAAAGAATTAAAACCATAGTCCTTGCTCTCGAGGACCTCATGGCATTTAGGTAGCCTTTCAGACAGATGTTAGCAGGTAAGAGTAACTCAGTGCAGTATATGCTGACATAAAGTAAGAGGGCTATTGATCTATTGATCTATTGATAGCAAAGAAACCAGGAATGGAGAAGCTATTGGTTAAATCTGGTGAAACCAGGGAATGTTTCACAAATAAGCTGCCATTTGAAATAAATCTTGAAAAATAAATAGAAATTTACCAGTAGATGAGATAGGGACTAGCACCCTGGTCAGAGAGAAGAGCGTTCAGGATTTTATCGAGACATGGAACAGCGGGGCTCAGGGTAGTGTAATGACACAGCTAAGCTGAAGACTCGAAGGAAAGATGGCAGGTGGTGAGGGACTGAAAGGTGCTGGGCCCCCTGTTCTCTGTGTGGCCCAGAGTGCACGCATAGGGCTTGATATCAGGCTGAACCACATGAAACTAATATTTCAATAGATCAAAAGAATCAAGTATTGGAACTTCAGGGATTCAAACTACTAAAATTCATCTGGATTCTTAAACTTCATCTCTGGCATTTTGAAGTGACTTTGTCTAACCTGACACAGTTGCTTGGGAGAAAAAGAAGCCTGCTTAACATTTTTCAGGTAAAGAGTGGTTTGCTGAAAGCAAATGAAAATAGCTTTCCCAAGGTCCAGGAGCAAGAACTGGACCCAGCTGAACATCATGGAACATAAACAGAAATGGCCTCCACTGGCCCTCACCACAGCTTTTTCCCTGTTATCTATTTGATCTATTCTGGTTCTCCTTTTCTGTCAGCTGACTTCCTTGCCTTCCTCATGGTGTCCACTCCTCCATGCCTTCAACTTACTACAGATGAGGCATCCCTGGCCCTTCTCCAAATCATGATCCTGTGGCCTCAGCTTTCCCCATCAGCTGAGAATGGGCACACAGGTCTTGAACCCCTGTAAGGGTCAATCTGATTGGCCCAGCTCATCTTTGGGTGCTAGGCTGTAGGTCACAGGCCAGTTAATAAGCTGACCATCTCCCTTTGGGCCCACTACTCACCACCAGGTCGGTCATCTGTGATATGGGAATAGCACGGCTACTCAGCGGTGAGAAGTGTGGGTGAGGCCACTTCCCTGAGAGAAGGATGCGGCAGGCAGGCTCCCATCCCCCAGGAAGGTTAGGATAAGGGCCTCAGGCTGAGTTCCGGAGGTCTGAGAAGTTCTAATCTCTAACCCTTCATTTTCAGTTCTAAAACCATCTAAGGAATGTGTGATTAATATCCTCACCCAGAACTCCCAAATCCTCATCGAATCTGACATTTCTGGGTTAAATAATTCCTATCATTACTTGAGTTTGAGCCCAAAGGATGGGAAAAAAGCACTAATTAGGTAGCAACAGCATCATGCCCTGTCTTATTTTATATAACATATTAGACATATTTGAATATCTGCTTTTTGGTTTTGTAAAATAAAAAAGTCTCTCTTACAATGCCAGTTGCTACTAGGAAAACAAGTGAGCTGCAGATCTGGCAGTGGCTTCTTCTTGTTAATTTTATGTCACTTTTTGCCACCATCAGTAGCCTTTGCATACGGAGCCTGTTATTTCTGTACGGGAAGTAAGGTGGCTTGACTAGCAGTAAATGGCCTCGTAATGAAGTGATTATGTTAACACGTGTAGATTCTAGTCTGGCTCCAATAAATATCAAATAGAGCATGAGACAAATGTCACAGAAGATTCTTTTTCACTTCCTATGTGGTGTATAAGTACAAGAAAAATCCATTCAACTGTCACTAATAAATGCTGTTAATAAATGAAATGTCATCAGACAAAATCGGAACTTGCTATCGGTTTTTACAAAATAGCCTCATCCCTGAAGCTACTCTCAGAGAAATCTATAGTCTCCTTCCTCAGCAAATCTACCTAAAATGCTGTTTTTACATCTATTAAATTGTTCCTTGCACCGAAGAGCTGGGAAGAGAAGTTGAAAGGTGATAAGCAGAACTGGAGTTCTCTTAGCCTCATTTTCTTTCCTCTTCATCTCCTACACTTGTATTTATTTGGGGGAGGGTTTCCAGTAATGTGAGACTTCGTGACAGTTGCCAACGTCCCTAAGATACTGTATATAATGTGTCTCTCCAGCCTTAAAGGAGAGTCTGACTTGGTGGAAATGCAGACTAGGTCCCCAGCACAGTGGTGTCTGACCTTCAGAACACAGCACCTTGCCAAAGCCAGAAGTTTCACTCGTCTCTTAGTACCTGCTTCTTCTTTTCCTGTCTGTTTTTTCTTCTATTTCATTCATTCAAGTATCTGTCTACCCATCCATTCATCCATCCCATTTCGAAGTCCTTATTATATACCTTCTGTGTGTATATCATGGTGCAGAGGACCAGAATTTACCTCAACACCAGCCATATCAAAATTCCCGGAGAGCAATGTCCATTTAACAAACTCTAAAGATAATTCTAAGTCTTGGACGTGTGTGAATACACCTTATGTAGAGATTACAAATATGTACAACCTGGATTCCTATCACCAAGGATATCACCCTTTTGCTTTTCCCTCTTCACTATTCAAATTTTATCCCTATTCGTTTCCTCCCTCAAAGTGCAAAACCAAACCAAAACAAGAGCCAATACTTCTAAGGTTTGTTTCTAGCATTTATAATTGAAACAAATGCTAAAATTCAGTTACAGATTAATGAAAAGAATGATGTAATTTCCCCACCATGTTCATGGACCCCCCGGGACTCCACCCACAAACCCCTTGGGTGTCTTTGGGCCTCACATTGAAAAGACGTGGAAGCACAGACTTTAAAGCAGCAGAGTTATGGAGTGGAAAAGGCACCCACCTATTTTAGAATCAAGTGGTCTTAAGTTTGGATCTCGCTCCAGAATCCACTAGCTTTAGGACCTTCAGCCAGAAGTTGCTTAACTTCTCCAAGTCTTAGTTTTTTTACAGCTCTCAAACTCATTTAAAATGGAATGAATACTTTATACTAGTAGTTCATACTTTTAAAATTTAATTAGATGACATAAACAGTAGTCTGGGACACTGTGGATGTTGAAAATATGTCCAGTGTATATCTGTCAATCTGTTCCATATTAATAATAGTTACCTACAACATCCTTAGGCTCAGAAAAATGTATATTATATGACTTCACTTTAACCACATCAGAAAGTCCTGCGTTCGGTTGAAATTTCTGTTCATTAATTGCATTTTTAATGTGTGTGTGCGAGTGTGTGTGTGTATGAGCCCAACCCTGAAATTCACGATTCCTTATAAATCCACCAAATGTCCAGTTCCCAACCAAGACTCCAAATCTTTCAAAGACCATTTCAGAAAGTACACTAATTTGAGCAACAAGATGACAGTCTTTAATTTTCCACCTTTAGTTTGAGGCTCACCAAGTCAGAAGTTACTGGTGATTTTAAGGTCAGCAGTGGACGACAGATACCGCCTCCAGTCTCTGCAGAGTGGGCAAAACTGCATGATCGGACTGGGTTACACTGTACTAACACACATGATGCTCAGCATTTATCCAGCAGCAGGCAGCCCATCTGAATTCCTCACATGGAGGCCAGTGATGCCTGATGTACACCGTGATCTGGACTTGCAGAGAGTGTTTTCTCTTGCCACTTAAATCTCAAAGAGTTGAGCCAGGGCCCCAGTCCCTGAGTATCTGGTACTGTGCAGAGAAACAGGTATGTCCAGGTTACTGAGTGCTATGTAACTTAATTTAGTAGAAAGGAAGCATAGTTTTTATGTATATTCCATTTTTTCCATAATGTATTGTATGATGACTATACTTAACAATACTGTATTGTGTTTTGTATTGTTGCTCAATTACAGTTGCCCCCATTTTCCCCCATTACTCTCTCCTTCCCTACCCAACCCCCACCTCCCATAATTTTTATGCTGAGAGAAAATTAGTTCTTATTTCACACATATGTGTGCATGCACATGCGCACACAGACACACACATTGAACCTAACAAGACTAGAAGGGACTTGCTCTGCGGAGGCTGCCATTCTGACTGCCATCCTTGGACACTTTGTGTCACTTTATCCTGACACGCTGGCCCCCCAACAAAGGAACACTTTATCTCAGTTCACTTGGGGTGGTTTAAAAGGAGAATACTGTACTCTCCAATGCAATTTGTTTAGAGACTGGAAGCTCCACGCTGGTGTAACAAGAGGTGAACAAAATATCTTCTCTATTGTTTCTTCTATATTTTTCATTTGACTTGCTTTTTAATTTGTTTTCTGGAACAGGTACATTTTCTTTCACAGAAGGATTCCTCTTCAGGAGGTTTAAAATTCTTTCCTTATCAAAAATCACTTTACAGCCAACAATAGCATGCTAAATGGATTTTCCAGGTCCAAAACTTAAATGAATGAGCCCTCTTGTCAGGAAAATACAGTTTACATATAACAAATGGTGAAATCAGTGTAATAGACTCTGTGGTCAAAAGTAAATTTAGTAACAGGCACTTTGAGGAAATTTGTGGACATGTAAGTTAGATGACAAATGGTTCTATCAAAATCTGGCAGATTATGGTCAGTTCAAATAGTCAGGCAGAGGACCTGAACAGATTTCTCCAAAGAGGACATGCAGATGGCCAGTAGACAGGGGAAAAGATGTTCACGTCACTGATCATCAGAGAAATGCAAATTAAAATCACAAGATATCATCTCACACCTGTCAGAACAGCCATTATCAATAAATCAACAAAAAACAAGTGATGGTGAGGATGTGTAGAAAGGAGAGCCCTTTTGCACTGTTGGTGGGAGTGCACACTGGTGCAGCCACTGTGGAAAGCAGTATAGAGCTACTCAAAAAATGAAAATGGAACTGCCTTTTGACCCAGTGATCTCACTTCTGAGAATGTATTTGAAGCACCCCTATGTTCACTGAAGCTAAGGACCTGACAGAAGGCAGGAGAGGCCCGGAACAGATCCTTGCCAAGTGTCTTCAGAGGGAGCATAGGCCTACAGTCCCCTTGATCTCAGACTTCTAGCCTCCAGAACTATGAGGCAATGAATTTCTGTTGCTTCAGCCATTTATTTTTGCAATTACACATCTGCATACAGGAAAGAGTTTGTGTGAAGCCCTCTGGTAGGTTCTGTTTGTAATATGGAAGAGTCTAGTGCAGGGGACTATGAAGTAAGACCAAGCTTCGCTCAACAAAGACCAAGCCTACCACCCTGCCACTGAGGTATCATGATGGAGTTCTACTTCCGTGTCAAATTTTATTGTATAATCTCAGGTGTTTTCCTAAAAGAAATCCCAGAAAACTGAACTGAAAATCATGCCTTCAATCAAAAGACATGCAGTGTTGGGTCTTCAAGGATTTTCTCTACCATCAATTCACCATAGAGAATTCCAGAAAAGCTGCCTTAGTTTTTTCAAAAGTCACCAGAAACCAATATCATGCTTATCTTCAATTGTCTACCCTAGCCCAAGCAGAAGTTGCTCCGGGGGCCATTGCCCAGCCTCTGCAGGATGGGCGGCTGGTGACAAGCAAAACGGAACAGGTTGTGTTACGTGCACTTAGCACTGGAACTTTCCCCGAAGCACCTGAAAGTTAGACTTTCACTCTGTTGTGAATCCAATATTTATTTTGCTTAACTCTTTTACAACAAAGGATCGATTTTCTTTTTGTTAATTGGTACACACATGCCCTTCTGAACACTTACAGTTTTTGGATTTTTATTATCATATATTTCAAATTAACAGAAAATAATATAACAGATACCCTTGTAGCCAAAATAGGACAAATGCCAACATTTTGTCATTTTTGTTTTGGGTATTTTCTATTTTTTAATTTTTTTAAGATTGTATTTATTTATTTTTAGATAGAGGGGAAGGAAGGGAGAAAAAGGGAGAGAAACATTGATGTGAGAGAACATCAAGTGGTCGCCTCTTGCACGCCCCACCCCCCACCCTGAACTGGGGACCTGGCTGACAACCCAGGCATGTGCCCTGACAGGGAATTGAACCATTAACCTTTTGGTTTATGGGATGACGCCCAACCCACTGAGCCACACCATCAGGGCATCAGGTATTTTTAAAGAAAACCTTATTGACATCACTCAAGTACCCTCGCACCACACTTTCTTCATCCTCCCTCAGAAGTAGTCATTATCCTAATGTTGATGAGCATCCTCTCCCTCATATCCTTATCTAATCAATGAATATGGAATTACTCACCACATCAAAATCAGTTTCTTTTAGTATCTTCTATTTACCATGTTTTTCCCTTTATTCCCATATTTTCCTTATCTGCTTTCTGTGAGATTCATCAATTTTCTTTATTCTCTTCATTCCCCTTCTGCTAGTTAAAGAATTATGTATCAATTTCTGGTCTTTTAGTAGTTATCCTTAAAGTTTTACATATGTACTTGATTTTTAAAATCTAAACTTAATTTATATTTTTACCTTGCATTAAAACACAAAAAGGACATAAAGTCCTTTATACTTTACTTCAAATCATCCCTCTCCCATTTGCCATATAACTTGGTCTATTATTTTAGGTCCAACTTAATGACCACAATTTAGTAACTATTTGAGCCGCTGTTTATTTGGATGACATACTTACCAATTTTTTTTCTCACTGTTGCTTCCTGCATAGCACCCATTTTGTTGGGTTCAATATTATCCTGTTCTTGAAGTGTATGCTTTAGTAGTGCTTTCATGGAACTCATGAACAGTAAACTCTGTCTTTATTGGCCTGAATGTCTTTATTTCTTTCTTTTTGTTTGTTTGTCTCTAATTGTCACCCAAATGGTCTGTTATCTGATTTTGAGAGAGAGAGAGAGAGAGAGAGAGATCAATGTGAGAGACAAATGTCCGTCAGCTGCCTCCCATACACACCCTGACCAGGGATCATACCCCTCAGCTTTTTGGTGTACAGTGACACCAATGTCCCAACCAACTGAGCCATCCTGCCATGGCCCACACGGCTTTATTTCTGCTCATTCTGTAATAATACTTTGGCTCAATAGTTATTCTAGGTCAACAGCTCTTTCCCTCAGCGTATCAACTTCTGGCATCTATTAAAACTGTCAGATATTGTTAATCACACTAATTAGGTAAGCATTCCCAGAAACACTTGATATTTTCATGGGAAAATGATTTTATAGTATTCAAGTAGTTCCACTACTGCTACATTTATCTTTTCAAATTAATACAAACTAAATTTTTAATGTATTAAATGCCTATTGAAGGTCACAGGCTTTCAAATCTCATTGAATCTCACAATCTTAGAAATTTTAATAGCTCTACATTTTACAGATGAAGAAATAATTTCCTCATGATCCCATAGCTAAGAAATGGCAGCTATGGGATGCAAACCTAGGTCTTCAGATTCCAGATCTGTCTAGTTCCCTCTAGAACTGATAATATTTATTTCTATCCCTGCACTTGCTGTTAAAACAGTGGAAGACATAAAATACACTTCGGAGACAGTGAGGGGGTGGTTCCAGACTATCACATTAAAGTATCACAATAAAGCAAGGCACACAAATATTTTGGTTTCCCAATGTTCATAAAAATTATGTTTCTATTAAATGTGCAATAGCATTGTATCTAAAAAAAGTTCCATACATTAATTTAAAATTACTGAAAAGTACTAACCATTATGTAAGACCTCAGTGAAATGCAGTCTTTTCGCTGGCCCGGGCTCCTTCCTTGAGGGCCATGGCTGCTGATGGAGCGGGATGCTGGTCGCTGAACAGCAGCGCGGCTGGGCGATTTTGTGTAAGGCAATGGGGAAGTGGGCTGCCATTTACACTTCCTTTCATGAAAAAGTTCTCAAAGATCTCAGATCACCATAACAAAAGTCCTAATAATGAAAAGGCTTGAAATATTGCAAGAATTACCAAAATGTGACATAGAGACATGAAGCACCGTGCTGTTGGGGAAAATTCAAGGTTGCCATAAACCTTCAATTTGTTGGGTTTTTCTTTAAAGCCATTTCTGAAGTGCAATAAAATGAGGTTTATCTATTATACTAATTAAGATATAGGTCCCTGGGTCACTCTTATTTAACGATCACATCACTTACGATGTTGTCTTCCTCACGGGTCCACGGTGGAAGTCAGCTCCAGCATCACACGCTGCCAGCCTGCCCCTGAGGGCTGGGAAGCCACTCCGCTTCAGAAGGCTGAAAGCTAGGGATGTGCCGCTTGCTGGAGTAATCACGGACCAGCTTCAGATTCATGATAGGTTCCCTCAGCCACATGTTAAAAAATCAAAAAAATGGCAAAATTGAAAAATAAACGATCTTTGAAATACTGAAGAGCCTTTTACTCTGGGGAAAAATGTAATTCTATTTTCAGGTACATTTCACTTCTTTTATGGTTTGAGGATATCACAAGTCATGCCAGTGAGTCTACTGGGATATATTTGGTGGAGTAGTTCATTTCTGGAGTAAAAGTTTTTTTGTTTTATTTACAATATGCGAGCTTGGGAATTAGGGGCACTGAGTTTCAGTCTGAACCCTGGATCCAATTTTCTTTGGAACACCCCAAGTCAATTAGGTTCCACGAGCTTCAGTTTTCTCCTTTATAAAATGTGAATTCTGAAGGAGCCATCTGTCCTTTAGTATGTGAGCTGAATACATTTCTATTTATCAGGCAAACTTTGATTTTTTACTTTATATTTTTATTCACCATGGTTTTTGTGTATGCAGGTATGTAGGTAGATGTCTATACATGGCAAGGTAGGCATTTATTTTTGCTTTTTTTCTGACTTCCATTAAATTGATAAAGTTTTAAATATTCTTGGTCTTGTGCATGTATTTGCTACTCACTTGGAAATTGCACATATATTTTCTTCTATTAACAATTACCCTTAGTATTTTTCTGCTTTTTTAATTAAACTTTTTATTTTAAGATAAGTGTAGATTTACACACAGTTGTAAGAAATCATAAACAGCTAGCCTGTATAGCTTGACCAGTTTTCCCCAGTGGTAACTATGTCTTGCAAAACTGTAGCACAGGATCTCAACCAGGACATTGACATTGTTGCAATCAAGATACAGAGCAGCTCCAGCACCGCGAGGCTGCCTCTACTGCTCTTTCATAAGCCACACCTGCCTTCCACTCGCCCCACCCCCTCCCCCACTTCATCCTTGGTCTCTGACAATCACTAATCTGTTCTCCCTTTCCATAATGTTGTTATTTCAAAATTTTCTATAAATGGACTCACACAGTATATAAAGGTTTGGGACTGGCTTCTTTTTACTGGGTGTAATTCCCCATACTTGGTGCAATCCGGTGGCTGCCTGTATCAATTATTCCTTTTTATTGCTGTACTGGTAGTATTTCTTGATAAGGATATACCAATGTTTGTCTAACCATTTACCTGTGGAAGAAGATGTGGGCTGTTTTCAGTTTGGGGCTATTACAAATAAAACTGTTATGAACATTTGTACACAGGATTTTAATAACTTTATTTTCATTGTCGACACTATTACAGATGTCCCATTCCCCTCCATTTGCCCACCTCCGCCCAGCCCCTGCCCCCTTCCCTCTGGCATCACCACACTGCTGTCTGTGTCTGTGGGTTTTGCATAAGTGTTCTTCGGCTTATCCCTTCACTTCTTTCATTCAGTGCCCCACCCCCCAGCTCTGACAGCTGTCGGTCTGTTCCATGTATCCATGCTTCTGTTTCTATTTTACCCGCCAGTTTATTTTGTACAACATATTCCACATACAAGTGAGATCATATGGTATTCGTCTTTCTCTGACTGGCTTATTTGACTTAGCATAATAATCCCTAGGTCCATCTATGCTGTCACAAAAGGTAAGAGTTTCTTCTTTTCACAGCTGAGTAGCATTCCGTTGTGTAAATGTACCGCAGCTATTTTATCCACTCATCTACTGATGGACACTTAGACTGTTTTCAAATCTTGGCTATTGTAAATAGCGCTGCTATGAACATAGGGATGATGCATGTATTCTTTCAAATTGGTGTTTCAGGGTTCTTAGGATATGTTCCCAAAAGTGAGATTGCTGCATTAAAAGGAAGTTCCATTTTTGAATTTTTGAGGAAATTTTATACTGCTTCTCACACTGGCTGCACCACTCTGAATTCCCACCAACTGCGCACTAGGGTTCCCCTTTCTCCACATCCTCACCAGCACTTATTTATTGATTTATTGATGATAGCCATTCTAATAGATGTGAGGCAATACCTCATTGTGGTTTTGATTTGCATCTCTCTGGTGATTAGTGACGTTGAGCATCTTTTCATATGTCTATTGGCCATCTGTATACCCTCTTTGAAGAAGCATCTATTCAGGTCCTTTGCCAATGTTTAACTGGATTGTTTGTCTTTATGGTATTAAGTTGTATCAGTTCTGAATGTATTTTGGAAACTAACCCCTTATCAGATATAACACTGACAAATATGGGTTCCCTTTTCTTTTTGTTGATATCTTTGTCTGTTTTTAGTCCCATTTGTTTATTTTTTACTTTACTTCCCTTGCCCTAGGAAATATATCTGCAAAAACATTGCTGTGAGAGATGTCTGAGATTTTACCACCTATGTTTTCTTCTTGGACTTTTATGGTTTCGTGGCTTATACTTAAGTCATTTATCCATTTCAAGTTTATTCTTGTGTATAGTGTAAGTTGGTGGCCTAATTTTACTTTTGTGCATATACCTGTCCAATTTTCCCAACATCTTGTGGAAGATACTGTCTTTGTTCCACTGTATGCTCCAGCCCCCTTTGTTAAATATTATTGACTGTGAAGTTGTGTGTTTATTTCTGGGCTCTCTCTTCTGTTCCATTGATTTATATGCCTGTTCTTATGCCAATACCAGGCTGTTTTGATTACAGTGGCCTTGTAATATAGTTTGATACCAGGTATTGTGATTCCTCCAACTTTGTTCTTCTTTCTCAAGATTGCTGAGGCTATTCAAGGTCATTTCTGGTTCCATATAAATTTTTGGAATATTTGTTCTAGATTTGTGAGATATGCCATTGTTATTTTCATAGGAATTGCATTGAATCTATAAATTGCTTTGGGTAATATAGACAGTTTAATGATGTTAATTCCTCTAATCCATGCATACAGTACATGCTTCCACTTATTTGTATCTTCCTCAGTTTCTTTCTTCAATGACCTATAGTTTTTCAAAAATTGATACAGGTCTTTTACCTCCCTGGTTAAATTTATTCCTAAGTATCTTATTTTTTTGTTGTTGTTGGGATAGTAAATAGGATTGTTTTCTTAGTTTCTCTCCCAATAGTTCATTATTGGTGTATAAAAATGCAACTGGTTTTTCTATGTACGCTATCATGTCATCTGCAAACAATGACAGTTTTACTTCCTCCTTTCCAATTGGGGTGCCTTTTATTTCTTCTTATGTGATCACTGTGAGAACTTCCAATACTATGGTGAATAGGTGGTGAAAGTGGACAGCCCTGTCTTGTTCTGATCTTAAGAGAAATGCTTTTAGTTTTTGCCCATTAAGTATGATGTTGGCAGTAGGTTTTTGACATATGGCCTTCATTAAGTTCAGGTATGGTCCCTCTCTTCCACTTGGCTGAAAGTTTTTATCATAAACGGCACTGGACTTTATCAAATGATTTTTCTGCATCTATTAATATGATCATGTAATTTTTATCCTTCATTTTATTTATGTGGCATATCACATTTATCAATTTGCAAATATTGTACCAACCTTGCATCCCAAGAATAAATCTCACTTGATCATAGTGTATGATCTTTTTAATGTATTTCTGGATCCAGCTTGCTAATATTTTGTTGAGGATTTTAACATCTATGTTCATCAGGGATATTGGCCTATAATTTTCTTTCTTTGTAGTGTCTTTAGCTGATTTTAGAATTAGGATAATGCTAGCCTCATAAAAAGAGCTTGGAAGTTTTCCCTCCTCTTGAACATTTTGGAATAGTTTGAGGAGGAGAAGTGTTAGTTCTTTGAATGATTGGTAAAATTTGTCTGTGAAGCCATCTGGTCCAGGGCTTTTGTGTGCTGGGATTTTTTTTATTACAGCTCAATTTTATTAGTTGTATACAGTGTCTTCAGGTTTTCTGATTCTTCCTGATTGAGATTTGGAAAACTGTATGTTCTAGGAATTTATTCCTTCCACCCAGTTTGTCTAATTTGCGGGTGTGTAGTTGTTCATACTATTTTTTTTTTTTAGTCTTTTGTATTTCTGTGATGCCAGTTGTTACTTTTCTTTCATTTCTGATTTTATTTATTTGGGATCACTCTCTCTATTTCTCTCTCTCTCTTTCTCTCTCTTTCATATTTTTCTTGATGAGTCTGGTTAAAAGTTTGTCGATCTTGGTTGTCTTTCCAAAGAACCAGCTCTTGGTTTCATTGATCTTTTGTATTGTCTTTTAATCTCTATGCCATTTATTTCTGCTCTGATCTTTATTATTTCCTTTTCTACTTACTCTGAGCTTTGCTTGTTATTCTTTTTCTAATTCTTTTAAGTGTAGTGTTGGATTTTTTTTATTTGAGATTTTTCTTTCTTCTTGAGCTAGGACTGTAATGCTATGAATTTCTCTCTTAAGACTGCTTTCACTGTTTGCCAGAGATTTAGGTTGTTGTGTGTTCATTTTCATTTGTCTCAGGTAATTTTTTATTTTTTCCTTGATCTCATTGTTAACCCATTCATTGTTTAATAACATGCAATTTAGCTTCCATGTGTTTGAATGTTTTGAGGTTATTTTTTACTATAGTTAATATCTAGTTTTGTGTATAAGTTTTTATATAAAGATAGTTTTTATTTCTCTGGGATAAATCCTCACCAGTGTAATTGCTGGGTGTGATAGTTTCATTTATAGTATTAATAGTTTCATTTATAGTATTAAATGAAACTAACCAACTGTTTTCCAGGGCGGCTGAACCATTGTGCATTCCAACCAGCAATGTACGCATGGTCTACTTTCTCTGCATCCTCACCAGCATTTGGTGTGGTCACTATTTTTTATTTTACCATTCTTATTGTGGCTTTAATTTGCATGTCCCTCATGACTAATGATGTTGAATTGTTTTTGTGGGTGTATTTGCCATCAGTATATCCTCTGCAGTGAAATGTCTGTTCCTGTCTTTTGTCCTTTTTAACTGGATTGTTTGATTTTTTTTAGCTGTCAATTTTAGACAGTTCTTTATATATTCTAGATACTGCTTCTTTTTTGAACATGTGGCTTTCAAATATTTTCTCCAACTCTATAACTTACCTTTTCATCCTTTTGACAGGGTCTTTCACAGAACAAAGCTTTTGATGTCCATGAGGTCCAGTTTATCAATTTTTCCCTTTATGAATCATGCATTTCATATCAAGTCTAAGAAGTATTTGCCTAACTCTAAACTCCAAAGACTTTTTCCTGTGTTTTTTTCTAAAAGTTTTACAGTTTTTACATTTTACATTCAAGTTCACATCCATGTTGAGTTAATTCTCAAATGAAGTATGAGATTTAGGTCAAAGTTCACTGTTTGCCTATGAATGTCCAGTAACTCTAACAACATTTGTACAAAGGCTGTCTTCTTCCATTGAATTGCTTTTGCATCTTTGCCAAAGATCACTTGGTTATATGAGTGTGGGTCTATTTCTGGATTCTATATTCTTTCCCACTGATGTATGTATCTGTCTCTCCACCAGTACCACACTGTCTTGATTACTGCAGCTGCATATGACTTAATACAGTGATTCTTTTCTTTGGGGGGATTATTTACCTATTCTGGGGCCTGTGTATTTCTGTATAAATTTTAATGTAAGTTGCCTATCTGCAGAATAATTGCTAGGATCTTTTTGGGAATCACATTAAATTGGTATGTCAGTTTGGGGAGAAATGATATCTTTGTTGAGTATTCCAATGGCATGTGTGTATAAACATGGCACTTTCCTCAGCATCTTGTAATTTGCTGCATACAGCTCACTGGGCACGTTTGTTAAGCTTACACCTAAGTATTTTATTTTCCTTGGGATGATTATAATATATATAATTATATATATAGTGCTTTCCAATTTGGTTTCCACATGTTCGATATTAGTATATAAAAACATGATTGATTTTTGTGCACAGTATCTGTAAACATGCTGCTATCTTATTAGTTCTAGGAGGAGTTACTTGTTTTGGGGGGTTTTTTTTGTGATATATCCATTGGGATTTTTTTAATGTAGACAATTATGTGATTTGCAAATGGAGCCAATTTTATTTCTTCTTTTCTAATCCATATGCTTTTTATTACCCTTATTTTTTACACATATATAAAACTTCATATTTTTAACAGTCTAAATTTATTTAATATATCCATTTTTCTCATGCAAGAATTAGGTAGTTTGGGGGAGAAACACATGCTACACCCTATAAAGAGTGGAAAACATTAATTAATTTTACTTTGTCTCTATTCTTAGTGATCATATTTCTATGCCCAATTTTCTTTCCAAATTTGACCTGTCTTCTCTCTTATTTGTTAACTTACTAATTTGCTTAGCAAAAATGTGTGAAGAACCATTTATGTGTCATGTATGACTATAAGCCTTGAGAATACAAAATGAATAAGTTAGTGTTCTTGTCTTCAAGGGTCTTGTAATCTGTTGGAAAATAAAGACATGTAAACAGCCACAGAATAACCTGAGGGTTTCATTAACTGAATGCAACAGGAACACAGAGATGGGCATCAGTGACAGTATTTCAGAATGAACATATAAGCTCAACCTTAAGGGAAAAGTAGAGATTTTTCAGAATGTCAAAGATTCTGTGGGCTAAATGGCCTAATTCCTCAACAAATAGATGATATGAACTGAAAGGGAATTGGATGAATTGTTATACGTTAAAAGATACCAAATAAAATATGTCAGACCTCATTTGAATAAAACAACTGTAAAAAATGTATAAGATAATCAAAGAAATTTGAAAATAGATTAGATGGGATAGAAAGGAATTGTTAATGATTTAATAATAAATTGATATGGATAAATATATAATGTGTTAATAATCATGGTAACTAAGGGATTGTTGTTAATTTTATTTGATGATATAATTATATTGCTATTAAGTTGAAAATAATCCTTTATTTCAGAGTTACAAATTTAATGAGGTATTCACAAATAAAGTGGTGTAATGAGTGGGATTTGCCTTCAAATACTTCAGGAAAATAAAGTTGTGAGTGACAGGTGACACATGATTGAAAAAATTCACTAATTGTTGAAGCTGAATGATGGGTGAATGGGAATTCATTTCTACTATTCTCTCTATGCAAATTCTATCCTTGGTAATTTTCATAATAAAAAGTAAAATGTATTTCCTAATCATCAACAGTTTACCTAACAGCTTCAGAACATTTAACACCTAATCTTTATTTTAATTTATTCTGAATCATAGACAGCACTGATTAATTTTTAGTCACCATTATAATATTTTCTTCACAGTCTTCTGTATTCTAATTAGGTACCAGCCATGCATGAGGGATAAAAAGAAATTATTGGAGCTATTTGTGTTTTCTCTCTGGACTGGAGGAAGATGGAATTTTTTTTCGGAGAAAAATACTAGGGGAAAGGTCTCTTTGTCTCCACTACTGTTGGACTTGTAAATTATTTTATCAGTTCTGAAATTGTAAGCCCACACTTTTGATTCTGAAAACAAGCTTATAGGGTTTTTAAATTTTCTACCAAAAAGCTAATAAAAATAAAAAATAATGTATACAATAAATTTCAAATAGTCTCAATATCGCATTTTATTTTTAAAATCTGCTAAATGAAGGAAGAAAAAGATAGGTATTCCAGGTAAGGGGAATAATTTTAAGGAAAAAAACTTTATGTTTAGGAAATATTGGCTGGACCCAATGGTAGGTGGGAAAATCAAAGTGTGTGAGTGGCGATATGAAGTTGAAAGATAGCAAAGAATTTTTCCTAACCTACAAATTTTTATTGAATCCTTAGACAAAAAAAAAAAACAAAAAACAAGTGCAGGTTTGAACTGGGGGAACAACAGAATTGTATTTGTTTTCCAGGTATCTCAGGTAGTAATATACAGGGTCCCACAGAAGTAACGCCTGCTTGAGTGTGGTTGGCAGGGTAATAATATGGGTGTAATAATTTATACTTTCAATTTGAACATTTCGATATGAACATGACATATCATGTGCTTGAGTGTGATATTGTTATGTTACAGAATTGCATGCTTATGATTTTATAATAAAAAGGAGGCATTGTTTGCAGTGGACCCTGTAGAGTGTGAAATAAAGGGGGAATGATCTGGCCACAGGAGTGTGTAAAAGAGGAAGCTTCTGAAATGGTCCAGACAGGAGAGGATGAGAGGCTGCACTGAACTGATACTGGGAATGGAAGAGAGTTCTTTCTCTGAGACACAGTGAAGATTTGGAAGCTCAGTGGAAGAAGAAAAATGATGCAATTCATAATTACATGATAAACCAAGGTTGAGAATACAAAACTTAGAGCAGATTTGGGGAGGACGGACGTCATGAGTACAGCATCAGATGTGTTCACTTGGATGGTCCAAGGACATCCAAGCAGAGCAGAGGATGACAATTTAGGACTAGAGGTTAGTGCTCCTTTGCTAAAGTAAAAGGTATCACCCGGGGAAAACATAAAAAAGAGCACAGGATCAAAGGCAGAACTCTGGTAAAATGACAAACTACTATGTGAATAAAGGAGGCACAGGTTAAGAAGCCATGGACACAGACAAGGAGAACGTGAGAGACATAACACCAACCTCTGAAAAGCTTCAGGAAATAGCTGAGATTTACAGAAATGCTTGATTATGAAAGAATACCACATTAGGAAGCTGTAACAATGCATGAGGAAGAAACTCTAAGTAAACAAACATAAACATGAATGTGTATATTTAGCTAAATAATTTGAAGTGATCTGAGTCTACAAAGCCTCTGCTTTCCATTTAATCATATTTGCAGTATTTGTTTCATGGTAGTTTTTGTTCTCCTGAACTCATCATAGGCATGATTATAAGCAGGAGTATTTTAATCAATGCAGTTTGCATTTTACCTGAGACACCTGCAAAATTCAAAGGCTAAATTATCTTTTGTAATAATGAGCTACAGCTCCTGAGCTTTTGGTCTCTATAAAAAATGAGTTGAGGTAGGGATGACGACAATTATTGCCTAGTAGCATATCTTTCCCCCCACTATTGGTAGGAAATGTTTCCTTTCTTCGTGTACTGGCAAAGTCAACTCTAAGATGTCTAACTGCTGAACAGGTGACAATCTGTGGCAAAGTTTTACAGTTCACAATCAGGACAGAGAAAGGGCAGTAATGGTTATTATTTTCTCTTTTGCTTATTGTTTACTTATTTCCTCTTTTACTATACCAAGATTAAAGTCTAGTCTCCATACCAAAGTTCAGCTTTAATACTCAATTAAATGTCTTTCTCATCACTAGAAAGTTTTCTGTCCAGAAGGATTGTACCCTTAGAGGGAGAGAGAGCAGTTGATCCCTGACTGCGCCTTCCATCAATGTAACAGGTAATTTCAAGGGGAATAGGAGAACTTTTTGAGCAAGAAACAGAATTAAAGAGAGAATACTGCTTTTTATTTCATTTTGAAGCATGTCATTATGTTTGAAGTGGTCATGAATTTCTTTTTTTTAAGATTTTGTTTATTTTATCTTTAGAGGGGAAAGGAAGGAGAGAGGGAGAGAAATATCAATGCATGATTACCTCTCCTGCGTCCCCTGCTGGTAACTGGCCTGCAACCCAAGCATGTGCCCTGACTGGGAATCAAACCGCGATCGTGTGGTTCACAGGCCCACGCTCAATCCACTGAGCTACACCAGCCAGGGCCTAAAACATATAATAAAGTGAAGAACACATACCTATAGGTCCTGATGCACATCTTCAGCACGTAAACTTAAATATTAGTTGAGATTATAAAAGATAATATATTTCTCCTGAGCTCCCATTTTTGCTTCATTTGGAGGACACAACACATGCTCATAAAGGTGTCTTACTATATGACACAATGTCATTGAAAAGGGAAACTTGTGATGATAATAAAATTCTTAGTTAGTTATTTTTAGAGAGACAGGAAGAGTGAGAGAAAAAAAGGGAGGGAAACATCAATGTGTGAGATACATCAACAGGTGGCTTCTCACACACTCCCTCACTGGGGACCTAGCTCACTACCCACGCATGTGCCCTGATGGGGAATTGGATCATCAACCTTTTGGTTTGTAGGCCTGTGCTCAATCCACTGAGCCATACTAGTCAGGGTGGGATGATAATAAAATTCTTATTTGTTGCACATTAGAAAAGGAAACCCACAGAATCTCTACTTTTTGATGTAATGCACCTATAGCTGGGCTATTGAAAAGCCATTATACAGAGGCTGACAACCAAAGGAACAGATTAGGGCTGGAAAAAATTTCCCTCCTGATGCGATTGTGAAAACCCCAGTTTCTCATTACTAGTTTATGACCCTCTGTGAAGTTTAAATTGGGTTAAGCAAGGTGGCCAAATCCTTCTGTTATCAAAATGAAGCATATTGTCCAAAGGAAAAGGTGCCAACTGATCTATACTGGTTGCTCTATTTCTGATTTTATCTTCTGGGCGCTGGGGCATATTTATTTCCTCTCACTGGAATGGGAGTCTTGAAGCATTCAGAGTAAAGAGAATATTCTATTAATAAAAATATAAAAATAGAAAACAGTTGAACGGTTCTTAATATGACAAGTGTGTTCAGTAAAAGCATTAATACTGTGTAAAAATCTATGCTATTCAATCTTTAAAGCATGTGCCCTTAACAATCGACTCGTAGGTGCATACCATACATACACATTTTGTGTGGTTTGATGTTGTAAGGAAAGGATCACAAATGCCTATATGCTGAAGTTAACACATCTAGGGAAGTCTAAGGAAGACTTATGCTGGAACCAAATTTGGGAAATGATTCTCAACTATCACTTTCTGCACAGACATGGGTGGGTGCTGGTGTTATATTACACTTGCCACCCTTGGGGTAAGTGTTCAACTTACATACAAAGTAACATGTAGCCTGAGAAGTCCCATAGACCATATTTAGGAGACTTTCTCTTCTGCTAAAGGTAATTCCATGAACAAATATGCACAAGAAATCATAGATCATTTCCCTCCCCTTGACACTGTAATGCTAAATATACATAAAGTGCATATAACACTAAACAGAATATTCACAGGGATATATTTCAAGGATGTTAGGGAGTTGAAACCTGAAAGCAAAGTCACATATAGCATCTACGGAAAGAATCATTTCTTTAGTTTGGTCTAAAAGCTAACATCGCACTAAGGCCCTTAAGCTTGTGCAAAAATGAGAGTGTAGCCTAGAGAAGATAAAATCCCCAGATTGATTAGCATAGCCCTTCCTAGCCTGACACAAATCTACCTTTCCACTTCAGGTTGCCGTGTTCCATTGAATAGCTCGATGGGTAAGCACTGCTCAGCCTGGGGGAGTGCCTTCCACCTCCGCAATCACTGCAGGTTTGTGTATTTAGGGCAATAATTCCCTAACAGATAAATAAGGGCAAATTCTTCTAATTCCCATTAAGGTGTCATTTGGGCTCAAGGCAGGTGTGCTCCAAACTTATTCTCTATTTTACCCAAAATTAAACTCCCACACCAGCTATCTTAAATTGGCTTCTGTGAGAAACTGACTCTGAGGTGAATATTTTCGAACCAGAAATTTAATGGAGTGTGCCTTCAGGATAAACACCATGAGGAAGTGAAGGAAGTAGGACTGAGCAAAGGAGGGTGCGAACTGCAATGCACACTCAGCAAAGATATTAAGCTATTCCACAAGGAGCACTTGGGCTGGGGTAGCCCTGCAAAATTATTTGCATTGAGGGAAAAAAGCTTAGGTCTTATACTGCTGCATTGACCAGCCATTGGATGTAGACCCCTCCTGGGGAAGGAACCCGACCTAGGGTAAGACAGCTTTCTATAGCCGAGAGCCATCCCCAGAAAGTAACTGAGCAGAGAACCTCAACCATCAACTCTCCCCATAGGTGGAGGGATTCAGACTTGGTCCCTCACGTGGGACCTCAGTGATGTGCCACAACATTCACTACACCAGCCTGGCCTGGCCTGTATTCTCATCATTTCCCTTTGCCATTAATGAAACAGATATTTATGAGGTACTCAGTCCTCTGGATACAAGGTATCTGCTGAGACTTGGCAATCTGAAAGTGAATGGAAAATGATTCCACAGTCTAATGGTCAAAAAACACAGGAAAAAAAGTTTTAAGTGCCATAATAATGGTCACTGCAACATGCTTTGGGAATGCAGAAGAGGAAGTTTTACTTTACGGGGAGATTCGGTCTGTGTCTCACCGGGGATGGAAAGCCTGGCTCAGTGCGTGCGTGCTCTGACATCCGTGCTTCTCTCTCCATCTGGGATGCCCCCCCACTCCTTTCCCCCATTTAAATCCTCGTCTCTAGGGCCCTGGCCAGCGCTAACTCTGCCACAAGGCCACTCTTCACAAGCCCACCGCATCTAGGACCTTAGAGACTTCTGCTCTGCACTCTACCAGCTACTTCCTAGGCCGCAGGCCACTTACCATTTCATGGATTTGTCCTGTCACCCTCCCTAAAATGTTAAACACCAGTAGGACAGTGGCCAGTGCGTGGCAGTTACTTTGTGTGTGATTACCATCATAGAATAGAGAGCCCAAGGAGACATTAGAGCCTGTCTTGACCCAGCATCCTAAATGGGGAGTGGAGAGGAGCCAAGAAAGGCAATCGTGACTTTTTTGAGGTCTCCCAGCTGGCAAGGCAGAGACAGCGGACTCCCACTCCCTTCTCACACTGAATGAAACATTTCATGACTCTCAGTCTTAGCAAATTTAAAGAAACTTTGAAGTACACATTAAGAAGAAATTTTTCTTCAAAATAATAGGCAAATTTCATCAAGCTTAGTGATCTTACTTATAATTCCTATGCCTTTTTCACTTTTACCAGATATGTCTTTTATTATGGATTCAAAAGCAGGTTGGGGAAATCCATAACAACAGTGTACGTATCCAATTGAGCTATTAAGGAGAAATGGGAATATTTTTATCTCTCTAATCTTTGCAGTCTGCCTCCAACAGTGCCCAGGTTCTATGCCATCATGAGATAAAACCCACTGGATTAAATGTGGATTTTCCTACATTTAATACATTTCCTACTCTAATACATTCCTCTAATAAACCAGTTAAACCAACTGAGTAAAATACTGGCCCCTCAGACAGAGCTGAGTCAGAATTACCCAGGGATGTTTTAAAAGATTCCTGAGTCCCACTGTCTGGAGACCTTCAGTGTGACTGGGTATGAAACAGGTTCAGAGAGCTACCTCTGAAAAGTCCCCAGGCAATCCTCAGGTGCAGCCAGGTTTGGAAAGTGAGAGGTGACGGAGGGCGCTCAGTCGCTCCATGGTACCAGCACGGGGGATAACGTGGCTGCAGGTCGGCTTCGGGGCCCTGACTGCTGGTCAGTTTCGGGCAGCTGCACTAGTCACAGAGAGGCCTGGGGTAAGGGAATGAAGGAGTCAGCAGCAGCCATGCCTCAGAAAACAACAAAGGGCTCCTTTTCATGCCGTATCATTAACATCAATGAGGGCGAGTTATAACAGACGCTTCACCCTATATATGAATAAATGCCGCTCCAGGTCCAGATGGGCCCCTCCGCGGTCATCACCATGCCGTCACCCAAATCCCCCCTCCGCTCATCTCCAATTATCAGGCTAAAACTGCCTAGCCCCTGCTTGTCCGGGACCTATGCTGCTTTAGTCTCATTTCCTCACCTCAGAAAACAATACATCTGGAAGGTAATTCTAGACCTTGAGGGCATAAATAAAATAGGTATTACAGTGAGAGCTTATTTATCTCTAACAAGTGTATGTGTGTGAACTTAAAAATCCAATCTAAGAAATACAGTGAACAAACTTTTATTAATTTAAACTCGCTTGAGTAAAGCTAAATATTTATGACAACGGCAGGCAAAGACATGCTCAAGGATGTGATCAGCATCTCTACTGACTTCTCTATTCTATTTATTCAGAATTATTAAGTTCTCTGAGGCAGTACACATTTAAATTTCCTTAGAGCAAGTGACCTTTCTCTCTAATTTTGTTACCTAAGATTTCCTGTGTGAAAGAATTCTATCAATTCCATAGCAACAAGGTTGATTTTAAATGGATGAACCCAAAGAAATTGAGTTCCATCCCCTAAGCACTCCATAATTGCTAGATAACAGCAACTGATTGCTCCAAGACAAAAATCCGATCTCATTAGTACCTGCTGTTTGGGGAGACAGAAGACAATTATATGTGAAGGGTACTATGCTTTTGGAAATGTTAATTAATTATACATTATTTATTAGAAATACAATGCTCTCCTTGTACTGAGGCTAGGAAAACAGAAGGAGTGAGAATTTAAATAGCTGAGAAACACTAAATTGTAACGAACTAGAATCACTTGCTTCATATCTGGTTCCTTGGCTGGCGTGGAGACACCGTTATATCCCAAATCTCAGTCTTCCCTCTTTATCTCTGATGGGCCATCAAAGTCCAGTATTGTGGGAGGGGAAGAACTGTGTCACCTGGCAGACGTAAGCCAAGCTAAGCTGATCTGGGCAGTTTAATTATCTTTTACAGAGGTTAAGTCATAGATAAATAAATAGCAGTAAATAGTAAATAAATAATTTCCCAACCCAAACCAAGGGGCCACTGACAAAGGGATAGCACATTGTCACCTGCTGGTTTCATCAGCATCGCACAATTGCACCCATGCTGAAATCTTTATCCATTGTGTTTCTACAATTTGCTGACATTAGTAAGACAAGGCTGAGAAGAAATAGGGTCTTTTTACACACAAGGCAAAGAAAGTGAGGACTTTCAGTTTTCACAAACTCTTGATAAATGCAACAACGTAGATGAATCTAAAAACATTGTGAGAAGCTGGTCTCAAAAGGTAACATACTCCGTAATTCCATTTATTTGACATTCCCCGAAAGATAAAACTATTGTCATAGAAAATCAGTGTTTGTTTGTCATGAGGTATGGCCCAAGGAAGGGTCTGATTATGAAGGGGTAGCACAAGAGATGCTTTTTCAGGCACTACCTATTCTGTATCCCAGTTGTACCTAGGACTATGCTGCAGGCCTGAGTCCTGAGTCATTGCTTCACTGAAGTTGTTTTAATGTGTCAACCTTGAAAACCTGCATCAGAACAGTCTGAAGTGTAAACAAAGCAAACTCCCACCCCTTTGTCAAGTCTAATGAGTAAAAATCTCTTGAAGTGGGGATCCGGAAACCCACCTTTTAACAAGTTGCCCACGTAATTCTCGTGCATCCCAAGCTTTGACCCCCAGCTTTGTACACACTGAAAGGATTCATTGGAAAAAGCTGGACCGGGCACTCCATGGGACAGTCTTGTCTGGCGCACCTGTGGGGCCAGTGGGAATGCACCCACTGACCATGCCCGTGGGGGTGTCCTGGACCACCTCCGTGAAGATGGGTGCCTCTAGCCACCTGGCCATGTTTGCACCAAAGCCTGGAGAACTCAAAACAGAGCTTTTGAGGCCCTGCCAGGTGGCTCAGTTGGTTGGAGCATTTTCCCATACTCCAAATGGTTGCATGTTCAATCACAGCTCAGGACATACAACTAGGTTGCAGCTGGGACATCTAGAAAGAGACTTGTGGATTTGATTAAAACAATACAAAATGTAAGATGTAATCAAGTAAAATCATGAAGCTAAAATAACTCTCAAGTTATTCCATAGTTGTCATAATAGGTGTTTAAATGTTATTTTGCCCCTGATGGGGGCACATATGGGAGGCAACCAATTGATGTATCTCTCTCTCTCTCTCTCTCTCTCTCTCTCTCTCTCTCTCTCTTCCTCCCTCACTCCCTTCCTTCCTCTAAAATTGATAAACATATCTTCAGGTGAGGATTTTAAAAAAAAGAAAGAAACCTAGCTTTGGGAACTAAACTAGAGACAACACAAACCTCAACTTTCTCACTGGTAGAAACCTCAAAATACAACTCTCAGAATTACATTATGTCTGAAATGTATAGTTCTGAAAGTTACTGAGTCAAACTACCCATCCTAAGCACCTGACACAATGCTGACTACAAGGGGAGGTGCTCAGTAATCTTAACAGTGATGCATTGACAGTGATTTTAGTTGAGTTCTGGTAACCCACTACCATTGGACCAGCCTGATGCATTTATTATGGTTTGATCAATGTTTCTTGAAAACTGCCAAGGTTTATATCATCAGCTTCTTAAATGTGGTTTGATAGTTGTTTAGTTGTGAATATCATGTGAGATACAGTATTTGCAATGATTCTTGCCCTTCCTGATTGTTTTTCTGAATAAGCTTGACTATAACAGAAAATGAGAATTGTAAATTAACTACAATAAAAGTGATATTGAAAATGAAAACAGAAATAAAGAAAGAAAATAGCTGGACTAGGGAGGTGATGTCAAATGTGTCTACCAGCAAAGATGAAGAAATTCTTGAAGAAAATAATGCTACTACAAGCAAACCAGGTAGAGAGAGGTTCCTGAAGTAAGCTTGTTCTACAAGAGAAAATAGAGCACAGCAGAGCGTAGAGTCCAAATGGGCATGGAAACAAAAGGTAATAAGCCCAGGTGCATTGCAGAGAATGGTAGGAACACTGACATTTATCAAATAGTTTTGTGGTATGAACAGGGTATCTGAGTCCCATAATTTTATGATTTTTGAGAAGTTAAGAATGACCAAATATGGCAAAGTAACAAGGCTAATGTTTTGTTCTTTGTTCTGTAGTTTAGCATTGACATATTTGTAATATATAGAAATATTATATAATTTGTATATTTATGTATATTGTATGTATATAAAATAAATCCACTTACAAAGTATAACCAGCCCTGACTGATGTGGCTCAGTGGGTTGAGCATTGTCTTGCAAACCAAAAGATCGCCAGTTCAATTCCCAGTCAGGGCACAGGCCTGGGCTGTGGGCCTGGCCCCTTTTTGGGGTCATGTGAGCGGCAACCAACCTGTTGATGTTTCTCTCACACATCGATTTCTCTTTCTCCCTTCTCCCCTCTCTAAAAATAAATAAAATCTTTAAAAGAAAAACCAAAACCACCTTAGTTTCGTTTGTAAATACTAATGTTTGGGCATTAAAGCCATTTGTGTCTAAAGTAAACTCCTGAAAGATAGGCTTCCCGCTTTCCATCACAAAATGAAAGCTAGAGAGAGAGATTTTTTAACTGCTGCATCTGCTTCAAATTGACTTTCAAAATGAAGTGAGAAATGACCAATTGAAAAAATTCTCATTGTGTTCCAATTAAAGCAAAGTATCTATCAAAGGAGGGGCTGGATTTCTATCGCAGATATATATTTCAATGTGAAGGTGCTCGTAGTAAGTTTCAATGGACAAAATTAGAACAAATCTAAAATTCATTACAAAAATCTAAAGATAAGCTTATAAAACAATATTTTTCTTATTTTCTGTTTTTATATTTATTTGTTTATTTATTGATTATTTATTCATTGTCATGGCTACAAGTTACCTAGCACAACATTTTCAATAGTTGAATGTTCTTTTGGTAACTCCTTATTGGGTAATATCAAATATTCATATTTATTACTGATTTCTACCATAAAAAATAAATAGATTCAAAATTTTTCCTCTGTATTTAATAAATTAAGGTGTATGCACTAGAATTAAATCTGAGTTTTAATATTAAACTCTAGGGTTAATGTACCAGGGGTGTCCAAACTTTTGATGTCTCTGAGCCACGCTGGAAGAAGAAGAGTTGTCTTGGGCCACACATTAAATACATTGCGACACATAATCACAAAAAAATCTCATAATGTGTTAAGTAAACTTATGATTTTGTGTTGGGCCACATTCATGGCCATCCTGAGCCACATGAGGCCTGCGAGCCACAGGTTGGACACCTCTGACAGTTAATAACATTAACCAAGGGATGGTATAATCAAAAAAAAAAAAATGTGACCACACTCAATATAACAAAGGCTTATAACAAAGGCTTGATTAATGTAATCCACCTTAAATCCTTCTAAAGTTAATTTTTTTGCCTCTTCCACTCTCCATTATTTGTTTCTGATTTTTTAATGTATCTTCACCTTCATAGCCTGAGACAACCATAAATGTAGCAGTACATACAACTATAAAACATTGTGCTAGAAAAATAGAGCATAGAATTCCCACTCAACCCCCATCTCTAAAATAAATGTTTTAATATAACATATCCTTTTCTTTAGATTTCTAACATAATACATAATGTCCTGTGATGTGAAATATAAGAAATATTTATTAAAGTTAAGTATCATTCTATCCTTCTTTCTAAGTGTCAGGACTTTGAGTCCCATAATGTAAGTCTGGCCTTCTCTGACTGTTTTCAAGATTCCCTTTTGGTAAAACAAAAATACAAAGCAGCAGCTGCTCTTGTCAAATGCATAGAATTCCACTGATTTTTCTGACAGCAATGAGAGCAGAGAGCAAAGACCCCAGCATGAGTCCAGGACAGGGCAGTGGGCAGACCCTGCTCGCAGACGGAGTGGGCAGAGCCTCTCCCTGTGCCTTCCTCCTATTCTTTAGCTCTGATAGCTTCCAGATCTCCATGGTGATCCACGTTGAAGAAGACTCTGCCAGGACACAGTGTCCAGAGACAATCAAGAAACAGGACCCAGGGGACAGCGCAGGAACTAAAGCAGCATTTAGACAATTCAAGGAGTTAAAGACACAAATCCCTGTATGAAGAGTCGAGCAGAGAGTGAAATCTAAACCTTTTAACAAAAAATAAGTTTGCCTGGAAAGTTAAAATGTGATAGGTACATTTATCACTAAAGGTAGTAAATGCAATTTCTGTTAAATTCACTCAGAGAGAAGACTAGACTTGTAGTCTTGTCTCTGTTTGAAATTTTTGTAAGTTTCCACTATTTGTTTTCTAAAAAAAATATTAACAAGGAGTAACCCACTGACGCAGGGTAAGGACCTGTAAATGGCATTATGTATAATGAACTGACATTTATTTTTGATGAATGTTATCTTCTTTCTCTCTTCATAAACTTGCGATTTATTGAGATATTTGAACTCAGTCGATTCTGTGCATCTTTATAAGGTAGAAAAGGTAACATCATCTCGATTTAAGCTTAAAACATTATACTTCATAATATTTTAAAATCAGGTTAATGATGTAATAATGAACACAACTGCTAAACTAAGCATTGTATATTCAGTCATACAGGTATAAAGGAAAGACCTCCACAGTTGATATCAGGCATTAAAAAGAATCTCTTCCTTGTGAATGAAAATTCCAATAAGATTTTACAGTTATGTTAAAGTGATGTTTAATTATTCAGTGGAAAAATTTTAATTCTAAATATGCAAATGATGTTCGTGGCTTTGTATTACAGCAGTCAGACATAACTGCATTACTGATATCTTTAGTGACCAGAGAAATGTATTTGTGTTCCAACGCTATACTTCAGGATTGTGCATTTGCCATCTGTCTACTGATTTGTAACAGAATAACTTTGGGGGTAACTAGCTTTGACAGACGGATGCACTATCAGATAATATTCTAACTATTTTTCTAAATTCAATATGCTTTGGGGTTAATGAGAAACAAGAGACACTGAACCAATTCCTTTTGTCTTTTGTGCCAAAAACAGTTTGAAACTGCAGATGCACTTTACCCTGCCCAGGACCCAGTATGTCCTCCCACCATAAGGAATCCTGTCGTCAGGACCTGCAGGGTGCTTGGCAGGCTGACATCAAAAGAGAACTTAGATTGTGTTTAAATTGGTTTGGCTGTGCAGTCTACATGTTTATTAAATGTCTACTATATGTAAAGTACACCCTAAGAGCTAATGAACGCAATCAAAGTAAAGGTAAACTTTCCTGACTCTTAAAATTTTTTTTAGGAAAATAAAATGTATATGGAGGAAGTCTTTAAATCCTAGTTTTTCAAATGTGTGATGGTATGAAAACCTGGGGAAGGCAGTGGTCAGAATGCTTCTCTGAACACCAGAGGAGACAGCTGGGACATCTAGAGAGAGACTTGTGGATTTGACGAAAACGATAAGAAATGTAAGATGTAATCAAGTAAAATCATGAAGCTAAAGTAACTCTCAAGTTATCCCGTAATTGTCATAGTAGGTGTTTAAATGTTATTTTGCCCCCAAGTGTGGTCTACATAAGTTTTAACCAGAGAAAATCCATCTTTTGGGTCCAGCAGATGGGGTTATTGTTTGGTGGGGCAGCTATTGACGATATATATGGAAGGTGTCACCTCTATAAGGCACGATCCTTGGGTATGAGGGCTAGAAGCACCATCTCATATTTATTTTAATTTACATGAATAATCAGGACCATATTCAAGAGAATAGGCTTCTTTTCATTTGAGATACCAGTTTCTAATCATTTGAGTAAAATGTAAATATTCATTTGAAATCCTTCAACTACAAATATTTGTCTCCCTGGGGTTACCAGGATAACTTGGACTCTTCTAATAGGAAGGAAATGAGTGACTTTTTATTAACATTCTTAGGTTTGGATAACTAGGAGAAAGATTTCTATGTGCACCGGGGCATCTTCTTGCTCCCGAGTGCAAGGGGTATAAGGGTTTGGCTCCACACCCAAGCACCGTGGAATGCAGATGTTTCTGCCACAGTTCATTCCGCTTCTAAAACACATTCACACCCAGCGCTCTAGCAGGCAGGAGTCCGACAGCGAAACAGTTTCTATGGCACATGGCCGTCAGCTCCACTTCCTTCCTCCTTCCGAAGGCTTAACAACAGGAATTCTTCATGTCATTAACTGTACCTCCCTTATTTATGCACACTTAGTTTCCTTTTTTAACTAACCTAAAATATGCTAAGCCTGACAGCATATCTTATTTAAAGTATGTAGGGTTCTTTGCCTCTATTAAAAAATAGATTTTCACACCACCACAGAGTGATAGATAGGGTTTTGCGGCTCTATCAAATGGATTTGGCTTTCCTGAAAAATCTCTTGCATATCAGTAGGAAAAAAGATATTCAAAGTGGTGAGGTTTTAGGCTTTGAAAATTATAAATAAAGGAAATACATCTCTTTCAGAGACCTCCTTCAGATGTTGTGGTATGATCAGGTAAATGAAACAGAGTGGGCTTCAAACTGCAGGAGAGCAAAGACATGCAATGACTTCGCTGTACCCAGGACTCGCTCACAAGTGACAGCGTTTTCTCTCTAGACTGTAAACTAGATAGAGAAGAGGTGGATTTTGTTTTCACACTCATACATTCACAGCCACATACATCCTCCCTCACAGCATTATTCTTAGCCTGCACTTAATAAATATTTTTTAATGAAAGAATGGCTTTTATAAACATAAGCCAAGCCCTACTTTTATCATGGGGTTGGGGTGGGGAGGGAATGTTTGTGACGTACATCTTCCCTAAGCCACATTATCTTTCAGTTGTCATTCCACATGAAAAAGAAGATTTCAAAGGAATGTTGACTTATTTAGTGGCCTGGTTATATGCTTACAGTTTATAATGCATATACCACTGTTTAATATAATCTGCTTAGTTCTGCCATAGACATATTCATCAGGCTTTCTAAGAAATCAATTTTTCATTGTGAAACATGATTTTACCTTGTCTCTAGGACTTGCTTTATTTAAATATGAAGGGTCAGAGAAAAAAGCACTCAAAGAGAAAGTAAGATTTTCTTTCTCCTGGCTCTTGTCCTTTTACCCTGCTCTCTACATTTTTAGTGTAAAAAAAAAAGTGTTTCCATGATAATATCTCCAAAAGCCCAGGTTGTCTGAGCAGGTCAAATGGACGGTAGTTTTACTGTCCTAATACTGATTGAATTTCCAGGATGAAAGAAGTGCCACCAATTAACTGCATAATACTAAGCAAGACAAATACTACCAGAGCGATTCGTTCAACCAAATTGGAAGTTAACAGTTTACATACTTTTTCAGTCCTCAGTTTCCCTGTTGAAAAGTTGGTAATGCAACCCACATGGAGGAAAAATTATGACAAAGGAAAGAAAGGAAAAAGTCTGTATTGAATGTATGTTAATGAGGGTATCTGAGAAAAAAGAGTCACCTGAACAGGTATGAACAGCAGCATCTCATTATCATAGCACCTCAGAAGTCATCACTATGCACATGCTCTCTTGGGTTCCACTCCTGGGTTTCCCCTGGGATTTTCACACTGAAGAGGCAGCTAGAGAGTTCACATGTCAACACAGCGCACGTCAACGCAGCCGGGCATTTGTGGAAAATAACACAATGGCTGCCCCAAATGTGCCTGTCCTGATGCCAGAACTCTGTTGATATGTTACCTCACGTGGCACAAGGGACTTCGCAGGTGCCAATAAGACTAAGGACCTCGAGATGAGGAGATCGTCCTGGACTATGCAAATGAGTCCAATATAACACAAGAGTGGCAAAAAGGACTCAGAAAGAAGAGATGTAAGAATTCAGCCTGTCATTAATGGCTTTGAACATGGAAGGAGGCTCAGAGCCAAGCAATCTAGAAGCTGGAAAAAGGCAAGGAAGTGAATTCCCCTCCAGAGCCTCCAGAAAGAAGGTGCAGTCGACACCCTGGGGTTCACCCAGGAGACTCCGTTTGGAGTTTTGACTTCCAGAACAGTAGGATAGTAAATGTGTGTGGTTTCAAGTAACAAAGTTTTCTGAGAATTTGCTGCAGCAGCAATAAGAGACTAATAGAGTATTTTTCAGGATTTCCTGAAACAAGTTTGGGCTGCAAAGGGGCACTTAGTGCCGTGAACTCCCCCTCTCCTTTGCTCCTGTTGATTGTAACTCACAGCCTTTCCAACCAAATGAAATGCCAGGTAAGAAGTGAGGAAGCTTGAGGACCATTTTATTAGTTGTTAGGCATCCAAAGCTTTTTGGAAAAGGTTCTAAAACCTATAACTAAGAAGTGATTGAGGCATGCTGCAACTTCATGATAAGACTGTTTGTATGCTAAATTAATGTTCCTGTCCAGCAGGAACTTCTAGGACAAAGGCTGAAAAGTGAGCATCATTGGCCTGGCAGATATTCCGGTAGGTCTACGGTCTGGAAAACTTCTTTTTTTTTTTTGCAATTCAACTTATTTGCATTATTTATAGACAGTGTGATAGGGGAGCTCTCTAGGGTTACTGACTGTGAACCTGTGTAGTAAGTAAGTGTATCCATGGAATAAAATAACTCCTTAGAAACTGTTGGTTCTCATATTCAAGAAGGGTGATTCCTTTTTGGGGATAATCAGAATTTCAGATTCCTTTCAGAAAACTTATATTTGGGAGACTTGCTTAAGCTTTAGGTTAGCACTTATACAACAAAATGTGAAAGCAAGGCAAAGGAAATTTTTATTTTTAATCCAAGAATGAAGTAGAGAACCTTTCACCTCATAAGAAGCTCCTCACACCATTGCCCTCACCGGATACTATTTAATTGCCTCTGACTTCAATATAGCGGGCGTGCGTAGCTGGGCCTTAATGGGAACACTTTATTTTCTTGTTCTAAGTGTTATCAATCCTAAATGCTGGTGCATTCAAATTGAATGCAGTCTTCTTGAAGTCCAGGTTAAAGAGAGATTAAGGAAAAAGACAAGAATGAGAAAGAAGTAGCAGTGAAAGGTCACGGTGTGGTCTGTCGGGAGACAGAAGCACTGGACTGGGAAGTTGATAAGGGACAGCGCCCTGACATGCCCCACATTACCCTACCATTAACCCACACGGTGACATGATACAAGAGGTCATGTGGCGCTCTGCATCCTCCCAGGCAGAGCCACTGACTCTCGTGTTCCGCATCTGAAGGGAATTTGGGGTAAAATAAGGCCAGTTTTACCCACAAAGTATGTTGTATACAACCTTAAATCATCCAAGAACCTAGACGTAGAACATGTTTGGATCTGATCAGAAATAAAGAAGAAATATTTAGTTATGTGCTAGAGTTCTTAGAATTACTGTAAAAGCAGACGTCCAAGATCAGGGATGCCTTCTGGGCTTTCATGGTCTCAATTCTCTTTTTCCCACACTGGTTATGTGTTTTACGAATCTTCTTTATAATACAGGTTTGTAGACCTGCTGCTTAATTGATAAATACAATCCAATACACAGCTGATTCATTGTCCTGTATTTATTTACTTCCTCTACCACAAATCCCATCACCATTCCCCCCAATGAGAAGTTCAACAAAAGGGATTTGAGCTTCTTTAGGTCTCTGTCAGATGAGGCCTGAACCTGAGTCCTGCACAGAAGTAAAACCCTGGACAGGGACACAGTGAGTGATAGGATAGAAACTGTCTAAGTGAATTGTGTAGCATTTGTATTTAATGCCTTTGCTTATCACAGTTACCTCAGAAGATGGGGAATAAAAGCAGATACAAGGACATTTTAAACAGACATTCGCATAATAGGCCACACAGATGTATGTGCTGGTCAGGTCTGGAAGTAAGAAGACACTGGCCTGATTTTGAAAATAATTGGACAATATGTTTAAAAAAAAAAAGTCACCCAAGAAGAACACAGGTTTTGTTCATTATACATCCAACATGCTACCAGAGTCCATTTAATTTTTCTAAATACAATTTCTACCTTGTTTTCTGTACTATATTATTTTATTTCATGAAAATACACCTGCTTTGGGATTCTTATCAACACACAACTCACCAGGGCCTCCAGTCCTTTCAGCAGGTATAGGTTGAATTCAGCATGTCAAATGTGTAAGGCTTGCTTGTAACACAGAAGTTAGAAAAATCTCACTTAGTACTTGAGTGTTTCAAAATCTATACATAATCAATCCCACAGCTATCGAAAAAGAATAAAGATCAGAAACACTAAAGTGATGTATAAAGGGCAAGGAGAGAAAGCCTGTGTGTTCTCAGTCCAGTAAAAGATGAATGTGTAATAGAGGCATGAACTAAAGCAGCTTTGACAAATGAATGTTCATACAAATCAATAACTAGACAACCAGGACAAGATTAACCAAAGCGTAAGTGACAAGTGGTTCAGCTTTTTTATTTGTAAAAATGAACAGTTGATTTAATTCACATTACATTCAAATTTTTTTAAAATAGTTTCAGTCTTATGCTATTTTTTAGTACTCATGGTACAACTTAATTATGTTTTAGTATGCATAGTTTAGGAAATAATGATGCCAATGATGAAATGCAAATTGCATGTAAGAAGCCATTATTTTCTTGCTTTTTCCTAAGTTAAATGGAAATCTAGTTCCCTTTTAAAGTAGCAAGATTTTCTTATTGCAGTTAACATTTTTATATCCTTCAAGTAAAACAATATTTAATGGAAGGAGTCTAGTTATATTTAGCCAAAATCAAATAAATACATAAAAGTTCAAATTGCTTTTTAAGATAATGAGCTCTTGCTTCCCTATTCCTGCCCCACTTTTTATAAATAATAGCACAGGATTTACTCAGTCCCCCTACAAACCGCTGATCCTAAACAACCTGTGTGTGGTTCTCACTCTTCCTGCATTCACTGCACAGACAGTGCTGTGTCCCAGGCGCAGGCAGAGCACGCTGCTTTGGAGGGTGCAGACTTCAGGAGCACAGAGGGGACAGCCAGTAAATGGAAGGGCAGAGGAAAATGAAATTTTTAATAGCTTTGCTCTCTCGGTGCTTTGTCTGAAAAAAATCACTGTTGCATTTGACATTTGTTGCCATTTTGCTTTTTCATTTTGAATCATGGAACCGACTCATCTGTCTGTTGAAGGGAGGAAGAGAGATGACCTCAGAAATGTCAGAATTATTATGAATGGCAGGTTATAAGTTTGGACAGGTGGATGATAGTGTTTCATCAGTCTGTTTAAACTCTAACTTCGGGGTGGGGACCTGAAATAATAAGAAGTTTTTAAATTTTTCAAGAAACAGAAGACGTGGCTCCTTTCCCAGCATAGGCCATATGGTGTGGCAGCAACGTTACCACACAGAATAAGGAGGGATGCCAGACAGACCAACATGCGATCTCATGTCTGCCTTCCCACTGTGACCTCAGACAGGGTATGCAGTCCCTCTAAGTTCCACTTTTTGTCATCTGCAAAATAAAATCACACCACCTACCTCATGGGACTGCTGAGGCTTACGCAAGGCCTAATATAGGCAAAGCAAACAGGTTTCATGCTGCGTGACAACTCAGCTAGTGGTCATGGCTGCCTAGAGAGCTGTGTGTTGGACTTCCAAGGCTTCTTCTGGGCTCTGTGTAAATGTGTGTTTTGGTCACTGAGGATTCACTGGGTACTGGAGAGGGTTGTTGGGGGTACACATGTCAGCATTGGAAACCATTCTTGGAGAATCCTAAAAATGCTTCTTTAGTGCAACATGGACACAGACTATCATTCAACAGTGGCCACATCCACACATACTGAGCTCTGTCCTGGTTGAGTCATTCCTTCAGTTGGGTGATATCACTGTGAACCCAGCATCCAAAGACAGTCTCAGTGTATGGTCAGTGCTGGAAAAGTTTCCAAACCCACTCTAATTTTGAATATCACCAAGGATAGACATTCCTAAATACTATGTACTCCCTCAGAATCTTTAATCCCAGGGATACAAGAGCTTGTCTAGTATCACTTAAAATCATCAAAGCCAAGGTTAGCTCCACCATCACTTCCAGCAGACTCTTTCAGCAAGCGTACAGACTGGAGTACAAAAGAAAACAAATGCACTTCTCCTAACACAGAAATCACAGGACTCGAAAATGTATTCAGACTTTCCAAAATCCTGCATGCCTTCAACTCCTCTGCTTGAGCTATTGATCTTCAGCAGGGCACATGTATTCGTGATCAATCAGTGATGGCATCCCACCGAGAATTTATTGAAAGAAATGTACAGAAAGGTCCCATCTGCCCATCTCGTGTCTCTCCTGCTCATCAAGAGGAGAAGCGAGGGTGCACATATGTGCAGTGAGCCCCAGATGCTAAATAAAATCGTTACCTAGAGTCAATACTTTCCCGTTGACTCCTGGCTTATTACATTAGCACAGGTGAACCACCGTTTATACCAAACAGGGATTTCTGAGAGCCTCTAACTAGTCCTAATCATGAAAAAAGATGAAAGTCTTTATTAGACTTATTAGAGCCATTCTGAATATTCATTAAGGCGAGGGAACAAGTACATCTGGATGATGCAAACAGACTAACAGTTAACATGAGGGAAGTCCTTGAGATAGGACACCAGATGTGGCTGTTCATTTCAGGTCTATGTCAGACTACCTGGCTACAAAGCTGGTAGGAGGCCAACTTCATCAATCTTTTAGGGGATTTCAAAAATTGTCTATTCCAGGAATGCAAAATGCAGCTCCTGGGTAACCTCATGGTCCACCTCAGGTTTTCCATTTCTTCTTTTATGGCACAGAGTGCATACAGGGCTTTCCACTCAATATTTTAATCCATGTAAACAACACAAAGAAAGTGGGTTATTTGGGGGGCTCTGAGGAACAGCACAGATTGTTATTTTATCCAATGTAACTCGCATGCACACGCATGAAAGCCCTCTGCTGTGAAAGCCCCAGATATGCTCAGACATAACCTAAGGACAGACACAGACGCAAAGAAGCTGAGGGTGTATCCCTGACACTGCAGAACTAGATCAACTCTGACAGATGCTAGGGGAGGTTCAGCTGGGTGGAGCTTTGGGCTGCCAGCAAAGAGAAGAAACTTGTTTTAGATCTTGCTTTAGATCTTATCCTGAGTTCTCTCTCACAGATCTCTGGGTGCTCACCTTGGGCTTCAGCCCTCTTGCATCTTGATCCTTCCTCCTTCCCTGGACCACAGCCAGTGTCCCAGCTTCTACTTTGCTGGACCTTTGTACTCTGCCCGAGCCCCCGACACTGTGGACTGTATCTTGCCAGGAACCATGATGAGCCCCACCCTCTCTCCCCACTATATCTTATCGACTCTATCAAAGCTCCATTTTTCATAATCAGTCTGTTGGTATTCAGTTCCCCTTGCCTCACCACAGACTCAAATCCTCTTGCCCTTCTACTCCACCTCAAACTGCATCTGCCTTGGTAAGATCAGATGAGCCAACAGTAAGATCACAGAAAGGAGCACTTCCCTCGGTTAGGACCCCACAGGAAGTCCACCCGTGTCTGTTAGCATGAGAACAATATCATACGAGCTGTCAGTTTATATCATTTTCAAGATATTGTGAGAATTCATTGTTTATTGAAAGAGTTGACTTAGTGACTGCCCCGGAATAATACAGCATAGTCATTCTTTCTAACTAGTGTAATTTTAACGCTATTTTATGCTAGGGTATTAGCATATTTGTTACTTACAAACTATATTGCTATTTTTATTAGAGTTTGGCATTTAATTGATGTTTGATATTGTGAATGATTTTAGGTTTACACCATGGACAGGTTTGAATCAGAAGCCTTATTTTTCTATTCTAAAATAAATTTAAATGAATGAAAGAATACAGAAGGTAGATCCATCTCAATGCAATACAAAGGCGCTGACACAGGAGTTCCTTCATCTTTCCCTGGTATTACTTGTGAAACAAATTGAGTCTCTTGATACCCATGTGGTGTGTTTAGGAATCCAGTGGTTTTCTTGTCTTCTAAGGTTGCACTTGTCCTGACAATATTATACATTTACCATATTACATTTATTACAATCTGTTTGATCTGCAGTTCAGTTTGTCTGTGATATTGATTGCCCAAAAGTGAATTTACCACCAGGAATCCAATTATAAAAACAATATTAATAAAACTAGACTGCCTCTATATTTTAAGTTGGAAAAAATGATTTGACTTCCAATTTGTAAGGCAGATCTGATGCATCATGTAAAATATGGTCAAAGGGAAGAAGAAACTGCTCATGTAGGTGACAGGGAATAAAGCAGGCTCTAGAAACAAAGTGGTGAGTAATTTGCAAAAAACATGTACTGTGGAACTGATGAATGCAATCATAAAGTCACATAGGAAATCATGATTCTTTGTAGTTAAGAATAAATAAAAATTAAAATATTCTGTTAAAGTTAAAAAGATGAAAGAAAACTGACCTAGTGAACAAACCAAACTAACAAGAAAAATAGAGACAGACCCATAGAATTGGTGGACAGCTCTGGGGCAGGGGGTTTGGGGTGGAGGGATTGAGCAAAAAAGGAAGAGGACTCTTGGACATGGACAGCACTGGGGGGGTTGTGGGAGGAAGGGAGTATAAAGGGAATAAATGGTAATGGAAAAATGCAATTAAAAAGTTAAATTTAGTCTTCCAGCCAAGAGGGAGGCGTAAGTAGACACACTGTGCCTCCCCGCACAACCAAAATAAGGACAACAATTTAGAAACAAAAAAGTTCAATTTAATTTAAAGAGAAGAAAACTGGTTTATTGGAAAGCGGATAAGATATTAAAAACCTGAAATAAAGGGTGCAATTGAAAAATAATTTAAACATTTTTGAAGAATAAAGAAGGGAAATTTTTTCATTTATTATAATATCTGAGTCTTCCTTTCTTCAGACCAAAGGGTGATGAAAATCATGAAAAATTCTTAGTTCTAAATAAAATATACTCAAGAATTTATAAAGGTCACTGCAAATCATTCTGGAATGAGAGAAAGCAGTATTGGTGATTTATAGCTCTTAGGAGAGATAAGGTACAAGTCAGTGGCTTGAAGAAATAGAAAGAGTAAAGATACAGAAACAACACAGAGGGCAGAAAGAATAAGACTATTCCAAGAGAGTTAGATAAATAAGTACAGCTTTGGTGTCTCAGAGGAAAGTCGAAAGGAGTTATTCTTTCATAAACTGTAAAAAAGGATTTACATAATCCCACAATGCAGGAGTGATATATCCCAGGTCTAAGTGTCTATTTTGTGTGTATGTGTGTGGGGGGCATGTGTTTTGTGCACGTGTGGAGGTGTGTCCACAGGTGTGCCTGCAAGCACGTGCTTGTGTGTGCATGTACATGTATATGTATGCAGGACACTGGAAAATCTAGACACCTCAATCCTTCACAGCACACATATCTGAAATTAAAGAAGGGGTAAAGCAAAGAAGGAGGCAATAACAAAGCCTTTTTTGTTTGTTTACTTAGAAAGGAGGAGAAACAGTCTAATGGTTAAATACAATCTTCTCAGAGGCCAGGAATAGTGAGCTGTCATAATAAGTTTCATACAAAAGCATGCTGTCCAATAGTAAGAAATACTAGTTGAGGGTGATGAATCCGATACCTTAGTTTTTCATTTAGATATTTAATGTAGTTTATTGCCTACTTTTAATAACTGCTCACCAGCAGTCTAAAAACACAATAACGTCTTCCCTTTGAGCCATCTCTCGAAATAAAATAGAACACTTGGTTGGTTGTATATGTATGAGTATATTTACACTGAAAATATATACATATATTCACAAATGAGTGCACAGAAAAATGTAGTACATCCAGCTGTGTACGAATAAGATGACTTTAAGACATAGCAAACTAGGAACTAAATCATTTATCTGACAAGAAACCATGTACACAATTTTCATGTTAATCAGAAATGAATATACTGGATCTGACTGGAATGTACTAGGAGACCAGGCTGTCTGGAGTTTGAAAACCATCTTTAAAGGAAAAAACAAGAGAATTATGACTGTCAGAAAAGGAAGTAGATGTTCTCACTAGAACAAAAAGCCAAATTATGAACACTTGAGCTTTATAACAGTTTTAAATAAACTTCTATGATGCAGCATAAGAATTTTAAACCTTAATGAAAGCAAAAAATCATTTTATCATACTAATTGTACAGTATATTTCTTTTCTTCTTGAAAAGAAAATACTGTACCATTACTTTTCTTTTTCTTAATGTTTCTTTTACATTCTTTCTTGCTTTATTTTCATTTTTTCCCCATGACCTGGTATTTGCTTCTATTACAAGTTAAGACTATACTAGCAAAGAGAAATGGACCAAGGAGGCCTTTACCTCCATAATTCAGGCAGAAATGGTTTATACCTGAACTAGTGAGATGTTTTAGGCAGAAGAGAATTTTTTCTCGGATTAACTGCAGACCTGGTTTGGTGACAGACATAAAATCATGTATTGATGATGGCACAGGGCTGTGACTTTGATCCATTTGATGCACTGAGTCCCACCTATGCTTTGGGACCCTTTTGTGATGATGACAGTGTTATCATTTCTGTGAATGTTTACTTTTGAACATAATTACTCGACTCATACATTCTGAAAAAGCAAGGGAAATCTGCCTGCATTCAACATGTATAAGCCCTGATAAGCTCAGCTTCTAAACACTTGAGTGAGTGCCGAATAGAAAGACTGTCGGGTGTGCTCCTTCTGATTGCATCATGTGTAACACTTGTATAGCCTGCCAGTGGACTTCAAGTGATGGATCTCTACCTGGGTAAAGACATCTCCTGAATTAATATTCAGACCTTCCCCACTGTTGCTCACAGAAAAGGCAGGGGAGAAGAGTAAATAAAATAGAGCCAAAAGTAAAATGATCTAAAAGATTAGATCTGTTCTTGCCCCAGCAGTATTCTGAAAACAGACTTTACTGATGGTAATGGGGCCTGGGAAAGAAATGAGTGAGGACCAGAGATACGATAACCTGACCGTGGAAATGTGGAGGGGGGAGTGGGATATGTCTGTCTGTATGGCCTCTGAAATGGCCTTGGATAAAAATGTGGAAGCTTCTTGTAAAAATATGTTTAAGATGAAAGATCAGAGGAAAAACTATTAGTTTGTGGTGGTGTTTTCTCATTGGAAAAATTAATTCAGAAGGAAGATTAATGATAACTAACCTGAGGAATAAAGTAAGAATTCATTGAGGGAACTGAAATCAAACAGAATCCTTTGAATTAAAAAGGGACAAAAGGAAGAGTAGCAAATTATTTTAAGATAATAAAATAAAAATAATGCAAAAGTTAAATAGGATTTTAAAGAGAATTCATTATTCATCAGAGATCAGAAAGACTAGAAATCACTGGATGATACCATCTGCTATTCCTGTTTAGCTTTGGAAAAGTGGTTACAGGAAAGATTGGTTTTAGATATGACTTCTGTAGCACAACAAAAATCATACTGGGAGAACTGGAGTCAAAGACTGGCTTTCATTCGAACAGTCATCCACAGAGAGAATTTCTCCAGTAGAGCTCTCTGCTTTGGAATGATTGTACACACAGGCAACAGAAGACCTACTTTACATGACCGGCGCGCTATCTACTTTTTCTCTTTCAAGCAGTGGCCTAGGTAGATCTCAGAAAACCAACATAATGAGATGAAGAAATGTCTTTCACAGACTTCATGGTTAAAGGGATGCACAGCCTGGTGGGGCAGGGCTGCTCTGCAGGAGCAGTTGGAGTGAAGACACGGGCTGCCCTGCCCTGGGCCAAGCCCCAGAGAGCATGTCCCAGGATAGCATCAGGGCGTGGGAACAGGTGGAAGTGGTGGAAGGCTCAGGATGGGACCTTTCCCTGTAACCCTTCGTGTCTTCAACAAAATGATCATTTTTACTAGTTTTCTTGTGGAAAATGATGAGGAATCAGAGATCTGTATCACATATAGAATGCCTCAGCAGTGCTTTATCCAAGAGGCAAATTAATTTAAAAGGGAAATTAATGATATCTAACTTTAGAAAAATATAAGTAGAATCAGCTTAAAGATTTGAAATAGAGCAAAATTTGCACCTGCCAGCACAGGACAGAGAACTGCCTGTGTGAGATGTAGGACAAGGAACGCATGGTAGATCTCAGGAGGACTTAGGGCTTGCAGTGAGCCTGGTATCCAAAACCTTTGAGAGGCAAGGAGACCCCAGTCACTGCTGGGGTATATGAGGCACAACAGACAGAGATCTCTTCACACCAGCATGGCTGGAAATGCAAACATAGGAACATCCAAGTTGACATTCAGGTTCAGGTCCCCTTCCTGCCCAAGTATTAGGAAGTAGACTGGACAGCTACATTTGAATATTTGTGATCACACTGTGTTGTGTTTTGTTTTTTTTGTTTGTTTGTTTGTTTGTTTTTTGAGTAGGTAAGAAAGGGATAACCCTGCCAAATGGCACTGAGGACAGAAGGCATATTTCTCAGAGGGGAAGGGTTGAAACCTATGAGTCCATATGTGCTCCCTGTCAAGAAACAGTGAGCTGGGCAGCCAGGTGTCTAAGTGGTAGATTAGACAGGAAGCCACCTGAAAGTAATAGTCAAGCCTCTATTCAGTTACTGTGATGGCATAAAATAGAGTCTAGAAAGAAGGTGCAGCCTCCCCCAGGGTTCCATTGTATCAATTCTTTACCTTTGATACTGTATCAAAAAGGATATCACCATAGCCACAGTCACCCAGATTTTCTTCTATGTTTTCTTCTAGGATTTTTACAGTTTTGAGTTTCACACTTAGGTCTGTGATCCATTTTGAGTAATTTCTGTGAAGGGTCTATTAATTTGTTTGCAGGTGGTTGGCTGGTAGTTCCAGCATCATTTGTTGAAAAAGCTATTGTTGATCCATTTTATCACCTTTGCTCCTTTGTCAAAGATCAATTAAGGACTTCGGATCAATATGGAGTTGTAGGAAACCACACTTCATCTCCTCACACAACTACAGAAAAAATTACAACTAGAGCTCAAAACAAATATCACCCAGAGCCATCAGAAAATCAAGCTGTGTGGAAGTCCAACAGCTGAGGGTTTAAAGAAGCCACATTCATCTGGATAGATAGGAGGGGAAGAGATACAGAGATGAGCAGAGAGGCACAGAGACACCATGTGGTGCAGAGAGGCAGCAGCATGGGCTGTCCCACATTTACATGTGGTGAACAAAAATTGGGAGGGATACCTCTGGAGCAAGGGATCCCAGCCCTATACCAGACCACCCAGCTGAGGCTTCCAGTGCCAGGAAGATAAATCCCTAAAACTTCTGGCTATAAAAACCAGTGGGGTTTGAGGCTGTGGAAGAAACTTCCAGATTTTCAGAGGACTCCTCTTAAAGGGCCCTTAGGGGCTTAGAACTTACACAGATCCACCCCCTCTGCACCAGAGCCACAGCTGGAAGGGCATCAGTCACATACAGGGGAAAATAAAGTGACTGGAAACATGGTGAGTGACAGGAAAATCTCCAAAATCCAGGCAGAGCACTGTCCCCTCTCTGAGCTCTACCCCCACAGAGAGCCACAAAACAGTGAAATGGGTAACCCTGCCCTGGTGGCTACCTAAGGCCCTGCCTCACACAATTTACAAGTCCTTTTATACAATAGGCCACACTACTGAGACAGGGAGTCAAAGCAGCTCTACCTAATACACAGAAACAAACACAGACAGGCTGCCAAATTGAGAAGACAAAGAAATATGGCCCAAAAGAAATAACAGAACAAAACCCCAGAAAAAAGACCCATCCAGAAATAAAGGTTACAGTAAGTGAAATAACAAAAAATCTACAGGGAGCCAACAGTGGAGGGGATGGAGCCCAGATTCAAATCAACAATTTGGAACATAAGAAAAAAATAAGCATTGAACCAGAACACTAAGAAAAAAAGAACTAAAAAAAAATGAGGATATAATAAGGAGCTTCTCAGGCATCTCCAAACACACAAACATCTGAATCATAGGGGTGCCAGGCGGAGAAGAAGAAGAGCAAGAAATTGAACTTATTTGAAAAAACAATGAAAGAAAACTTCCTTAATTTGGTGAAGGAAATAGACATACAAGTCCAGTAGACATACAGAGAGTCCCAAACAAGTTGGATCCATAGAGGACCACACCAAGACACATCACAAGTAAAATGCCAATGGTTTAAGGTCAAAATAGAATCTTAAAGCAAAGAGTTACCTACAAAGACAGTCCTGTAAGACTGTCAGCTGATTTCTTAAAAGAAACCTTGCAGACAATAAGGGGTTGGCAAAAAGTGTTCAAAGTGATGAAAAGCAAGGTCCTCAACCTAGATTGCTCTATCCAGCAAAGAGATCATTAGAATGAAAGGGAAGATAAAGTGTTTCCCAAACAAGGTAAAGCTAAAGAAGTTCATCATCACCTAGCCATTATTGTATAAAACATTAAAAAGGCAACAAATTCACGACTATCAACAGCTGAATCTAAAAAACAAAAACAAACTAAGCAAACAACCATAACAGGAGCAGAATCATAGATATGGAGATCATTGGAGGGTTATCAGCTGAGATGGGAAAGGGAGAGAATGGGGGAAAAGGTACAGGGATTAAGAAGCATAAATTTGTAGGTAAAAATAGACAGAGGGATGTTAAAAACAGTATAGGAAACAGAGAAGCCAAAGAACTTATATGCATGACCCATGGACATGAGCTAAGGATGGGGAATTGCCAGAGAGAATTGGAGTACCAGGCAGCAGGGGGCAAATGGGGAAGAATTGGGACAATTGTAATAGCATAATCAATAAAATATATATTTTTTTTTTAAAAAAGATCAATTAACTATTGCCCTGACCAGGTAGCTCAGTTGGTTGGAGCATCATCACATGCACCAAAGGGCTCTTCAGGGCATATACCTAAGTTGTAGGTTCAGTCCCCTGTCAGGGGATGTACAGGAGGCAAGCAATCAAAGATTCTCTCTAATATCAAAGTTTCTCTTTCTCTTCCTTCCTTTCTCTAAAATCTATAAAATCCTGACATGAGGATTAAAAATTTTAATTGACTATATTTATGTGAGTCTACTTCTAGGCTATCTGTTCCATTGATTTATCTATTCTTATATCTTATCCAACAGATTTTAAAAACCATATTCAATTTTTAGTATGAGTTATTAAATAAATGCTGTGTAACAGCAATGGACTAGGCACAAAGTTACCAAGAAAAATAAGAAAAAGTGACTGCAGAATAAAAAGTTAAAATCCTTTGAACCTTAAAGGCAATCTTTCAAAAGACCCCCACGATAATGTAATGGTAATAAACTAGAGACCCAAACAGTAAATCTTGTGGTTCTATCTAAGAGAGAGCCATCACTTCCTACTGATAAAAATATCTAACCATTATTGAGCTCTGTTATGTGTTATTGTTTAAATTTTTTGTAATGATTAAAAAGTAACCAAAGAAGAGGTAGAATTTGTTCTGGTTCCCTAAAATTAAGAAAACCAAATAAGGTGATATGTCATTTAGATACTCTGATATTGTGATTTATTTTATATGTATACATTTGGTCTCTACCCCATTGCTGGCACAGAGTTCTTAATGCTTGGAACTTCCTAAGTGGTGAAAAAGATTAAAAGTGTTTTTAATATATTAATGGGTGACTTTTGGACCTCACCTAAGGATGAGAGCTGGTTGCCAGGGGAACCAACCATGTGACCAACCAACTTTCAGTCCCACCTCTGCACCCCCCCACATTGGCCAATCACTTAATCAAATGTGTTTATGTAATGAAACCTCCATAAACTCCTTTAAAAAAATGATGTTTGAAGAACTTTCAGGTTTTGAACATGTGGAGATTTGAGGAGAGCGGTGCTCTCTGAAAGAGCCTGGAACCTTTGCACCCTTTCCCCACCCCTTGCCCTATGCATCTCTTCCATCTAGCTGTACCTGAGTTATATCCTTTTACATTAACCCAGTAACCTAGCACGCAAAATGTTTCTCTGAGTTCTGTGAGTCACTCTAGCAAATTAAACCTGGACTTGCAATTGGTGTCTGAAGGGAAGGTGGGAGCAGTCTTTGGGGACTGAATCCTTAACCTGTGAGATCTGATACTATCTCTAGGAAGAGCTGTCAGAGTTGAGTTGAATTGTAGGGCACCCAGCTGGTATCATAGAATTGCTTGGTGGTGTGGGAGAAAACCTCCACACATTGGAACTGGTACCAGAATTCTTAGCGACAGAAGAGACATGACTTGGAATTTCAGGGAAATCCAAGGTGGGCTTAGTGCCTTTTACTAGTGCACTTGTCATAAACCTTGAGCAGTAGTCAGAATTCAGAGAGGAGAAGTTGATGAGCAAAGACCTGGCACTGCTATGAGTATGGTGTGATATTTTAATTGGGTTTGGATTTGAAAAGAGAGAAAATGCATCTTATTAATATTTCTAGTTCCATGCTGAGAAGCCACAATGGAGTAGCATAATGAAAGCTCAAATAAAGTTCCTTTCAATAGGATTTTGGTTGGAAATATGTATTAATATGCACTATGTATTCACCTTCCCAATTAAAGTATGGTATGTTTTAGTGGCTATAGGAATAATTTATTTTAAACATGTTCTTCAGCTGAATAGGTCTTTCAGTTCACCTGACAGTTCCCGCCATTGTAATCCACATTACTCTTCTTGAGCCAGTCGGCCTGAAGCAGCATTACAATGTTTTAATAAGGCCCCTCTGAAAGACAGCAGGCCCACATTTACTAAACTTCTAAAAACACAGCCCTTCGGAGGGGATTACTGGAACACTTAAATGCTCTGACAGCAAATAACTATGCTGACCACCAAATAGATCTTTAGCAAATGAGCATTAATAGCTGTGTCTTTTTTCCTAGATTTCTTTTTGTTAGTTTATTTGGACAATGATGAAAGAATATGTCATGCAGGGAGTTTCCTCATTCAAACCCACCTCCTATATGCATAATGCAGGTAAAAACTTACTATTCAGACCAGCCCATTCCATGACCTATTTTCTAATTTACTGAAAGGTAATTTGTCTGCCCACAGATAAAGTATTTAATTTCTCATGTGCCCCATGTACAATAGCAGAGAAGAAACACCAGATATAAAATGTATTCAAACAGGAATAATTAGCATTCCAAACTCACTAGTTGAGTTTTTTCCTACTCTAACAGGAGTGCCCTTAGGTGTCTGTGTTCTCAGCATGTATGGGCTTGCACACTCACCCACAGCCTCTCACCAACAAGTGCGACAGGTTTCAGGGCTCCCCTTCCAGCAGGGGAGTGGGTGCTGCCTCCTTTGGGTGTGATGTCTCACACCACCTCCCATCACTAGACAAAGTCCTTCCCCACTCACTAGCTCATGTGCCCTTTCACAACCTCCATTCCTTTCAGAGAGCTTTATCCCTTCAATATTTTATTCTTTGAAGACTACCAGGTGGCTGTGGTTTTACTCTTTAATGCCAATGAGGCATCTGAGAACAACGGGAGCAACATGGAAGAATATGGTGACACGGACCCCTCTGGAGGACAGCGAGCAGAGGAGAGAGTGGAGTGCAGAAGAAATAGATCCCGTTTGACTTCACCATCAACTATTGAAATACTATTCCTAACTGGCCTTTTGAGCAGAGACAAAATTTCTCCATTCTCTAGCAATTTGCATGGTGACCGCTCTTTCTAAAATGCAGATAAGATCCTTACAAAGCCCTGTGATAGGGTTCCAGCCTTAAGCACGACTTCCTCTCTCTTTCTCTACATCTTGCTCTTCCTTTTCTGCTCCTTCCTCTTCCTCTTCTTCTTCCTCTTCCTTTCCTCTCCTTTCCCCTTCCATCTTCACACACATAAATATTTTAGTTGAATGAAATGAGCAGAGAAAGGATGTCAGGAAAATCCCTGATGAAAATTATTTGAGAATCCATCAGTAAGTGGAATGAAATTTAAATTCCTTCCCAGGATTAAAACTGGTAGCAAAAACAAAAATAGCAAGACCACTCCCTGCCTGGTGTGGCTTAGTGGATTGAATGCCAGTCTGTGAACCAAAGGGTCACCAGTCCGATTCCCAGTCAGGGCACCTGTCTGGGTTGCAGGTCAGGTCCCCAGTAGGGGGTGTGCAAGAGGCAACCACACATTGATGTCTCTCTCCCTCTCTTTCACCTTCCCTTCCCTCCCTCTAAAAATAAATAAATAAAATCCTAAAATGAAATAGCAAGACCAGGACTGATTGAATATGTGTGAAGTAGAATTTACAATAGATTTCATAGGCTACTTTACTCATTTTTGCAAGGATTAACTATATTTTAATAGTTTTTGTTCCACAACCATTTACTTACTTTTTTTTTTTTGAGAAAAGACATCTTTAGGTATCATGTGAGGTAAAACCTTTCAAAAACATTTTTTTAAAGAAAGGAAATGGCACAGTACTCAAGATAAGAATATCATAGTCAGAGCCTGATGTAGAAAGGTTAACATTCCAAATGACATCTGCAAAATCTTTTTTCTAAATCTGCTTCCAGACTAGTCTTAGATTAACTTCACATCAATGCCATGGGGAGAAGAAGGCAGACATTCTAAAGAGTATTATAATATTAACTGATGTGAAAAAAATGGTCCTTGATCTAATGAAGTGTGAATAAGATTTATCTTTACACTTTCCAGGCTGTGTTTATTAACTCCCCTAGTGAAATGCTCAAATTGTATGTTTGAAAATATAGATGTGAAGGTACTGCCAAAGAAAATAAATAAACAAAATCTATCATTGCTCATTCAAGTGAAAATAAGTGCAAATATTAAGAGAAGAAAATATTAAGTATAAAGACTAAGATGTGTTTTTGCATACACACCCATGTACACACAATGAAACATACACCTGGGGAAGTTATATAGGTAAGCAGTCATTCAAAACACTAGAAAGATCTATAATCAAATGCTGGAATGATGAGAAAGTATGAAATCTTTGGTTGAAAGAGGAGGAATTTTTCCTAGCTAGAGGAGACAGAAGACTGAATTTGTAGTAAAACAAAGCATGAAGGCAAGTGGAGATGTTTGTGTAAACAGAAAATTCTTGAACAATGTTGATTAACAGCATTTTGATCAGACATAAAGATTTATGCCAGTTAGGATATTTGCCATAAAATGACACTACCAATGAAAATTAAATAGATTAAATTACATCAAGTCCAACAAACAAAGACACATATTTCAAAAAACATTTCTTTCTTAGCCACTTACTTGTTATCAATCATAAGTATGAATTCAAAATACTGAAGATTTGATTTCTGTGGGGAAAATGCTGGAGGTTTAGTTATTTGGATGGTGATCCTAATGTAAAATTCTGCAGAAGGCAAGGTAGAAAATCAGCATTGAGGTGAATGTCAAATGTGCGTGCTAATTTCCATGTATGTACAAATACCTGGTGAAACTCATTCAACACAGCTGGATTCATTTCCATATTTAATGAAAAGAAAAGATCACTCAAGGGATGTGAAAACAGGGATTGAAAATTATAGTATTTTCTTCATGAACACTCACAAGACCCAAGGTTTTCAGATAACTGTAGCTTGTTTCACTTGCTTGCTTTTTTGCTTCTCATTTGTTGTTGTTTGTTTTTATTGTCATCTGTGACTCTTAGAATAAAACTCCAAAAAGGACAGAAGGGAATACTATAAAATTTAAAGTTGCCTCCCAGTCCCCAAACCAGGATATATCATCAGTTCCCCTCCTCAAAGGCAACAGCTGACATCAGTTCTGTAGATAAACTCCCAAAAACATCATGTGCATTTCATGCCAGTTAGTAATTGAATTCAACTCCATACAACAGTTGTTTAGAAAGCAGAGGTCTATTTTTCTCTCATCTGGCGGGATCTGGAGACAGGCCCTGCAGGCCTATAATGGTGACTCCATCGTCATCAGAGACTCCAGCTTTTTTAATCTCTCTTCCTCATCAGTCTTGGGACACAGTTTTCACTCTTAAAGTCCCTTCGTGTTCAGACTATGGTGGCTAGATTGAAATTTATCACATCAATATTCCAGCCAAGAGGGAAGAACAGAAGGGTGTGCCTCCCTGAAGTCCGCTCCCTTTAAAGAGCTTTCCTGAAAGCCCCACCCCACATCTAATTGACTAGCCCTGTCTGAGGGGGTAAATTTTAAGATGGGCAGGTTGCCACTCCCAAATACAATTTCCCAAATGTTCGGGAAAAATTTTTAAAAGGAAGATAGATGGTGAATAGGCAGCGAGCAATCTGTCCCAACATACAAGACGTTATGTATGTTTGTTCGTTTCCCCATGTTTTTAAACAAATGGTGGCATTCTACACATAGTCACATTGCTTTTGACTCTGTTCCCCACAGTCATTAGATTATATCAGGACCAAATCCCAAAGACCAAACCTGAGGCTGATTCCTCTTAAACATAAGTTCCGCCCAACTCCAGATGCGAATGACACAATTGCTACCTGAACCCCTTGCTGCTCAAAGACCAGCATGAGCAGTGCCACTGAGAGTGAGCTAGAAATGCAGAATCCAGGCCCCACCTGAAACCTAGTAAATCAGAATTTTCAGTTTAGCAAGATCCCAGATAATGAGCACGAGCATTTGAGTTTGAGAAGCAGTGCACCCCTAGTCCTTCTAAGGTCCCAGCTTAGGGACCTGCCAAACAGGCAGTCAAGCCTGGTTGTCTGTTCAGAGCCATCTCCAGCCAGCTATCAGGGTGGGGAAGGATCTTCGTGTCCTAAGACGGGTTCTCATAGAACCCATCTGGTGTGAACAAGGGCCAGTGTGAGCATCAGGCTGTATGGTCACCACTCTATTCTACTTGTGCCATCAGTCAGCCGTTCTGGTCCTTCTGCCTTAATTTCTCGGGCTGCATTTCTTCCTCCTATCCTCACCCCCTCTCTCCTAAACTGGAGGGAGGGTAGCTTTCCACTCCAGCTGTCTCTCTCCCTGGATTCTATGCTACCTTAACTCACAGATCTGTCCTTAGCGCCTGTTCCCTTAACTTAAATGGGCTTCCCTTCTTAAATAATCTATAAAACCAAGAACTCTGAGAATGCATCACCACCTGAATGTCTGGACCTGGCTTCCTTTGATTTTTTAAGTCAGGACATCCTGACCACAGCCAGGATCAGAGCTGACTTGAACACTCTCCTAGGGCTTGTTTTGGAGTCAGTCCTTCCTCCCCAGATCCCAGGCAGATCTTTCCCACCCTAAGTTTGTGCCAAGCCTGGCTTGTCCCTGCTTGTTCTCTTTTCCCCGGGTGGAAATCCACATAACGCCATCATAGGACCATATTGCTCATGGCAAAAAGTGACATGTTGAGTCCCACTATTGACCTAGAGTCTTTCAGTCCACTGTTACCATAGCAAGAATCACTTCTAGGTGCTGGGGCCAGACTGAAACACAAAAGTAGAATAAGTGGCCTGAGAGGGATAGACAGACGGTGGGAGCCTGGCAGAACCTAACACAGTCTAGTTGGAACATAGTGTCAATACTGTGTGAATTTGGATGGATAAAACAGCCATTACATTTGACAAAATGTAGGCTGTTAACCTTTAAAAGAGCAATCTCAGCAGAAAAGCAGGGCCAGAAGCCAATTTGCCATGAATTAAGGAAGGAATGAAAAGCAGAGGAAAGGAGTCAGCTGATAACACATTCATTTCAGACATTTGCGAGCAGAAGGAAGAAGCTGTGAGACATAACAGAATCCAGTGACATCTTTATAAGATAAGGGGGAATTAAACATTTTTGAAGGCAGAAGGAAAAGAGTCTGTGAAAACGAGATATTTAGAGACAAACTCAAAAGAGCAAAAGAAAAATCTCTGAAAATCAAGATAAGGAAAAAACATTAAAGAGAGAGGGATTATCTTTAAAAAGGAAAGACTCTTTATCCTCAGACACATTAAGAAAGACTGAAGAAATGAATGTAGAAAGAGAGTACAGTGAGGTATTCTGTGGGTATATAATTACTTCACAATGGTCTTTCAGTCAAGAAAGTCATAGGCAAGGATAAGGAATGTTTATGTTGGATTTGGGACTTTCACAGAGTTAAAGATTTTTATTATAGGAAAAGCTTATAAATTGACCTATTGATATATTCTCTTCATTTGAAGAGATGACAAATGATGAGTGAATAAGGTAACCTGCTTTGCCAAGACAGGTTTGAAGGAATATGTTGGCTGTCGGGATTTGATACTATCTAGATGAAGAGAGAGATGAAGACGGAATTTACCAAGTATCAGAAATGAAGCTAAAGTGAAGGTTGAGGTCAATGGTAAGCTGAAGAGATGAAATAATAAAGATGAAGGCCAACATTGAAGCTAAAAAAGTTAAATTTAATTTGGTGTTTACAGGTCCTGAGAATTATGCTTCTGTTCTACCTTATGACCCAAGAGCAGGGACAAAGAAATGAGCAGCAAAAGGTTGGGACTTAGTGTGGTCCATCAATGAGCAAGAATAAATGGGAGCCGAGGGCTGTAGGGAGGGCACAGCACCTCAGTCAGTGGAGAATCCCTAACAGAACCAAATTCTTGCCTTCTTAGATCTTGCCCAGTGATGTGAAGACAGTTTGAAGAGCGTCAAAGTCATAGATCTTTGTAAACTGAAGACTTATTGTTGAGTCTTAATTCCACTACTAACTAGCTATGTAATCAGAAATAAGTTATTCTGATCCTTGGTTTCCTCACCTGCAAAAGAGAGATAATAATACTCACTTCACAAATATGTTGTGAAAAGCAAATTACCCAGAATTTAGCACTAAATAACTAGCCTGACATAAATATTCAAAATGTAGCTACAGATGTTTGTATCCATAGGTCTCTTTTTCTAATGAGATATAAACATGTATCAAAATGTATTAAGGAGACATAATCTGTCTTAAAGTGTCAAATCATTACTATAAAAGCAGGTATTTAATATACGCCTATTAAGATCTTCTTTAAATTCTCTATAATGAATCAAAGTATTCTCTCAACTCAGTTCCCACCATGTAGAAAAGTAGAAAATTATCAAATTTGGTAAGCAACAGACACTTTCTGTCAATTATTCTGAGGAGAAGAGCTTTGGGGGACCTTGAAATGGCATATCATTTTTAGATGCTGTATTTATAAAGCTCATTCAACACTATTCTCTCCCACTGAGCTTACATGGCACCAAAACTTCTTCCCTCACAGTGTCCACCTGTCAGGGCAGAGTAGGGAGACCCAGCTCCAGCCAACACTGAATGAACACTCTTGCCTTCCTCCTGCATCGTCCAGACAGCAGAACAGTTTGGGTCTGATAACTTATAAATCAGAACTGAAACAAGAAACTAATCATCAGACCATCATCAGACCATCATCAGCTTTTTTCACTTTGAAATACCTGAATTAGAAGCAGAAGTGACATTTATTTTTACTCACACTACATAAAATACAACCTATTTTTATTTAGGATTTGTATGGATTGAGGATATCTACAAAGATTTTAATTAAAGTATAAGTTAGATCTTTAAGACGTCTCTAACTTTCACTGGTCCCTGAAGTAAAATATTTAACTCCCCCAAAAAATTAATTGGAAAAAAAGTTGTTAAACTTCTTTTCATCAGCCTGACCCTCCCTGGCCAGCTCAAATATCTTTTCTGAGTAAGGCTCCCTCCCTAAAATTCCTTCTGGAGATCCTTTCTAGAACTTCATTAGGTATGAACACTCTTCAGTCTGACGGAGGTTGGCAATTGGGATGCCTACCTTGAAAAGGCTAACTCGGGACAACCAGGGTTGCCAAGAGCAGGCCCTGGCACCACGGAGACTCAGCTCCCTCTGCACTGAAGTGCGGGGCTCTATTTGAGATATTTGGGTTGTAACAGTTTTGTTGTGGCTTGTACAACCCAGAGCTCATCTCCATCTTCCATGAATCACACAACTGGCTTGCATCAACAGCAGAGAACCCAAACTGCTACCAAGGTAGTTCTTTAAGTTTCTTTCCTGGACCTGGCCAACTGTCCCCATTTTCAAAAAAAAAAAGGAATTATACAATTATAGCGCAGAAAACACAGCACCATCCTTCCACCATCCCAAAATGGAATCAATTATTAAACTCGTTATATAAGGACTGTAAGTAACAAAGATGATAGAACCCCTGGAAGTCAACACAGACTCTGAGAGAGCAAGTCATAGTAAATTAACCTCACTTTATTCTTGTGAGGTTAACAAGATTAGTGGACTGTGCTTAGATCCAAATACATGGTGCACTTGAATTTCAACAAAGCCTTTAGCAATCATTTAAACTCCAATAATAATGAATGTGCCTGGACCCAGAAAGGCACTAGTATTTGAAAGGAAACATCACAGCCACAAGGTTCTGGCCTTGTGCCAAAGCCATCTTCAGAAAGGAGTGCTCGGTTTGAGCGTCATTAGTGAGACACTCCTCCTTTTTATTGACTGCAACACACTATTTGGAATAAAGATGGTTGTTGCCCATTGGATTGAAAAATCATCCAATAAAGTCAAAGATAAAATCTAAAAACCCCAGATTATTAGACACAAGCATTCTGGAGCTATTTCATGCTTTTGCCTCAAATTTCATATTTCTCATGTCATTAAAATTTTAAACCATCATTTAAAAAGTATGCAGCATGTGGTGAGTAATGTGTTCACTGGAAAATTACATCATCTTCTAGGGAAATTATAATATAAAGGAGATTGTCATTGTTTTGGAAAGTGAATGCAGCTTTGGGTTGTAGAAGAACCACATATGGGGCAGCAGTAAGGACATAGGTTAACATCGTGAGCTAAAGAGCGGAGTGTCACTTCCTACCGAAGTGATTAGGGGACAAGTTAATTAAACTGTGTGCCTCAATTTTTCATCCATAGAATGGAGATCATCATAGAACTTAGCTCTAGTAATATAATGACTAAATGAAGTAATGGCCGTACAGTACCAGACTACCATCCAGCAAAGCCCTGTGCTAAGCACTAAATGTTCATCATCTCAGTAACCCCCACAATAATCAATGAAGTAATATGATCATTATCTCCATTTTACAGATGACGCTCAGAGAGGTTAAATGCTTTTGTCCAAGCTCACTTAGATAGTATTGGCAAGGCCAAAATTTGAACTGAAATCTCTCCAACCACAAAGCCGGACTCTTGACCACCATAACAATTAACTGTAAGGAAAGCATTGGATGCCAGGAAAAAAGCTGAAACCCATCCTGAGACCTGCGTACATCAGAGCAAGGCTATCAACAAGAGTGGCCTCATGTTGCTTCCCCAGGCATTAGGTGGAACTCCTTGAATTTCTGCTGCCAAGAGCATCATTGGTCCCCAGGAACAAGGTGAAGTTGTTTCATCAGTCAGAAGAGCAGAGATACAGAGGCTCATAATCAAGGAGCAGACAGGAATACCACACAGATGAAGTGGTAGTGCTCAACATTTATTTTACCTTGACCTTCAGGAAAGGTCAGGTAGTCCATGACCTGAGATCCTCCCATCCTCAACCGTGAGGGAGGGTCAGTGATCTGCTGCAGCAGTGACGAAGTATTGGCAGGTCTTAGGTTATGCATCTGGCTTCACTCAAAGGTCCATTAGTTACAAAGGCTGGAACACTTCGCTTCTGTGGCCGCTTCTCACACAGAATTCCCTGGGGTCTTCTCAGACCCCAGCACCATCAGGGCCACAGCATCATCACTCTCATTCTGACTCCTGTTCAGATTGGAGGACTAAGGCGGAATTGGCTCCATCTGCTAACCCAACCCAGAAGATTACAGCATCTGCCATACTTCGCTAGGTGGCTCAAATGCACCTCCCAAACAAATTAAGAAGCCTGTGAAACCCCACTTAATCACAGAGAAGTAGACTTTGCTCATATATTGCAAAACACATCCTCTCAAATTCCACAGACACATATGAGCAGAGGAAAGCCTCTCTTCCTCTTGAGTTCTCCTGAGATCCACAAACTCTGTGTATTTACATACAATTCCATTGCAACAAGGGCCCGAGCAGTCTGTGAGGTTACCTGCCTGTCACTGGATAACAAGAGCAGGGTCCACAATAGTCATGGCTCCAGACATTGCCCTTTGTAAACGTCTCCTCGATAGCTCCATTACTGGCTGAGCCAGCTCCTCGGTGACAAGCAGACAGGCGGCGGATAGACAGGTGGGTTCGTATGCCCCTGGGGCAGTGCCTGGCTGCCTAAGCGTGGAGCTTGGAGCACAGCTGCTCTGCCATCCGCCGCCTTCCAATGGATGCTCTGGGATCTCAGTTCTAACACATAAAATTTGGAGAGGCACATCCCATTGTTGTATCACATGGCCCCTGGCAAGCTGGATTTGAGGGTATATTGGCAGAAATGTCTGTCCTGCATCACTAAGAGTGCCCAACATGGAAGAGTCACAAAGAGTAAATCTGCCATAGTATGCCAGAGAGCAGATTCCAAAATGAGTCATAAAAACAGGAGGTGTGGGCTTCTAGAGAGTGAAGTTGACACCTCAGGATGGGAACAAGGAAGTCTGAGACCACCTGAATGGACACAGGCAGAGGGCTCCCAACCAAGCCCAACTTTCACCCCAGTTTCCTGGGCCTGACTGCACATAGAGGGTCAGGTGTGGGAGAGGCAGAGCTCTGTGTAACCTGGCCTGTTCATAGGTCCCTATGTGCACAGAGACAGGTGTGTTCACCCAAGACCGCACCTGTGACACCCTGACACTGGCATGAAAACAACTCTTTACTCCCAAACTACGTTTATGCTAACCTCATACACTTACAAATTCTGTTTTAGTTTACATTTAGGATTGTAAAATAGGTAAAAGCTAAATGAAATTTTTCTTAAGAGAAATAGTTTCCTTCAAATTACCTCATAACACTCAGATACTATGACCCTACGAAGCTATTCAAATGATACCATTGAAGAATTATTAAATTTGGCAGTGGACACTTAGAAAAGTCCTACATAAAATGAGCTATTTAAATAGGTACCTTTATTGTTTTTATTCTTGAACAATGCTCTTATTCCTCAAATCATTGCCACCAGAAATGCATTATCTGAGAACAAAGCTGTTTGTGAGTTACAGTAACCTTTGCGTCCCCTGTGGTATTGCTGAGCTGGCCGGCGCAGAGTGCCTGCACTACAAAGGCATGTCAGTGAAAAACATAGCCTCCTTGGTAGAAGCCGAAAACTGTTTGTTTTCCACTCTGACTATCTACACGAGCGCTTCCCATACACGTAAAGGCAGTAACTCCCAAGGCCTGACTAAACGTGATGGTGTTGCTCTTGTGCATTTTTATGGTCATCAGGGAGAAAACAACTTATTTCCATATTCATTGATTCATTTGGAGCCTAGGGTGCCAGTGGGACCCTTAAGAGATTGATCCAAATGTCTTCAAATAATTTCAGGCTTCACTTGGCAAAGGACACTTCCATAAACAGACATAACTCTAATTCGGGATTCCTGAAGGAGAAGTATGAGCTGCTTGATTAAAAACAAATAGATTAGGGCTAAGCAGGATTCACACTCTTCCCAGAGTGATCCAAACAGATAAAAGGCCAATTCCTCTTAGGACTTCTTCCCCTGAGGGCCCTAAGACCCTAGACTTCTGTTTCACTGGGCACACAGGAGAAACAGATGCACGTAGGTGACAGTTGCACGAAAAGGCCCTCCTGAGGGCCGTAGAGAAAGAAATGTGTCCGCACAGCCCTGTGCGAGGAGACTGTCCACCTGCTGCCTGTTCTTCAGTCTCAGAGTTCGCAGTAACTTCCCAGGAAGGTTTGCCTGCTGTCCTATCCCAAATGGATTGTGAGCCATGGCGCAGAGCTGAACCCCACCCCTTCTAGAAGAGTCCAAAGAATCTCAAATTACTAACCGTGGGTTACGCTCTGGACATTTTGTTGTCTACCTTCCTGACCTGACAAAAGGGCGTGCCAAATGCAGACTTGTCTCAAGAGCAGGAAGACTGCTGATCCTTATTAAAAACCTCCTATCACTTCAATAAAGTGGCTGAAAATTCTCACTCCATCACATTATTTGTCCTCTCCCCAGTGAAGGAAGGAGCATGTGTTCAGGTATACAGGTAGCTGTTTTGAATGCACTTCAACTGTTTGGCTTCATGTAAACCTGACCGATAGTTACTGCATAAGTGAAAATAGCCCAGTATCTCTTTTCTGTCCACATGTTTATGTTTCCTCCATCTGCCTAAGGTGGTACAATCTGTGGCTGTTCTCATGTTTTTTGCATGGTCCAGATAGTATCAAAGCAAAGCAGAAAAATCTGTCAAGCTTATCAAATCAAAACAATAGCTACCACTGCACACGAGCAGAGCTGGCTTTTACTTTGACTGAGTGACCCGTGTAGGAATTTCACGGTTGCTAGCATGCTGAAGTTCTGAAATTCACCCACTTTACCCCAGGCATACTGGTTTGCCTCACACACTTCACTTTGAAATACAGTGCTTCTCATCGTTCATTCATTCAAAAAAGTCTAATGAGTACCTGCTTTGTACCAGGCAAAGTGCTGAGTGTCAGAAATACAAAGTTGAGTTGAGAAAAAGTTCTCACCTTGAAAGAGTCTGGCAACAGAGACAGAGGTCTAAATAAATGGGTATAATCATGTGAAATGTGCCTTAATCAGGGGACACGAGGCTGTGCCAAAGTCAGGGAAGGAGCAGATCCTTGTCTTGAAGGAACCAGGGCAGGGCTCTCAGAGGACACGGCCTTTCTATTTGCTCTCTCAGAAGTTCCCGCCTTTACAGACCTACCTGGAGATAGCAAATGCACACATAGCTATGATACAAAGCGACACTGGTAAATGCCATTGGAGATACAAGGACGGAGGGCTGACAGTTCAGACTAGAGGTGTAGCCACCAGAGAGATCAAAGGATGTGACATTTACGACATGGCTTAAAGGATGAGAAGGTTTTTGGAGACAAAGCTGTGAGAAAGGGTTAGCAGGTCTTGGGCAGGCAAAGGATGGAATGTGCTCGGGGGCGGGGCAGGGGTGCAAGCTCACAGCAGAGAAGGTGGAAGATGGGCCTTGAAAGCCAGGGTGAGGCAGGATCACAGAAGGCTTGGAAGTAGATGAAAAGTTCACATGTGCTTGGGCAGACAAAATCATCTTTGTCCTCCATTACCCCAAATTGTGAGTCATGGTTTAAGGAAGAGCTTAATCCCTCACAATACAAAGATGTTGTAGTAATGTTCACCTTAAAATAAAAATAAGAACAAACAAAACCACCTCACTGACCTAACATCTTTTTCCAGCTACTGTCCTTTTCTCCACTCTCTTTTCCTGCAAGTCACCTTGAAAGAATTGTTGAAATCCTCTTTTCTCCTGAACCCACTTTGATCACATTTTGGCTCCACCCTCCACCAAAACAATTTCCATCAAGGTCACTCATGTTCTCCCACTACCCAGTCCAGTGGTCAGTGCTTAGTGCTCAGTGTCCTTGACCTTTCAGAGGCCTTGGGCACAGCTGACGGCTCTCACTTTCTTGTATCACTGTACCTCTCTGGTTAGTCCTTCTCAGCCTTTTTTGCATCTCTCCAACCCCCAAATGTGATAATGTTTTAGGACTTCTTCCCTGGGTCCCTTCTCTGACTTCATTCACTTCCCTGGTAATCGAATGCAGTCATACAGCTTTAAATACCACCTATACATACACTGATCACCTCCAAATTTATAATTGCTCTTTACCTGAGCGATTTCTCAGGGTTATATTTTTAGTAAACGAACTTTAGGGATGAGGTTACTTCTTCCCCCCACCCCAATCCCACCCCTGGCACAGAGTGGGCTTGCTTTCCTTGCTATAAAGGTGGCCTGGCACCCTCTCCTGCAGCACAGCCCGCTGTGGGAGCAGCGGCCCACCGTGGCCCCCGGGGGCGGGGAATACAGCACAGACAAGGAGCTGTTGCTCACCTTATCTCTCTGACCAGCACCCATGAAACAATAACAGGCTAACTTGTTAGCTTATAAAAGTAAAATCCCAAACCATGCCTGGTTCTTGACATTAGGTGTATGCTTTCTTTTATAAAGAACTTAATACCTTAGCCCAAATAATTCACTACAGAAGCTTCCTACCCACAGATGTTCAACTTAATGTTTTCACAGGAATAAAGCTTTACACAGAACAAAATGTGTCCTCCTCTGCCTGCCACCCACAGGCAGTTTTGGCCAAGGCTTTTTATAGAGTTATTTTGATGTTGAGGAAAAATCGACTAACAATGCATTTTAGAAGCTGTGTGTCAAGTAGAGAAAATTCTGTCATTCCTTACAGGTTCTCTTAAACTTTAGGGTTTAAATGTTGGTGTGGCCCTGGCTGGTGTGGCTCAGCTGGCACGTCGTCCTGTAACTGAAAGGTTGCAGGTTCAATTCCTGGTCAGGGCACATGCCCGAGTTGTAGGTTCCATCCCCTGTCGAGGAGCTACCAGAGACAACTGATAGATGCTTCTGTCTTGCATTGATGTTTCTCTCTCTCCCTTCCTATCTCTCTAAAAAGCAATGGGGAAATGTCCTCAGGTAAGAATTTTAAAAATTAAATAAATAAATAAATAAATGTATGTTGGTGTGAATGCTGGGAAATTTAGGAAGGTAGATGGGAAATTGCTTTTCTTTAAGAATCTTTTAGGCTTCCCTCAAACTCAGCAATTCTCTCACCTAAGGCTAGACCCAAACTAGCTTTTCTCTCTGAGTTCCCTGGATGAGCTCTTCTCATCATCTGTTTCACCTTAAACTGTTCCCTTAAGACACTGAGGCTTTTAGAGATGACTCATTTCTTTGATTCATTCTTACCAGCATCCACAATTAGCAGGACAGACAGCCAGTGCCCTCATCCTTGTGTCTACAGCGTGAAACTTTAGCCTGCCCATCCTCACACGAGGCTTGCAGGCCAAAACAAATCAATCTCATATATGACTCCTACTTGCAAAAGCTAATCAATCCCTTACACAGAAAGTAGTGTTAGAATCTGCTCTTATGTCATTTGCATTCATTTAATATGTCAGAAAGATGAAATTTATGCAGTCAGAATTTTATGCAGTCAGAATTTATAATACAGAGGGAAAAAAGTAAATGTTATAACTGTAGAGATGGATGGCTTTAATGGAAGAGAAAAAAGTGTCCTTAAAATAAATGACTTTCAAAACTTTATTAAAAGCAGAAATAATGAAGACTATTATCCTGGTATTATTTATTGCATTGTATGTCTTTGCTATTAACAAAAATGCACTATGAAGGTAAACAGAAAGCCACAGGGACTATTTCAGCTTGTATTCTAGGAAACCCAGAGTACAACACAACATTCAGCCATCTACAGATTGGTGATCAACACGATGTCTAGACAGGTTCTCATGAGAATAACATTATTAATTAAATAGCAGTTTGGTTAATCATGGTAGCCCAAGTAATTTGGGGGATAAATATTTTATTAGTGTGCCCATCAATAAAGCAAAGTAAAAGGATGTGTTTTAATTAACTTGTTTGTTATACTATAGAGATTACAGTTGGCAAATTTTGTGTGAGGACCTGAAGTGTGATCTAATATTTCTGATATGGCATGTTTTTGTCTCACTGTTTCCAGCTAATGGTACTGTATATTTCAATTACCTAGCCAAAATTCCTTTCTTGTCATCTATCAAGAGATTATTAAAGTCCATTAGTGAACAATTGGATCTGATAAATTTTCTCTTGCTATGCATTGCTGTTTTTTAAAACTGGGTGTTATCACATTTCATCAGTAAAAAAAATCACTGAGTAAAGAAAGATAGTGTGGTGGTATTACTTTATCTTTTTGTCAGTCAAAAGAATTATTTGGGAAAGGAGAAATAAATATATTGACCAGTTCTCTTCAGTACATAGATTATGAATCTTTTCATAAAATGCAGTAACCCAATATTTTTAGAACAACCCATGACCTTAAAACTACAGAGAAGAAATAAGTAACATACTTGTATGAAATAAGTAATAACATATTTCTAAAAAAAACATTTAAAGGAGTTTGCTCTCCTTTGCCTTTGTAAAAGTATTGATACTTCTATGGTCCTCATCTTATGCCATCCTTCTAACCTGCTCAATGTCTCAACCTAACCCTGTCACTGCACTTACTCAAATGATAAAATCAGGACTTGCACTTGCTTTTCATTGTTAGCCACCCGGTAAACCTCTTTCTGTTTAGCCTAGAAAGGAACTTGCATTGGGATTGTTAAAAAGTTTCCTAAAAAAGTAAAAATTTATTTTATATTATGAAGATTTTTAGAGGGTTCTTAGATTTGTATCCATAAATGTATAAATAATGCAACAGAACAATTTATGGTACACCCATTAGCAGTTAATATTTTCTAGGCCTCATAACAACTGGAAGGCAAACCAGAGGTTGGTGGGGTGAATTTTGTTTTCAGTCAGAATTTTTTTATCAGGATGGAATTTTTTCAACCCCATCAAATCAACTCTACATATTGACATGTGAAAACAGTGTCTCAGCATTAAGTTCACTGAGTAGGCTCTCAAGGGGCCTTCTCATCAATCCTCTGGCCTTTCTTCCAGTAAATGCCAATGAACCAACCAGTAAATGCTGATGGGCCAAGCATGCCAAATAGAATGAGCTAATGTTAGAAGACACCAAAACATAGTCTCTGTCAAAGAGGCTAATAATATACTAATATATACTTCAGATATCATTGTCATCTCAAAAGCTATCAGAGAAGACAAAATAATTTAGTTTAATTTAAATCAACATAAAGGTGTAGGTAGATGTGTTATATTTTTTCTGAAGAATTATACTCAGTTATGAAAGTAGAAAAATAATATTCATTACAGTGTTTAGCTATCATGAAGGACCTAGCTTTGTACTAGAAAAGGCCTATAGCACTTAATCAAAATATTTTATTTATCTTTACCTACCTCACCCCAATACAAATGAAAAAAATAATGATTTGTGAAATTTCACTTACCTGGGTTTGCTGTAAAAAATATTATTGTAATTAAAAAACTATCAAGTAACTGTGGGCTAACTATTCAATAAGCAACTTCCAAAATAAAATAAGAAATACAGCATCTAAATTTCAGTCCGTAACCAAAGCAACAAAGCTAGTTCAGAATTGTGTCTATTATAACATTATTCATTCATTCTGCTACTGTCCTGCTCTTTGCAAAGCACCTGAAAGAGACCCTTGGTACCAGTCACTCAGTCACACTGGACAGGAGACCTTGATCTGTCGGGTTGTCACTTGGTCTGACTCTGTAGGTTTCAAAAGATATCTGATTTGCTTATGTTTATGTCATTAAAACTCATGTTATCTGAACTCATTGAACTATTTTTCAGCCAAAAGGATCACTTTCAAAGTAAGTCTCCAAAGGAGGGCAAATGCATGCAAAGAAGTACATAAAATATTCCAAAATGGAACACGTGTTGAAAGGAAATAATCCATGGGAGTATAGGCAGACAATATTGCCTCTATATCTCTTTATTTTCATACAATAACCTAAAAAATGGCCTTTAACAATATCGAGCATGTGGTTTAGCACTGGCAGCCTCACTAAGACTACAAGTAAGGAAGTTGTGTGTGTGACTGAGTTTCTAGACTATCCTGTGAGGGGCAGGAGCTCCAGTGCATGATGGGATTGATGGGGACAGGCATGTTGAGTGTATTGAGATGAATTACTTTTTTTGTGCTGAGTTAAGTACATTTACACACTATCTTGCCTATTTTTAAGAAAGCTAATGCTCACAAAATGACCATGTGGCCTACAACTTTTCTTGCAAGAATCCATGGATTGAAGATAAAATTAGTTATCAACACATGAATGGAAAAAAATTGAAAAGACAGCAGACATGTATCCTCAGCCTGGTATAAGCTCTCTGTCAGCCATAATACAAAATAAAAAACAATGATGACCTAATCAAATTAAAAAGATAATATTTTCAGAATTTAAGTTGTCAAGAAAACTATTAGAAATAAATACTGTTTAAATTAATTATGTTCTGCTTGTAGACACATATTTATAGTAAAGATGTGAAAACATACGCTAATGTACAAACACCAAATAGATGCTAGCAGTGGTTTCTCCAATGTTAAAAGATGGTATTTCCTGAGAGGAATGAATTGATATAAAAGATGACTTTTCAAAGTTTCCTTTCAAATCTTTTTTTTAAATCAAGATATGATTTTACTTCATACATTAAAACTTAAGAAATTGCATCAATATCACTTCTTCCCACTGTAGCCCACTGTGCAGGGACCTGAGAACTTAAAATACAAGTTCACAGGTGTGACCGGCAGAATAATGGTCCCTCAAAGATGTCCATGAACTAATCTCCAAAGGGAAATGAACTGAGGTTGCAGATGGAATTAAAGTGGCTAATCGGGTGACCTTAAATGAGGATATCATCCTGGATTATCCATGTGGGTGCAGTGGAATCACAAGGGTCCTTAAAAGTGGAAACAAGATGGCACAAGAGGGGCACCAGGGACATGGCAGCAACGAAGGATCAGTTCAAGGTTGCTGCCCTTGAAGGTGAAAAAATGGGGCCATGAGCCTAGGAATGGAGGCACCTCTAGATACTGAAAAAGGCTGCAAAACAGATTTTCCAGATTTTCCAGGAGTGCAGCCATGCTGACACCTTTGTTTGAGCCCCATTTCAGACTTCCAATCTCCAGAACTGTAGGATAATAAATTCGTGTTGTGTTAACCCACACATTTGTGCTCATTTGTACAGCACCAACTGAAAATTAATGCATGAAAGTTCTTGAGTTACATGTACACACACACACAAGAAAAAGCCCTAAGAGAAACCCACACTAAGAGAAAGCCCATCAAGAAAATAAGAAAATTATTTGTAGGCAGATACCTTCCAGTATATGATTTACTAAGATAATATTACACAATTATGGAGCCATCACTATCACCTGCTGACATAAAGAAATAAATGCAATAAATGTAGCAAAAGTTTGTATATATACACTGTAAGGTCTCATACAAAGTAATGAAAATAACAGCAAGCTAATAAATGGGTAAAGGACTTCTTCAAATAATTTGGAAAAATATATAAATGTCTAATAAAATATGAAAATGTTTCAAGTGAAATAAAACTATCACAAATTAAATAAATGAAAAGATGCCATTTTATCTATTACACTGGCACATATTTTTTAGGGGCGTGAAAAAGCAAGCATTGTCATTCACTGCTGTGGTAGGATGAAATGTGTTTATGTCACTTCTGACAATTGGATAATCCAAAATATAGAAAAAGCATGAATATTCATTATAACAGTATGTATAATTTGAAAACAATGTTCAATAATAGTATATTGCTTAACTATATTACAGTATGTTTAAATTATGCAAATTTATATGGTCATTAATAATTAAGTTTATAAGTATTGACATGAGTCATAAGAACATAACCATAGTATATACCACTTATGAGAAAAAGGACTGGAAGAAATCCATTCGGAAGCTTTTTGTAATAGTGTCACAGGCCATTTCTCTCTTCTGTATGCAGCTGGTTTACTGAATGAGCTGGACATGGTAAAATACAATTAAAGGCATTTTATTCTTTCGCCCACTGACCCTTAAATCACACTTTTTAGCCTCAATCTATCCCACCCTTTGTACCACATTTCAGGCTGAACTTAAAGCTCTTTTGGTTCCTCATGGATATTTAAAAATTCAGCCCATAATAATAACAAAGATAAGAAATAAAAAATGTTGCAGAGGTTATGGAGAAAAGGGAACCCTCATACACTGTTAGTGGGAGTGTAAATTGGTACAGACACTATGAAAAAAAATGGAGATTTTTCCAAAAATGTAAAGCTAGAGCTATCATACAATCCAGCTATTTCACTTCTGGATATTTATCCAAAGAATGCCATAACACTAATTTCAGAATATATATGCACCCCCACATTCACTGTAGCATTATTTATAAAAGCCAAGATATGGAAATAGCCTAAGTGTCCATGATGCAAGAATGGATAAAGAACCTGTGAATGTATATAAACAGAATACTACTCAGTCACAAATAACAAAATAAAACCTTGCCATTTGCAAGAATGTGGATGCAAGAACTGTTATGCTAAGTGAAATAAGTCAGATGGAGAAAGACAAATATCTTACAATTTTTTATTCATATGTGGAATCTAAAAAACAAAAACAAACTTACAGGGACAGACTGGAGGTTACCAGAGAGGAGGGGCTTCATAGGAGGGTGAAATGGGTGAAGGGGTAACTGTATGGTGATGGATGGTGACTGGACTTTCGGTGGTGATCACTTGTAATGCATACATATGTCAAATTATAATATTGTACACCTAAAGCTTATATAATATTGTATGTCAATTTCACCTTCATTTTAAAAAATCCAGCCCAGGCCAGTGCAAACTGTCCTCTATTTAAACTTTCCTCCTCAGCCTGGGTCTGACTTCAACTTGGAGACAGCAGTGGGGAAGGGACCTATCCCTGTTTTCCCTCTTCTCGCTCCACGTGTCTCTTTTGGGTCAGCCCAGGGGTCCAGTGAAAGGAGGACTCATGGGAGAAGAGACAAGCAACCACGTCTCACTCAGCTGCTGCAGTTGTAGTCTAGCAGGAGCTGCTCTCTGGGTGTCACAAATTCCAAGTGCAACTCCTCCTTCTCACAAAAGTAGGTGCTTTTGTGAGTTCCTCAAAAACCCACCCCAGCCATCTTTTAGGATCCTCTCAGCTATTTCTCTGGGTGATCAGCCTCTCTGTCCGGTGCATCTTCTATATACCAAGTAGCGGCATCGTTCTTCTGAGGCCATCTGCCCCTGCCAGAAAGTCCTCTGACTGGGGTCCCACTCCAGAACAGCACAGTGGTTCTCTCAAAAAGGCTTTACCTGCCAGGCTAAGGGGATCCATACACCTGCGTAGCCATGACTGCTCAGCCCTGTCTCTTCATACTCTGTAACCAAAAGCCCATTTACCCACAACCCTCCCAACTTTTGACTTCTCCAAGTGGGAGTTAGGTTCCAAGCATGTGTGTCCCCCATGTTTCTGGTTCCCTGAAATACCCCCTCATTTGTAGTGAGAGAAGGTTCCTGTACACCAGCAACTCTCTCTGTGTAAGTTCTTCTCACTCTAACCTCTCTCCCTCTGAGGGACTTCTCGGCCTTCGTCTAGATAGTCTGAAGTGGGCCATGAGTTCAGAGCCCTAATCTACCTGGGCAGTCACAGCCACCAGACATATTATTCTCTGTATTCAGCCCTTGGCACTGGGACTATCAGGAAAGTTTCCTTCCCGGTGTTATTTTATAAAGGGGAAGGAGGAACAGACTTTAACAATGTAGAGAAAGGTAAGAAGACAGACTATAACAGCTATTGAGGAACGTCTTTTTCATCAAAGTACTTATCAGAGTAATTTTAGACTCAACTAGATTCAATGACAATTTTGTCCTCCAAGAATTACAGTGTCACTGGCTCCATAGAATAAAAATTGTCTTCTCAGTATAAGTGAAAAAAATGTGAAAAGCTAGAAAGCCTATAAGCACCTGCATTTATTCTTTTAACCACTAGTATCCAAAGTATAAGTATCCAAAGTATAAGTCATCTCATCTGTTTGATTTTATGACTAACACCTGAAAGTTAACGCATTTGATTGTGCTATAATTAAAAAAACAAGATGGTATTTAAATAGAATTTATATTCTCTGAGCATTTTAAATAGTCAAGTAAATGATTGGCATTTAATTTGTAATTAATATATTTTTATTCCTTTTTGGTTATTAAACATTAAAATAGTTGTAGTAATAATGAGTGCAGCTATAAATTGCTCTATAAATAGTTAGCATTTAAAAATATATGGTCTGAATAATCTGTGACCTTAAAATGTAAGATCTGTATTTCCCAAATCAAAATTTAAGTAAACTATCTAGGAATTGTTTTTTTCCCTATTCCTGTATACTTTTTAGAAAGCTATTAAAGTTGACTAGAAATGGAAAACCTCCTTAAAAATCAAGGTATTGTACAAAAACAAGATTTTTTCTATTACAAATTCTAGATGTTACTCTTATATATTCTTTATCTTTTGATTATATATGCTCTTTAATTATGGACATTAGGCCCAGATTCTTAAAGCATGTTTTTTCTCTCCTTTGCAGTTGGTTGGTTTTGTGTACGCCTGTTATGTGATCAGTATTTTCATGGAAGAAGAGGATACCTGTAAGTATTACTGCTATACCTCCCTGCAGGTTGATTTTTGCTGAGATATAACTTCCAAAACTAATCATTACAGGGCTATGAAGTCATTCCTATTTGGAATTTAAAGTGACTGAACTCACCATAGTAAAGTTATGATCACACATTTACAAAACAAACTGCATTCAGATGAGATGGTGCTGAATCCTGAAAGTCACAGTCCCAGTTGTGTGGGCAGCTTCCCAGAAACACAGAAGCCCACAGACTGCTGTCCTATTGTGTCTTAGTAGCTTTTCATCAGAGACCTAAACAGGTTGCTGAGTAGAAGATTCCAGGCTGCTTTATCCCTCACCAACCATAAGCACGCTGGCTGCAGAATTTTGAAATCTGACTAATAGGAAAAACAACAATGCACATTATAGCAAGATCTATATGTATATAAACTATATAAATGCTCTGAGAAAACTAAAAATGAATAACCTTCAAGGCAAGATGTAAAAAACAATGAGAGAGATGCTAAAAAAGCTAAGTAATCACATTGTAGCAGAACACTAAAAAAAAAGACATATACATGTTTGCAGGGGGAGAGGGGTATAAGGGAGTAAATGGTAATGGAAAAATACAATAAATTTTTTAAAGTAAAAAAAACAACAAAAAAAGACATATACAAGCTGAACTTATACAGATGGAGATTTTGCAACATAAGCCAACAACTGGCATTTAGTAAGCACCTACCTGCTAATGTACAAGGCACTTCTTGCCACACCTCTTTTATGGTCTCATATAATACCAAAGGAAATTTTAATTTATTTAAAAATAATAATATCAGGTAAACAAATCACACCCAACCATATCAGAGATTTAGTTATATCACTGCAGTTACGCTCTGAGCTGTAAAGTTGAGTCAGCAACAAGGGTCAGTCTCTAGCTAGCCATTATAACTTTCTATAACACAACTCCAAAGGGGTTGGATGAATGCTTCCCTCCAAGCAGATATAGTGTATGACACACAAACTGGGATCCAGTTGACAATAAGCTCTCATCTCAATTTATTTGACCAAGTGGAATAAATATTAGACCTGAGATGAAACTCGTCGGGCAGTGAAAACATGCAAACAGACAGCATCACATATTTTATGCTTGCTTGGGGTGTTTTTTTTTTAATGCTAGATGAGCCAGAAAGTTTCTGACATTTCAAAAGTGCAGCTATAATGACATACTTCCCACTATGAGGTTAACATCAAAAAGCCTATTTTCAGGAGTTCCATTAGTAGTTATTTCCACAATCTGACGATGTTAATGTACAAAAAGCAGCCTGCCTCCGACCCACAGCAAAACAGGCTGCACAGCCAAAAGCAATTGATTGAATATGAACAGTTTTAACTAGACTCAGGACCTAATGGAAATGATTAGAATTGAGGATAGATAAATACTTCAAAAAATTGTAACAATGAATGATAAACCTCAACTAAATCCTGTAAGGTACTTTTGAGTAAATACCAAAAGAATCATTTCTTTTCCTCCTCAATGAATTAGTTGGAGGCTCTCAAATGATGCGAATGCTCTTTCTTGCCTTACTGTGTGAGAAAAGACAGAATAATCAATAGCCTTCTTTATCAATTAGCATAAATATAGAAAGGACTTTTCTTTGAGGCCTGTGATTTTAAGCAAAACTGGGAAATGCAAAATGACATGTAAAATAAAAGGCTCATCTAAATTGGGGAAACATTTTTTGACCTTCTACTAGCCTTCTTTCAGAGTTTAATGTCGATGTATATGGATTGTATGCTACTGGCAGATATTATAGTTCCATTGACTTTGGTGTCTTTAATTAGCTTAAGTTTTTCTATAGAAATCTCTGAATCAGCTATTTTAATGCCCATCAAACCAGGATTGAAGCAGCTGTTACAACCTATTCCATTAACGGTTTAATTCTAGTATTTGTTATTGGGGCCATACATTAAGTTACTGAGAGACATCTGGGTACAATAGTTCTGTTGCCATCAGTTCAGATAATTCTGAGTCAGATAGAGTCTGGGGTGCTCAGAACAAAGTAAATACGCCCTAGACCATCCTGACATGATCATCTGATGGAGGAGAGATGACAGTGAAAAGCAATCAGAAACCTTTTAGTCTGATAGTTCTCAAGCAAGGGTAATTTTATATTTTTATTGATAGAAGTAGGAATCAAAAGTGCACTTGTAATTGAATTGTCCCAGAGTCTTCAGAAGGCAGATGTGAGCAAAAAGAAATCTATGAAACCAATTGCAATGATCTCATAGACCAGTACAATTTGTGCCAACACTTAGCTTTTAGGTGCAATAATGAACTGCCCTTTGGATGAGACATTACCAACCCACAGCCAAGAAGACGTGTCTTTTGAATTGTTTTTCTAAACGCAAAACATAAAATAAGGAAACAATACTGCTAGCTTTCCAATTTGTCTGGGTATACTTCTGGAAAGCTTATTCTGAAAGGTAACCGCAAATAGATAATGTAATGTCACAGTATTTTGGCAGACAATGTATCATTTATCATTTCGAATCCTATTCTAACTAATGAAAATCTCTGCATTATTCAGAATGCAAAGTTAAGCCTTGCACTTGGACTGAAAGCTGTCAGCCAGCCTTAAAAATTAATAACAGCTACCTGCTTTTCTCCTCTGCACTGCTAAGTAGTTCTGAGGGACTACCACTTCAGTGACAGACATTTCAGAAGGGCACTAAATGCTTGAGGAAACATTTATTTCCATCCGCCCACCTTCTTAGTTACTTCTCAGCCTCTTTTGCTCACTATTTCCTATAAACACCATGACTGCAGGTCGGAGAAAATGAAATAAAAAGCTCACAAAAGGAAGAGTACTGGTAGGCGGGGGTCTATACTTTCTATCGTTCATTCTAATGAAAAAGCTTGTTTATGTCTCTTTGTTTCTTTTTACAATATCTATCAATCTCTATGAGCACTTTTGTGACACCAGGATACTTGGAATGTGTAATCATAAAAACCTGTCAATATCTCGTTTGTGAATCATTTACTGCTGAAAATGAACTTGTGGGCTTGTTACTATCTTGTCAGATTTACTAAAAAGAATGCTTTAATTCAGGGAAGTGTGGAGGTGAGGCAAAAGATGCTGAAAACAGTATTGAGTTATACAAATATTGCCAGAATTTTCCAGAGGATCTGTTGCTATCACTACTCCTGATATTAGCTGGCCAGTTACAACTGGGACATCTGTTTGGACGCACGAAGCCCAGTCTGGGACGTATATGTTGAATGGTGGCAGAAAAGAATGTTAAAGACGCTAATGATTTTAAAAAGGAAATGAACTCCCCCATGTGAGTTCAATATTTTACATTGAATAGCAAAGTAGCTCTTTGTGCAGGGATCTGACTCTTGTTAGCAGTGTACTTTTGGGGAACTTTTCAGTAGAAGGAAGCATGACTGCTGGAAAAATATTCCACACATCTGCTGTTTCTTCAGGCTTCCTGCAGGCTAGTGCTCATGTATTTGCCTGTCTGCCCATGCATTCTTTTTAAAAGGATGAGGTGATATTACCATAGAAATGATGTGAATTGGAAATAAAAACAATTTCAATCTCCTCCTAATAATTTAGCTTTGTAATGTATGGAGAAGACGTAGAGATGTAGAATGACCCAAAGGTTAGGCAGGAGGGGAAGGAGTGAAAGCAGCAAAGGCCTAGATAATCCTCAGAATGGAAAGCAGGGTTGGTTGTCTCGTTAGCCTTGCGGTATTTGCGTATTTAAGAGTGGAGGGACAGAAGAATTTTGTGAGTCAAAGATGGAGAAATACACGCGAATCAGCTAAGGGTGATCCTGTAGCCATAGTCAACATTTCAAAGAAGTCACAGTATTTATCAAATAAGCCATTAAAAAAATCTACTGGTTCTCAGAGAGTTTTTCTTTCGGTAACTTTCTGATGAGTTGCATGTAACTATCCTCACCACAGTTTAGATTTAGAGCCTGTAGCCTTTCCCCTGATTGACCCAGATGACTAACAAACAACTACAGAATTGCTAGCTATCTAGTAGGTATTCTATCACCACAGCAGCAAGATAGAGGGTCCTCTTACCAGAACCAGCTCCAAAGTCAGTGCTAAACTCAACAGTGCCTAGACTAAACCCCATCTCACCTAACCCAGACTCTCTACAGCCATATTTTCTACCCTCCTCACTTCCTTATCTCCAGCCACATCTGTTTCCCTACGTCCATGAAACTTCCACACTCTTCCAAGCTCTTTCAGAGGGGCCTTCTCTCTCTGTTGACTCACTACTTTATACGTCTTTCAGATCTCAGCTTAACTATCTATTTACAAATTTGACCACCCTCCTCACGCTAGATGAGGACACCTGTGATATATTATTATATGTTTCCTTTGCACACTGCACTTGGGAACATTAACACAACTTTAATTTTACAACATCACCTTCCTTCAAGCCACTAACAGGTTCTGTATGCTCTTCAACAGTCTTCCTGAGGATGCCTCGTCCCCGTGGCTCAGTAGGCCTAACTATGTCTTCAAACCTGTGCTCAATTTATTTCCTAATTAACAGGGTACCCCTTGTAGAGGATGGGGATCACCCTAGGATCCCAGGGCCTGATACAGTATCTGGAACATCAGAGGAAACCAGTGAATATTTATTGTACAAAATACATAGTAGGAAAAATGTTCCCATGTCTTTACATTACTTCTTATGTGTCTTTCCTCACACCTTATGCAAATTTAAATGTCCCATTCCCTGCACTGTAAAAAAAAATCTGATTAGTTCACAATAAAGTATAAATTGTTTGTGCACTTATATACCTTCTCTGGAAATTTTCATTGGCTACAAAGTGAGGCCTATTTTGACAGAAAATTGACACCAATAAGCAGAGAATACCCACACCCCAGAAGGGGGTTTTAATTTTCTAGGTTTCCACTTGGAGCTTGAAATGACGATGGTTCCAACTCCGCCAGTTTCCAGCTCTGTGTCCATTAGCAAGAGAAATCACCTGCTCGGCAGTTAGGGGATTCCGAAGGCACTCACTCAGCTCTACAGATGACGCCCTGTGGCTGGCGGGTAATCTCCAAGTTCAGTCAAGTGCCTCACATTTTCTTCTTCATTCACTGACGAATGGTAAATGTTGCCAGAGTTTCAAACATCCTGATCTCTCTGCTCCAGATTAATAGTCGTGGAGTATGATGCCTTGCCTCACCCCTAAAGCAAGCCCTCATCGCTGATGCAGGCTTCGCCGGTGCCTGCCTGCCTCTCTCTGCACCCCTGCTGCAGGCAGGTTGGAGCTCCCAGCTCTCACTGTGACCCACAACCCCAGCTGTGGGACATGACCTTCAGTGGAGAAGGAAGAATGAAGGATCTGCCATCCAGATGGCACAGAATGGAAGACGGGGGATTTGGGAATCAGATGTGATTATGAGGAAACAAATTAAAATATCCGTGCCCTCCCAGCACCCGAAATGCACAGTGAGAAAACACGGGCTGTACGGATTTTATATGGATCCTGTGCAATGGTTTTACTCTGGGTTATTAGTGGGAATATTCAGGAGCCCAGCAGGCAGAGCAGCCAACTGTGTTCTGACAGAGTCCCCTGTGATTCCATTTTAATTCTAAATTCCATACCTTTATCCCAGCCCCACCCCTCCTGCCCCTGGGCTAGTTCTGCCAGCCCACCGCAGGTACCTTGACTCCTCATTCTCTACCTCTGTCCCTGTGCTGCCCACTGACACGGAGAGAAGCATGTGCCTGCATCCACTGTCCCTGAGGCAACTTCACACCGTGACCGTAAGCCTGCCACTTGCCCTCCCATCCTCTCACTAGGTCCTTGTCAGCACCTCATCCAAGCCCCTTAAAACTGCAGGCTCACTCTTTAAACCACGGAGCTGATGGCATGTGTCCTTGCTTTCCTCGGGAAAGCCGAGTATCGTCACTCTGGGGTGGGCTCAGTGAGGCTCTGTGGGCTGCAAGGGGCCCAGGAGAACCACAGTCCAGCAGCAGGTCCCTCACAGCTCTGGGGGAAAGATGCCTCACCTTGCACCTGCATTTGTTCTGGGGCTTTGGTGAAGGGAGGGGCCGGTAAGAGCCCTGCTCCCTCCCCTGACTCTCTAGCAGGCCTCCTCACTGCCCAGGGCCTCAGTTTCCTCCTATGCCAAAGGTTTCTACTGAGGTGTGAAGACCCCACTCGGGTTATACTGTGACCCAATAACATCCTGAGATACTGTGATCCCAGCATAGAATGTGAAAGAACCTGTTAGAAAACAAAACAAAACCCGCAGTCTTAGAGTTTCCTATCCTCATGTCAAAGACTGTGGAGCCCTCCTGCTCATTGTGGGGACTAGAAAATGAGGCCCAGAGGGGTGATGTGATTCCTGGCACCCGTCTCATCCTCTACCCTAAGGCTCTTCACAAAGAAAATGAAAGCCGTGTGGCATGGAGTCCCACAAGTTCCCAGGGTCTCTCTGCCTTTGGAACTACCTTTATTTACCCACAATCGTTTTTCTCCTTGTGTAGAAAAAAGGCCTTCATTCTGCCTGTGGCTTTTGTGGCCTTTATGTCCGTCCCTCCCACATATCCCGGCACCTTGCTCCATCAACTATTCTCTCTCCCCCTCCCCCCTCCCTTATCTGTCCCTCTGTCTCCCTCTCCCTGCCCAGCTTCTTCCTCCCACTGGATCCTATCCCTCAGCTTACAGATAAAGTCACAGAATAAAAGAAATTATCCTGATTCCCCTCCTAGAATGCATTTAGCTTCCCTGTCTCTTGTGCTTTACTTCCCCCCACATCCAGACCTTTCTCTTTTTTTAATAATTGTGTTCTGTTACAGTTAACGTACAATGTTATATTAGTTTCAGGTGTAGAGCACAGTGATTAGACATTTAAATAACTTACAGAGTGATCTCCCCAACAAGCCTAGCATCCATCTGACACCATACATAATTACTACAATATCACTGACTGTACTTAACATCCCCATGACTATTTTACTAACTGCCAATTTGCATGCCTTAATCCCTTCACCTTTCTGCAACATAGTCCACACTTAGTGTTCACTTTCTCACCGCCCATTCACTGTTAGTCCGCTGCCGTCTGGCCTCCTGTCCTATACTATCACTGAAAATGCTCTCTCAGCGGCCAGCATTGACCTTTCAATTGTCAAAATTACTTAGATCTTATCGTGCTTCGTTATAATGGATGGCTTTGGTTACTGTTGACTGCTCTGTCTTTGAAAAGCTTCTCTCTGATTTCCAGGCAATTCCATCCTTTTGAGTTTTTCCAGGCAATCCTACCTCTTAATAGTGTTCATTTTACCAATTAAAAATTATTTCTAATGTCCTTGTGCAAATGAAGCAGATTTCTGATGCATCTATTGGTAACAAATTTTGAATACTTGCCCTGGCTACTTTTGGAATGATGATTTCTCATTAAGTCCTAAAGATGTTAACTAGCCCTCCTTAGTATATAGCTTATACCCACAGTGTTACAATGAAGCATTTTAAGTAAAATTAGATAATAAAACAGATATTTATCCCTTTTAGATATAAGAGCTATATTCATGGATCAAATATGTAATAGAAATCTGATTTTGTAATTCCTTTAAGACATGTCACACAAGCAACCAACAATAAATGAACAATAAAAAAAGAAAGAAAATAAATAAAAATGTATATGGAATACTCATTTTCATGTGTTCTATAGTAAGTACTTTATTAACCAAGAGAAAAGAAATCATGTAGTCTTATCCCTGGGAACAACAACTGAAACTGGAATCTCAGTGAGTTTGGGGGTACTCACGTGACTTGAATGCCAGCATTGCCAACATGGAAATAAAGCTGGAGAAAAGTAAAAGGTATCTCTCTCCTTCTAAGCTGTATGAGGTACAAAGCAGACTAATTCTGAATTATACCTAATAGCCTTTTTGTTTTGTCCACATTTTTCCTCATGGCAGAATCTCTCTCTCCCTTCTCTCTCTGTTTCTTATTCTTGCTCTCCCTTTGATTGTAAGAACAGAAAGCCGGCACTGGAGTTCGTGGTACATCCCAGACAGCTTTCTTGTTACACACAGTTCAATCAATTGCGAAATGTGTAATGCTTCCCAACCTTTATTCACCAATACCGCCTTCACCAATCTTGTAATAGCTGTATGTCGCCCTGTGTCGGAGGTTAGCCAGCTAGTCACCAACCCCACTTGTTCCTTCTTCTCCTCACACAGCCCCCATGAAACTGCATCTAGATCATGGCAGTGAGCAAAAGATATGTGTGCACTTCCAGGCCTGATCCCTAAATAACTTCCCCGTGTGATCCTCCATGTTCTTCCCCTTCTACCTGTAGGACACAGACAAGCATAGAAGCTTTGGTAGCCACATGTTGGCAATGGTGGAACCACAATCAATATTGAAGGGACCTTGGTCGGTGAGCCACTGCTTGGAGGAGAGTTGACCACGTAGCTTGGGACACGATGATAAGCGCCTCTGAGAGGCAAGGCGCTGAGGTGCACCCACGAGTGTGCGTCAGGGCCCTCCCTGAGGTGGAGCCCCTGCTGCAGGAACATGCAGGGCTTTCCTGCTGCTGAAGGTGTGGAGGTCTCCAGCCTTCCACTGACATGCAAGTGCTTCCTGGGGGCCCGGGAAGGTCTCTTGGAGGAGATGGCACTGAAGATGAGACAGAGAGGGTACAGAGAGGGCCTGGGCAGTGAGGGGCAGGAGGAGAGCATTCCTGACCGAAGAAGGGGCAGCAAGAATCACTTCTGGAAGAAGCTTCCAGGCAAAGCGAAGGCTTTGACTTGAGGAGCAGTTTCCTCCCGGGTGTTCTGGAGGGTCAAAAGGCAACCTGGCCTGTTGACTCTCACAAGAGAGGTGAGCAAAAGGCAGATTGTAACTGGGACGTAACTGTAACCCCTGTGTTCACCAGGAAGGCCATGCGAAAGTGATGAAGAATCCGCCATTTGTACGCATTGTGGCAAAAAGTGCACAGCCTAGACTTAAATATTGTTTTCTTTTCATCATTCTATATTTGCCTCATTTTCTATTCATTCCCCTACAAGTTTATTTGGAGAAGTAAATTAAATGTTTCTTTTTTATGTAAGGGAAACAAAGACCCTTAGGTACTGGTCCTACAGTTGAAGGCTGGGTGTCACACTGGCTGTGTTTTCCTCCTAATTGAGACGACAAACACACAAGAGAACAGGCGAGGGCCCAAGTTCATTTAGGACTTTGTCACTGCACATTTTTTTCTTCACGTTTTGAAAGCAAAGTCAGCCTTTAATGACCAGTTTTCTGTTCCTTGGTATTTTTTTTTTTTTTCAAGCAAAGGCCATGTTTTTGTAAGACACTACATTTCAACGGGCTATTCCTTCATCCCCAGCAAACACTCCTGAGTAGTAGGTGTTAGGAGGCATTCGAATTTATTGCTTCTGGTGTCCAACAACCTTGGAATGAGCATCTGTCTTCATGCCCCAAAGGCCATGTTATTTCAGAAAGTTACAGCCTTTAAAATTGTTCTCTAATAAAAGCAACTGCCACTAATTCTAAGTAAAGTGAGCCTTCCAGATAAGACCAGCTGTGGACGCTGCAGAAGGAGGAGACAGGGGAGAGAAAGTGGGAGGGGAAGGGGGAGAATAAGACAGAAACTTCAACAACAGGAGTCTCTAGAGCAAACTGTACACAGATAAACTTTTTCAGGCGTTGCTGCACATTTTCGATGTCCATGAAGGAAAAACATTCTATTTATAGCAACTCTGGGTTTAAATCACTGTGTAATTTCTTAAAAGTTACAAATTTTTTTCAAATCTGTGTTTTCTTAAGCCTTAAGTGCTAAGTAGGACTTTCAGTATTCCTTTTAAAATCCAGTAAATTTTAATAACCACTTCTTCGGAATCTCTTGTTTCTTTTTACTGTGATAAAATATACTTAATATAAAATTAACATTTTTGAGTGTGCAGTTAAATAGCATTAAGTACACTCAAAATTTTGTACCAGCATCAGCACTATCCACTTTCTTCCCGGACAAAAGCTCCGTGGCCATGAACCAGGACTTCTCAGCTCCCTCTCCGCACCCCTGCAGTCCCTGCTCGCCTCTGTGTATTTACTGACTCTGGGTGCCTCGTCTGAATGGCCTTCTACAGTGTTCGTCCTTCTGTGTATGACTCATCTTGCAGAGTCCAGCTGTGGTTTCAGACTTCATCTGCTCAGCCACGTGTACCACAATTTCATTTCTTTGTAAGTCTGAACAGTATTCTATTGAACTTTCAGTAATGTTTTGATCTACTTAAATTCAATCGTCTAAATATTTTCTTAAAGAGTATACAATTTTAATAAAATTTCCCCATGTCTTCCAACTTCAAATCACAAGTGCAAATTTAATTATCCCATTCAAATTTTGAATTGGTTTTGCAAGGTGAATCTGCCAGATCTAATGTAATCTCTCTGATTATGTTAAGAATCAGAAAGATTTTACATAGCCGGTAAACACAGATTATCCCAATAATTACAAAGCCCTAATCTGTACTTCATAAAAAAGAATATTAAAATTGTGGAGCTGGCTTACTTTGTTCCATTATCAGTTCCCTGTGTTGAAAATGCATTTCTCCAATAAATAAGCATCTCAAACAATCCAAGGTTACTACATGTTTAGGGATTTTCATCTGGGAAGCAGAACCTAAATTTCAAGGGGATTTAATTTCCACTCTTTTAACAAACTTAACAGCTTGTTTTAATAGTTGGTGGAACAAGATGCAATCTCATTCTATATCCTTCAAATGTGACTAATTCAGCAGCCCACAACACAAGGACTCAGATGACATACCCAGCAAAGCTATCACTTAGAATCGAAGGACAGATAAAGAGCTTCCCAAACAAGAAAAAGCTAAAGAAGTTCATTACCATCAGACTAGTATTATGTAAAACATTAAAGGGTTTTCTTTGAGAAGATTGAAAATATGAACAATAAAATGTCAATAAATGCATATTTATCAGCAAGTGATTCTAAAAAACAAAATAAACAAACAAGCAGAACAGATACAGAATCATAGATACAGAGAACATTTTGATGGTTACCAGATGGGAGGGGGTTGGGGGGATGGGTGAAAAAGGTGAAGGGATTAAGAAGTACAAATTAGTTGTTACAGAATAGTCGTGGGGATGTAAAGTACACTATGGGGAACAGAATAGCCAAAGAACATATATGTATGACCCATGGACATGGACAATAGTGTGGGGATTGCCTTCGTGAAGGGTAGGGCTGGGTAGAAGGGGGCAAAGTGGGAAAAACTGGGACAACTGTAACAGCATAAACAATAAAATACAATTTACAATAAATTATAATTTAATAAAAGTCAATAAAATTAAAAAATAAAATTTAAAACCAATAAAATCAATAAACATATTCTTGGGTGAGGATTAAAAAAGATTCGAGTAGAAAGAAGAATTTACTCCTATTCAGAGGTTTTTGGGATTGGTTTTACACTTGGTAACTCTTTAAAACATTTTCTTATCTTCCCATGTGCCTCAAAAATACTTATCATCCTGCTTTTCAACACGTTGTTGACATTGTTTGCTTCTTTCAACCACATTGCCTCAGAATTCTGTGTTCTTTCTCCATTCTAGGTGTGTTGCCAATCCTCACAGACATTTAAATGTTTGATTGGATTCAGCATTTCTCTCATATCTCTTCTTGTTCTGAAGTCAATAACTTGGTCAGATCCAAAAGTGTTTACAGTCCACATCTAGCCTAGTAGTGCTTAATTTTAGCAGGGTTTAAACAAGCTTAAATAACTAATCTTTTGCTGATTAATTCATTCACTCACTTGAGACAGTTATTGAAAGATGTCCATGTGTTAGACCACAAGGGTACAGACAAAAGAAAACTTGGTCCCTTTCCCAGGAGACCTTACACTCTGTTAAGTGAGCCAAGCATGTAAATAACTACAGAAGAAGGAAGCACAGATAATGGCTTGTGCAAAGTGAATCAGGTGCACAGAAAAAATAAGCAGAGGCTGACTGTGTCTCAGGGCACCAAGCATGGCTGCTCAGAGCATGTGAACGTGGTCTTATATGAAGAACATGAAATCACTAGAAAGAACAAAGAAAATGCATTTTAAATACTGGGGAAAATATGTCAAAAGAACTTGGAAAAACCATGGAATATTCAGAAGGCCTGAGGGAAGCCTGGATTACACAAGAAGTGATGAGTAGTGGTGTGCTCAGTTCACTAAATGAGTGGTGGGATCAGTCTTTCAGGGACCTTGGGTTCTGTCCTACAACAGTGATTCCCAACCTATTTCATGCCTTGGCCCTCTTGGAGACAGTTAATGTTCATAAAGCGCTCTGTGGTGAATACATTACTTTTCTCCCAGCAAGAACTGACTAGTGCAGAGGGCTAGTTACCCTAAGCCTCACTTGGCAAACATACACACACACACACACACACACACACACACACACACACACACGCCCCAATAAAAACACAAACACCAGGGAATGAGGGACTCAGTAGCTTACCAAGTCTGTACCCATTTAGGTCACAGCAGTTGGGATGCAGCTGGGAGTCAATAAATGGATTTAATCTTGGGAAGAATATGGTAGATTCAATTTTCTTTGAATAGTAACATAACACATAGAAGGGGAAAAGTATAATAGAGATCTCAGAAAAAATAGCTTTTTTTGGATAAAGATTGTACTAGGAAAGGGAAATCCAAAACTAATAATAGAGGCCATTAAAAAATTAAATAATAGTCAAAGGGGTAATATCTGAAATTGTAGAAGCAAACAGTAAAAAAGGAATTATATATAAGAAAACTTCGAAGTCAACAAGTGTTTGTCACTTGATTTACAGAGCAAAGCAAAACATAGGCTATATTGAAGTGAGAATGATACAAATATATTGGGGAAAACAATTGGATAACCAAGAAAAAATATATTACATAGGGGAAAAGTTATAACTATTGAGACAAATTCAAAGAACTGGTTTTAGCCCTTACCTTTCTGACCATTATTTTTCAGCCCAGCCATGCCATTCTGCTTTTCGACCTCGAAGAGATTTTATAAATTTATTATTCCACTATTTAAGTATTATCCGCTGTTAGAAAATTTTAAGTAGGTAGAAAGTGTCAGCACTGATTATGGGAACATTTGATTCCAGAGATCTGAAGCCACAAGAGGAACAAAAGCTGGAAATGTAGCCAAATAAAAGTGAAAAGGGAGCTCCAAAAATAGAAAAGGGAATTGTGTTCATGATTTCTTTTAAATCTTATTTTTTCTGGAATAAAATGTTCTTCCCAATCAGCCCAGCAGTAGTGACAAAATGGCCTTCAGCCACCAGTGATCCTGAACAGACTAACTGAAAAATTACAAAAACTTTGAAAGGCAAGCTGTAGTTGACAATAGCCATTCCATCCAATCACTGATGAGGATTAACTGAAGGGTTACTCTGCCACTGTAGGAAAAGAGAGCACAATTTGAATGGGTTTTAAATAGCTGAGTAACTTTAAAGAGAATAGGAAATATACTACAAAAGATGACCAAAATAAGAAAGGGGCCGGGAGGAACTAGCTACTTTCATAACAAACAGGAGAAAATAAAAACTAAGACGTGTATGTGTGTTGAAAAGGTAGATGGTGGGAACCAATATGTTACAGGTGTCCTTATAAATGTGAAATGACTTGCAATTCAGAACAAGGAAAGAAGTCACAGTAGTAGCTGCTTATTGTCAAAGCACTGTGTAGGGGCACTACATGAACCAGCTTCCCCCCATACAAGAATCAAAGACAAGATAAGAAAGGTAGTCCAGGGATCCTTGCAGAATAACTAGAATGACCATATCACTGCATCTAAAAGAAGAGCACTGAAAACATTAGGGAAAAGGTGCACAAAGGGGGGTTATTACCTACAAAGAATACTATGTAGTGACTTAAGAGACTGAGAGAGAGAGAGAGAGAGATCTCCCTCAGTGTTTGTGCTATTGTGGGGGGAAAAGAGTAGAGAATTAGAGAATAAAAGCAGTGCCGATCAAAGTTAAACACGTGGTGATGAGAGTGTCACACACGTGCACTCAGACTGGTCACATGTGCACTGGGTGAGTCACTTGCCCAGGACTCAGAGCACAGGGAAGGAATCCCCAGCACCGGCCCCGGAAGCAGGGAGAGCCTCGCTCCTACTTGACATTTAACCCCACACATTCTGCTTCCACTGAGGTTTATTTTCTTCCTTGCACTCATAAATGATGAAACCTCAGGCTTCGAAATGTGGCACACTAATCAATTTCCCCTCCTCCAAAGTAGCTACTCTTTCCAAATATGAGAAGATCCAACTAGACACAAATCCAATACAGATTTCTCAAGAACAGACAGTCTTCTGGGAACTAGGGGAAAGGAAGTGCAGGAATTCTGGCAAATCATTGTTATCCTCAGCTAAACAAAGCTTTTGAAATTTTTGAAATCAGCAGTTCATGGCAATGTGTTGTCGGAATAAGATAAATGTGTCAATAATATCAATAATAGCCTGCTGCTTGCTCTATGCCTTTGTGTCCCCGTACTCCAAGGTCATTAGGTCACCTAGGACAGCCACACTCCGCGAGGCCATCGTTTCCTCACTCTATACACAGCACCCTGAGGTTTTTCCCGGCTCACACAGCCTGCAAGAATGGAACGAACATGTGATCCAGCTTCCTCAGGTACCAGAGGCCAAGAAGCTTTCCAACATACAGTTGTGCCTTTCTTCCCAACAAGAAGAACTAAATTCTTTAAAAATAGGTAAAGGAAGAGATATTGATCACTCACTAAATTAATACCAGAATGTTCATGTTTAAATATTGAGTGAGAATATAAATTACTTGCACAATGTGGAGAAAAAGAATGGGCTAGCCCACTGAAATTTAAGTGGGTATGGGAGTCACATGTAATGTAATATACCCAATGATTTTGCTCCAAATCAGTTGTCTTTGTTTTAACACAAAATACTCAATATGCAAAGTTTGTCGTTAGAATAACAGAATCTCAGGGTCCAATTCAAATACCACAAAATTGTGAAAACAAACCTTTCCCATCTGCTTCTCCCACCCCCCACACACAAACTATGTTTAATTTTAACAACTGTAAAATTCTGTATGACCATAGAGTGAAATTGGAAGAATCCACCATTATTAAAATCTGGCTCAGTAACATGTAAGAGAATTTGATATGAGACAAATATCATGAGTATGATTATAAAACAGTTAAAATGTAACTTCCCTATTTTCACAAAACCAGACTTAGCATTTCTGCCTCATGGTAGCCACTTCCAGGAAAACTCAACCCTGCCAAGGATTTCTCAGCCATATCAGGTGTTTGGTTCAGGAGGGTTGTCCTCGTCCCAGCACTGGTTCTGAGGTCAAGGTGAAGTAGTGATGCAGGATGTGCGGAGTAGGGCTGGCCACCCACATTTCCCCCCATCTCTCCCCCTGGCATCCACTGAGCTGCAGAGTGGTCCCCTGCAGTCTTAGTTATCAAGCATGTGGTGTTCTTGGCTGTCCGCTCTCCATGTTCAAGCGACAATGGGGCCTGGGGCCTCAGACCGACTTCTGAACACAGCAGCTCTGCTTCACACCTGTCTTCCAGATCACGCGAATGTCTCTTGTACCAATCCCAACTCAGAGCCATATAGAGAGGGGAATTCAGGAAACATAAGCCCAGCTGAGATAAATGGACACATGACAAAATCACTACAATATTTAATTATAAAACTGAGGCATTGCTCATTTGAATGTATCCCATAGAATCTAAATGCCATAACAATTTAATACTCATTATCACCCATTTAAAAAGATTTAATAAACAGTTGGAACTTTAAATTGTGTTTTTTTCTTTTTGAACTTACACTGCCATTACATTTTACTGGTAAAACTATTTCCTAATGTAATATGCTTATTCTCAAAAGTTTTTTTAATCTATCATACATTTCTTCAGTGAGAAATTATTTATAAATTAGAATTTCATTCTTAATGTTACCTTTTAATAAATAAAGCTTCTTAATTTTATAATCCAGTTATCAATCTTAAGTCTTAAATTAGGAACTCTCATGGTTTACTCTTCTTCAGGATTGTCTGAACCAATCATGAGCCTTCACATTAAAATCAGCATTTTTATTAAATTGCTGAAATTTTATGGGGATTGCTTTGAATCCATAGATTAATTGATCTACAGATCAAGTTATATCTTTATAATATTGAGTTTCACAATCTATAAGTGTTTCATGGTCTTCCATTTGCTTAAGACATCTTTAATATCTCTCAGTATATCTTATTATATTCAGTTTAGAAGATCTGCAAATATTTTTATTTAGCTTTATGAATAAAAAATTATTTTTTTCCTGTGACCAGATGTTGTGTTAAACTTTGTCTTTGGATGGGTTTATAATGAATGTTGGCCCTTGAACACTCTGCACAGTTAAAAATCTACTTACAACATTTAACTCCCCCGAAACTTAACTCCTAATAGCCTATCGTTGACCATACGTCCTGCACAGATAGTCGATTAACACGCATTTTACATATTATATATATATATATTATAAACAGTATTCTTACAATAGAGTAAGCTAGAAGAAATAAAATATTATTAAGAAAACCAGAAGGAAGAGAAAATATATTTGCAGTTATATTTTTAAAAATCAGCATATAATGGACTCACACTGTTCATACCCATGCTGCTCCAAGGTCAGCTGTACAGTTATTGACCATCGACATGACTGAGCAAACATAAATACATTCACCCATACACGTAATACATTTATGTTTGCTCACACATGTTGATAGCCACTAATTGGAATTATAACCCCATCCAAATAATCACTTACACAGAAAATGAAATATTTGTAAGAAGGGCACCTTTTAATGAAATGGAGAGTTTTGCTTCAATTAGCTCACGTATCGTGGGTGAATGCTAGTTATTGCCAGACTGAGATAGGTCACCCAAGTTACTGTCAAATACTTGACCCTGATGTTGTGTCTACAGGAACCTCGTCGCAGGAAAAACAATGTGAGAGTGAGAGGAATTCGGTTACATCAGTCTCACTGAATTATCACAGTTCCTTCTGTTCCCAGTAAGCACTGAGGGCCTGTGTTGGGCCCGGCACCATTCCAGCAGAGGAAAAAATCAGACAAGTTCAAACAAAACTCCTCATATGATAAAGCTGAAACTGTAGTGAAGGAGTCAGACAACAAATGAGATTTTTAAAGTAAAATGTATAGTATGCTAAATAGTAGTGAGTACGAAAGAGAAAAATGAAGCAGGGAAGGAGAAAGGACAAGTAGGAGGAGTGAAATTACAGATAAAGTGGCTGAGATTTAGGTTAAAAAGCACACAATGATCTATTATGAAAAATTATTCTGAAAGTACTACAGCTAATAAATCAGTTAGATGTTCCAATTATTTTGGAAGCAAAAAATCAGAAACTAGCCACCTTGTCATGAGTAGCTATTATTTTGTCATCACAGAAGATTAAAACTGCCACGTTGATTAGGGCCCTGGAGGACGTTCCCCAGGGTAGTGCGCCAGGACAAGATTCCTGAATGGCCGAGATAAATGCCCTTCCTTGCAAAGTGGAGAGAATACAAATGTGGAAGAGAATGAGGGAACCAAAAACCAGAAGGGCCACACACACTTTCTCAGGACACGTAAATTATGAAATGAAGGCCCTTGGAATTGACTCCTTTCAACTATGCACGCCTACACACCATTTGGGAAGTTTGCGCTTTCGGCCGGGGTGCGCCTTCCCCAGGCTGGAGACTGCTGTCGCCAGCGGCCTCCCCTCTCCCTTCCCAGCACAGGGGTTGTGTGGGGTTGCTTCCAGACCCTCCAGACCCTCCCCGAGACAATTTTCAGTGCTTTCCAGACCAAATTGTCATGAGGGACAATTGAATTCTATCGGTTCTGGGACTGAGGGAAATGAGACCGAAGTGAGAGAGTCCATTTTGCATGTATGTTACCAAGCAGAAGAGGTAAAAATATTGGAAAGCTGTGATCTGGACAACTCAGCCTACGGTACTGTGACCTCTGCCCTTGCACCAGGGGATGACTTTCCCTGGAGCATCTCCTTGGTCCCACGTGCTTCCCTCCTTTATTCCTGTGCATTTCAAAAGATGGAAGAGATCTTAAACTTTCAGCATCATGAAGAGCACAGCAATGAACAGCCAAAAAGCTTTGTAGTTGGGTATCATCCGCTGCATGAATGGCCCTTACGGTTCCCAAAGTGCTCATGGGAAAGCAGCAGCACAGCCCCAACCACCCTCTCTGGGCAGCAAGGGTGTTTCAGGGCACTGTCAAGTTCGCTGTGCCCAGCACGCCCATCACTGGGCCTCTGGGAGCATCCCAACTGTGGCCTGAACCATGCCCTCTGAAAGCCCAGATTCTTCCAATCCAGTGGCTCGTTCCCTAGTAACACAGATGCAGTTTAATTGCCAGCCCTTTCTGTAATAATGGGTCTCTCCTAAAGCCCTCATTACCTGTGGGGTACTGCAAAATCCTTCCTCCCGGCTTTTACGGGGCTCTCTGCATGAACTCAGTTGGTGTTGAGCCTCCGCCCTGGTTTTTCTCTTAGGAAATCATATCACAGAACAAGCAAATCTCAACGTAACAGCACCAATACTTGAGTTATTTAAGACTTGAACAATGCTTCCTTAAGACATTTTTGCTGGCAACTTGCAAAATAAATGCTTATTAGAACTCTAATAACTACAGAACAGGAACAATGATAGACAAGCAAGCAAATTCAGAGTAAGTATGTTAATTGGACCCCATTGTCCTGAGTCTTTTCATTATTCTGAGCTGAAGGCAATGTTACAGGGGTTCAGTGTTCCTCAGCTGAGCGACAAGGCAGCATGCAACACAGCTGGCTCAGAAACAAAACACCTCCATTCCGATTAGATATTCGGTGAAAACAGTGAAACCTGGGACAGAAGTGATAGCTTGAGAGCTCACTGGGAAGGGCCTTAGGTTGTTGCTTTCGGTGTATTAAGTCAGTCAGGTTTGCAATGTCTGAGTAAAGAACAGGGCCACTGGCACCGAGTTATCTATTGGAAACTTTATTTATGACCGAAAAGTTTCCTGTATTCAACAGGAACAGTTGCAATTGCTTGTGTATCTTTTACAAGTGAAAAATAAGTCTGTATTTGTATGGTAGATGTTCCTTTAAATCCTGAGTAGCTTTGTAATTAATCCTTTCAGGTCAGTGAGAATCCTCATCAGGATATTTGGTAACAAGTAACATAAATTTCTTCCAAGAAGTTGCTTGGCTGAGCTGTTGGAAGCTGGCACAGGAAATACATTTGAAAGGATTGCAAACAACGGGGTTTCCTGGCTGCAGGCCCTCCCTGTAGGGTCTTTTATACTCACACAGTTTCCGGGAATGAGGGAAGAGTAATGTTCTGTATAACTGACTTTCTGCACAATTGGTGTCCCCTCTTAATTGTGCTAAATTTTTGTTCTAAATTTCAAGACTTGTTTTAAATTTTATTTTTCAGTTGCAGTTGACATATGATAGTTGTTTCTGGTGTGCAACATAGCAATGAGACATGTATGTAACTTACACAATGATCATCCCAACAAGTCTAGTACCCATCTGGCACCGCACACACTTACTACAATGTTACTGACTATATTCCCCATGCTGTACTTTACATCCCCGTGACTATTTTTATAACTGGCTGTTTGTACTTCCTAATCCCCTTCACCTTTTCACTCATTCGCTCACCCCTCTTCCCACCTGACAACAATCAAGATTTAATAACCAGAGAATATGGAATTCAACTTGATTTTCCTGCAGGTCACCCAACAAGCTGGCCCCCAGCCCCCACCGCATCCCGCCCAGGCATTCTTCTGTTTTCCCATCTCTTCCATGGCCACTCTTGTGCCAAAGCTCCATTTTCGGTGGATGCTTTCTCTCTAACTGTCCTTCCTGAGTACCTCTGAAACCTAACCATGCCTTCTGTTACTTTTTGTGATTTATTGGAATTCATCTCCTTATTCTATCACTGGAGAAATCACTTAATTCAGCATCTTCTCATCTCACATCTTTCGCATTTAAGCGAACTTTAGAATGCACAGTTGGTTTACTTTCTTAACAGTGTAGCGTGACTACCTTTCTGCAAACTTAAAAGCTGAAGGACTTTCCTACTGAGTTGTTTTGAAGTCTTTTGTTAAGTCATCTTTTAAAAAAAACTGTTTTCAATATTTTTAAAGCATTTGACATCATTAAAAAAGCTTTCAGAATCTGTAAACTTGCCCTCCGTTTACACTTCAATTTCCCCCTTTACTTGAATTGTCTTCCCACTATGGCAAATGAGAAGTGTTAGCATATGCATTAAAAAATCTCTTTTTTTTAAATATGGAAACATCATTATCTCATGGACTTGGAGGTTTCTGTTGTCAAAAAAGCCACATGGTTGTGTCCCTTCCATAAGAGGTTCTTGATGTTCTCAGTTTCTTAATTGCCCACTTTTCAGTGATTGCTCCTTAATTCCTCCTTTAAAATAGTATATTTTATAGTCTTATCTGCTTCCGGAAGCTTGTTAATCTTACCAATACATAATATTTTGTTTTTAGATTTTTGCAAATTTTACATCACACTAGAATTCTGACATGCAGAGAAAATGCGGCTCACTCACAGTGCCCTCCTCCGGGGTGACCACATGTCCTGGTTTGGTTGAAACCATCGCCGTTTGCACGAGTTGCCCAGCATCCTATCTGGTTTAGATTTTGGCCTCGATTATTTAGTTTACACATGAAGCTTTATTATTAATAGTTATATTAAGATAATCTAAGACAGGTAAACTGACAGTACTTCAGGCTTCTGCACTAGTTTCCTCAAGGTGTATGAGATGTTAATGTAATGAGTAGAATTCTCTTTTCAAGACATGGTTAAATGGGTGAGAAGACTAACACCACCACCCTCCTCTTCCCAAACCTTTAAGTAAGCAGTGTAATTAGCACCTTCCTTTCAAGCACAGTGGGTAAGCAATGGATTAAAAAGGTAGAAACGTGGACGGGGTGGTAGAGATGGCTAATTCTTTCTTGGGTCCAGTGGAGGTCGGGAAAGTGCTGGAAGCTTAGGCTCCTACCAGCAGCTCGGTGCCCCAGACCCCGGCTGGTATGTGGGTCACTGGAGGGCGCTCAGCTGCCTCCAGCAGTGGGAGAGAATCTCCCACAGAGCTAAAATCCCACTGGTAAATACAATGTTTTACCAGTTCACCAGGTGCTTGCAGAAGAAAACCAATTAACTTTTCAAATATGGATTGATGTTTTAATCCAATTCATAGAATCAAAGTAAAACTTTTAGATATTCATTCTTTCTAAGCTAACACTTGTAATTTTACTTTAAATGCTGTGCTAATTCAGTTAAGAAGTGAATACTAAAGATAAAATCATTTATTTTGTGGTAATAATACAAATTTTAGTGGAGCACAGTATTGTGGGTTTAAAAAACATAGACTTCTTATCAAATTAAGAATTCATGAAGCAAAAAATGCACCTGGAATTCAGGTGCACAGGTAATTTATAATTGCTTCCCAATAAAGCTGCGTGCAATATTAGAACAACGAAAATAGAGACTTGAGTTTTCAAGATTCATATCTATCTATACACACATGCATGTTAAGGTAAATGAACTGGAATTTTTTCACCTTTTGGCTGTTATGGATAATGCTGCTGTAAACACTGTGGACAAGGTTTTGCGTGGACACGTTTTCATTTCCCTTGGGTACATACTAGGAGCGATAGGACCGGCTCCCACGGTAGCTCCGTGTTTAACCAGAGGCACTGCCTCTGTTCCGAAGTTGCTGCAGCGCCTTCATTCCCACCAGCAGCATACGAGGGTTCCAGCTTCTCCACTTCTTCACTAACATTCATTATTATCTGACTTCTGTTTTTTTAAACCTGGCTTAGTGGGAATAAGGTCAAGCTTCACTGTGGTTTTGATTTGCATTTCCCTGAGAATACTTTTGTAAGGTGGTTGGTGTTAAAAACAAACAAAAAGGCCTTCAGGATGAGAAAATACACTTTCTCTCTTTGCTTCTCTCCTTCAGTCAGAGTTAGGAACGCTTCAGCCTTGAAGAACTAGTTGGTAAATTAATCTGACTTCCCTGCAATGGTTGCAAGCACTTTTATAAGTGAGACTTCTCCATGTTAGTTGCTTGGAGAAGATCAGTTGAAAAATTTAAATTGAATTATTCAACCAGTGAAGCGTCCTCAAAATCATCTTTTGCAGCTTTTAGTAAATGGCAATAATTCAACTCTTAGGAAGAGGAAAACTTACAAATTCATGCTCATGACAGCAAGAGAACTGGACATGTGAAATAATGAGAACTCAAATGTTACACTAAATTTCATTCACAATTTTATAATTTCTCTTAGAAATAGTTATCTTGACTCGAGAAAAGATTCTAGCTTGCATCAGAATAGAAAGAAACTGATTTGTGAGAAGGTCTAAAAATTTTGCAGCTTTATTTGGTGAAAAGAATAATAAATAGATATCTGGTTTTTCTCATAACATGTTTGGCAAAGAAAGATACACTGAATGGAAGTAAAATAACAGTGACTGGGAAAGTATTTGGGCTAAACTACTACATATATATATATACATATATATATATATATATATACATATATATATATATATATATAGAGAGAGAGAGAGAGAGATCTATCTGAAAAAAGTCCAGCCATTGTTACTATAACAAGAACGGTTGGATGACTTCACTGTACTGGTCAGTGGGCGTGGTAGACACCATTGAGTGAGTCTTTGTACTTACGGCCATCACATTCAAAATGACTGAGCAAGTAGAGCAAAAAATCTGCATCGAATTTTGTGTTAAGCTTGAACATTCCTCCCTGGAAACTATGCCGATGATTCAGAGGCCGGAGCTGTGGGCAACTGGTGACTGGCAGCTTCATGGGGACAATGTGCACCCTCAAGCCTCCCATCTTATGTAGAGTCTTTTGGTGAAACATCGAATCACCCAGCTGACTCAGCCCCCTACAGCCCAGATTTGGTGTCCTGTGACTTCTGGCTTTTCCCAAAACTAAAATATCCTTTGAAGGGAAGAGATTTCAGACCATCAATGAGATTCAGGAAAATATGATGGGCAGCTAATGGCAACTGGGAGAATTCTGTGAGGTCCCAAGGTACCGACTTTGAAGGGGACTGAGGCATAATTGTCCTGTGTACAATGTATCTTGTATCTTCTTCAATAAATGTCTCTATTTTTCATATTACATGGCTGGATACCTTCTGGACAGACCATATATATATGGTTTCCATTCTTTAGCAAACTTGCTTGGTATAGATTAATTTGGAAAATATTTCCACAATTAAAGATACTATGATTTAGAGTTAATTAAGGTATCAATAATTTTAAATTTAATAATCATAAAAATAAACTTTGAATATTATAAATAACTTTATGAAAATAATAAAACCATATTGACAACTATATTATATGTATATCCTTCCCTAAAAATCCCAGCGATACAGTGTATGAAAGACACAGATGGCTAAGGGGCAGACTCTACAGCTACATGAATTTGTACCCAAAGTAATGATTTTGTTAACATTGCATTTTAACGTTCAAATCATCAATAAAAAACTTGTTTTTATTTTGGCTTAAAGCATACATATATATGCTCCCTTCATTTTTATAATTTTATTTTGGATATAATTTTTAATTCAACCATTTTATTCACAAATTTACATATTTATAAAAGTGCTTATTTTTAACACCCCCTTTAACTTTTGAATGTGTCTTTGTCATTGATGCACTCATTCAACTTTTAGTCAATGTTATCTTCTTTTTAAATTCTCACCCATTGGTCAGCAGAGTGAAGAAGTAAATGTTTGATTAAATATCTAATCTGGTAAAAAAATTAAAATAATAAAAACAACCTTGGTCTAATCTGACCCTTTAAATGGCCCCTTTAGGCACTGCTCACTCTCCCCGGGAAAATCTTCTCAGTGCCTCAGACTGACTCCCCTCCCACTGCTCCTCTCCCAGCATAGCGTCCAGTACTGGTAGGGAAAAGATCAGCTCAGGCTTCTCTGGTCTCCAGGGCAATGATCTGGAGATGGTTCTTGCAGCCTGGTTGCTATGTACTCCATGGGACTCCCAGGCTTCTGTCCACCTGGTGATCCGGTGAAGCTTTGATTGACCCATTCAAGCCTTGATTGTCCCAGTCTTACCTCAGCTTCTCCAGCAGATACAAAGGAGGGAGCAGGTCAGGGATTGATAAGAGTGGCTAGAGCTTAAATGGATCATGGATTCAAGAGAGCTTCTAGGCTAAGTCATCTCTCTCTAAATCAATGTTCACTGAAAAACGTGTCTTGAGCTGAGGATATAATATAACATATCCTTCTCATACTGTGAACTTCCACACACACACACACATACACACAGAGTCCAGTGTGCCTACAAGCCTATGTACCTGCTAATGTTAAAGTGCCATATTAAAACTAAGCTTGGTATAAAGTAATTAATATTTTAATGGACCCCCCAAAACAGAGAAAATGAACTAAGATTAGCCATGGACATTAGGATTGGAAAAGAAAGACAAAGGCTGTGATCAAGACAAGAAAAACCTGGAATGACTGTCACCCAGAACAGTGATTCTATGCAGGCTGTGAGACAAGTGGGGCACTCACTCCCAAAGAGGAGATGAAACCTTCTTTGCAAAAGGCAGGCGCCTATTTGTCAGGGATGGTCTGGGGACAGAAAGCGGGGACATAGATTATGTGACTTCTCAAAGGTCTTTCTAATGATGCAATAAATATTCTTAAGAATAAAAATGGATCCTGGTAACAAAATCAGAAGATAGGTCTTTTGATATATGGAGGGAAAATACGTGGCTGTGTGCCTAAGGACAACCCATTATTTTAAATCTAATGTTATTTAATGTGACTTCATTTTTCACTAAAACCAATAACAACTGTGATTTTTAGTCCCTAAGATGCCAACTTCTTTGTATTTCTGAAAATTTCCCCATTTTTGACCATTGATAATATTTTGAGCTGTCCTTCATAGTAAACACACATTTTTCCATTTTGTGATAGACAGACATTTTTGTTAGTATTATTTGTATGTGTTCTGTTTTAAACACCTACTATGATGTGTGTTTCACCTCCATATTTATTCATATCGGGCTGTTATATTTTCAGTTGATTTCATAGGCGGACTTGATGCGCACTCCTACTACCAGGATCATGTTGAGTTAAAGCCAGTTAACCTGTAAGTAAAGGTGTCATGAGATGGAAAACATTAATCCTTCTAACTTGGTCAAAACTAACGAAAACAAATGGACCCGCTACTACTAATCATTGGTTTAATTTTCCACTCATATTTAAAACACACCTTTCACCTGTAACCCAACATCACCATTATTATTCATTCTAAAAAGTATTTGAAATGGGTAACATGATTTATGTTTCTAAATATATATATATATATATATATATATATATATATATATATATTAACAGTAGTTGATTGCCAATTAGGAAAATAAGGAGTTATTTAGTCTACCAGAAGGAGACAAAATATGTATCTTGGGAGCAGTATGGCTGAGGGAAAAGGGAGAAAGATCAGGTTAGAATCCAGGCTCCACATGTGTATTCTCAGGGACCTCCCTTGGCATCTCTGAGCCTTGGTTCTCTCACCTGTAATGTGGTTTCGTTACCCAAGAGGCAAAATCGCTCTTTCTGGGATGCCAAGGAGGTTCTTTCTCCATTAGGTGTTGCAAAGCCAAAAACAAAATCGAAAGTGAGCATTAATAGCACAAGCTTTATTTAGTAACTCACTGGCCAGAGAATGGAGAAGTGGGAGACGAGTAGCTCTCAGATCAACCTCTCATGGGTTTGGGACTAGAAGCTGTGGATATAGGAGGACAGAAATAGAGGGGTGGTCTACGCAGATAAGGGGAAATGGGTGGTAGTTCTCTCAGGACCAGGGTCATGCCTTTTGTGTGGGTGTGTGTGTCCTTCTATGGTTCCCTCCAGTTGTCATCATAGTGATAGTCAACTGTCCTGGTGCTAGTGGGTGTGTCATTTAATAATAGATTATAAAGAGGTTTGAGGTCTTCTGGAAGGCCAATTCCATGGCCATCTTGGTCTAGGCCAGTGTTAACTGACTCCTTCTGGGGAGGGACCACAGGCCAAACCCTCAGAGATAACAGTTGATGCAGGGTAGGGCTCTAGCCAGGTCACATAGGTGCACTGAGGGAGAACTGTTCCATAAGAGAGGACAGAGGAGGGATTACACGGGATAAAGCATGTATATATATGGAAAGCTCCCTATGATTGTGTCTAGTACTCAGATATTGGACTAACCCTCGCTAGAGGATGTGGAAGGAAGTCAACAACTACAGCAAAAGCTTCCTCAAACTGGGCTGATTTCAGTTGAGTATAAGGAAGAAATGATAGTCTCCTGCTTGATAAAATGCTAGAAAACAAGAAAATAGTTACAGTGACTCCACTCCTAGAAAACTCTACATAGCAAATAGACAACTACATAAAATAATAGCTATCATGTGTTAAGCTTTTACATATATTATCTCACATAATCCTCATGGAAGTACTATAATGCACTAATGAGTATCCCTACTTCACAAGGAAGGAAACTGAGGTTCATAGATGTTAGATAACTTTCCTGAAGTCCCACCAGTAGTAAGCGGTGGAACTGAAATCTCTCCTGGATGGTAGTAAGCTATCATCAAGCCTGATATTGTGGACTTGCTCCGATGACCTTCCTATTACGTCAGCCCAATGTTCTATAATTCTATGGCAACAGAGGAGATTGTGTAAAACATTTCCTGGTGTAAGAAACAATACAAAAGTCTTCGTGTGCTGCCTCTTTGACATGGTGGTTCTGCCCAAGTCTGCAGCCCTCAGGTGCCTTTTTGGGGACTGCGGCCCTGTGAAGCCTCCTCTGCCTCTCCAGGTTGAATTCATTTTCTTCTGGCAGAATGACCTGAAGGAAACATAGCCCATAAATCAACACTGTGCTTGTCACATGATAGATGTCAAAATAAATGTTGGGTTTTTTAAAGCAAATTCAATTTGGAAAAATATTCACCCTACATAACACTTCAGGACTAAGCAATCACCACCTCATTGTTCGTGCTACCAAGTGATCATAAAGGGTGTACTTCAAAGGCTGATATTTGGGGATCTGGGGAACTTGACCAGGACTGAGACAATAATAAAGATGATCAGTGCATTGGAAGGGAGAACTGAACTGAAATAATGCCTGGTGGTGATGAGGAGAGTCATATACCTACTTGTTATGCAGTAAGAAGGTGATGAATGATTTCTTTCATCTCTACTGTGAAAAAAAATAACTCAGCAGAGAAACTGCAATGTGAAAAATGTTGGTCAGATATAAGAAGATCTTTCTATTAAGGAAGGTTATTAAAAACTGCAATCGATTAATGTTGATACAGAATCTCCTTTCTTGAATGACACATGTGCATCCATGTAGCTCAAAGAGTGTTCTCTGTCATGGCCCAGAGGCAAGAGACTGCCATCTACGTTCCCTAAGGTCCCTTCCATCTCTGTGCATCAGGAACACGTAAGATACCCTGTTAAGGTGACCTAAAAGGCTTTGATCGACTCCACTGCCTCCTCAAATGGCTTTCTCAACCACCTTATTCACTGCTGAACCCTCACACTTTTTAGGTGAATGTAGCATAAACTACAGGCTTCATGAAAAAAATGGAACGAGTTTATGCTTTGGCAGATTATTCATATTATTATGTCAAGTGAATATGGAATGCCTTTCAACCATGAAGGGAGCAAAAATCCGAAAGATCAAACTAAACCTGAATTAAAAATCATGGTGCATGAAACAATTTCAAAGGTCAACATGTGTGTTCCCCACAGGTATGCAAATATTGCCCAGTTTATCCAGTTGGCATCACTCAGCTGCTTGACTTCTTTTAATAGGGCCTTTATGTTGGATTCTGTGGTACCCAGTTCAGTGGTGTCACATCACCATCCAGCAACAGATCAAGAAAAAGCCAATCCTCTGTACTCAATTGTTAGAGAGAGGAGTGAAGGGACTGGGAGAATCTTTAGCATATTCCCAGGCATGTGTGTGTGGATGGGTAACTTTCAATGCTACATGGGTAGGCACAGACAGACAGTCCATCCACAGGCAATGCTGCAGACTTGTGCAGGAAGTCTCATGTTTGATTGTGTCATTGCTTGTAGTCATGAAGTGTCTTCCCAGGGCCCACAGTCAGAGTGTGTGTATAGGGGGTGGATGATATGATAGGAGTAAGGCACTTAGCATATGAAATTAGTCTTTCATGCTTTCTCTCTCTTTACCATAGTGATATCAACCTATCAAGAACAACTGATTGAATAAATTGATTTAGTTTCATTTACAACTGTTTATTGATTATTTATAAAGTGCATATTAGACTCTGAGCTGGGTGCTGCAGACATAAAAATGAATAATACTTTGAGCTTTGACCTCCAGTGGCCAATGATCTAGAAGAAGAAACCTACATAGAATATACAGATTTAAAAAAAAATGTCCCCACCACAATCTTTTGCAGAAGGGGAAATATGGACTTCTTACTTGGGGAGAGAAGGCCTTACTGGGAGATGATGGCTGTGCTGACTTTGGAAAGATGACCAGGAGTTTATCAAAAGCAGAAGAAAATGGGAGTCTTCTGCATAGAAGCTAATCTGCTTGGCCATTCTGCAGAGGATAAAGTTGAACTTTATGACTATCCAATCTGGCATTTGCCACAGATCTCGCATAAACTGAGCAAACTATGAGGAAGCAGATATTTAAGCAGATGTTTAAGCAGTAAACCTATGAGGAAGCGGAATCTTGAGGGCTCTGGGTGGGGAGGCCCAGAGCTCCTCAGCAGCCATTGCTCCTCCGTCTAAAGGCCCAGGGGTGTCGTGGCCCAGGGATGCATGCAGCCCAGGATGGCTGTGAATGTGGCCCAACACAAATTGTAAATTTAGCTAAACTGTTATGAGATTTCTTGGTGATTACATGTTGCAATGTATTTAACATGTGGCCCAAGACAACTCCTCTTCCAGTGCGTCCCAGAGATGCCAAAAGGTTGGACACCCCTGAAACAGTGTCAGTCTTTTTGCCTAAAGCTATAGAGATGCTTTCAGTGACTGTCTTCTGGGGCTGACTTGGGGATATGTGACACACAGGTCAGGGGTAGCCTGTGCCAGCGGCTATCACCTTGCCACCACCACCAGCGACAGGCCAGAACTCTCAACATAGCTACAACCTGGGTCTTCACCAGGATCTCCTCCATTTGCTGCCACCACACACTGATACCAACTTTAAGGGGAGGGCGGTGGGAAGCCAGGGCTGCTCATTAGAGTTGTCATTAGAACACACAGCCACGTGGTCAGTGGTGGCTTTGAAGGGGTCAGCTACCCCACAACTAGCTTATGGGGGAGGCCGCAGTGGGGGAGGGCTGGCAAAAACAGATTTACCTCTCAGGACGAACAATAGCTTGGCACAAACCCATGCAGCTATGAAACAGACGCAGAACAGCAGGGAGCATCATTGTGAGCGGCTAAATTACTTTAAAGTTTGTCAAAATCAGCAAACTGGGTAGCAACTGGGTAGTGGGAAAACTAAGCTTCATATAGCAGTAATTCTTCACCTAGAAATAATTAGACCAAGGCAGTTTATCAAAGAAAGACAGCTGTGGAATTTCGGAACTGAGTTCCCCAGTAGAGGCAGAGAGACCTGGTGGCGTTGGAAACGTCCATGAGGACAGTGCCCGACTGCCATGCAGAAAGAGCTGATGGAAAAAGCTTCTCCCGTCACTGTTAGCCTAACTTTTTCTCAGGTTTCCAAATGACCACTTGACTTTTTTCTGGTATCTGGACTTGTCTGATTGTCTTTGCTAGAAGCTAATTTTTCTCTACAAAAAAAAACAAAAACAAAAAACCCTAATGTTACATGTTCTGTGGCCACTGCTGAGTAAAGTCTCTGTTATTGCAGCGGTCCCCAACCTTTTTGGCACCAGGGACAGGTTTCATGGAAGATGATTTTTCCATGGACCGGGGGATGAAGGATGGTTTTGGGGTGATTCACGGGCATGACATTCAAGCTCACCTCCTGCTGTGCGGCCCAGTTCTGATTAGGCCTGGACGGGTACCCGTCTGTGGGTCAGAGACTGGGGCCCCTCTGCTGCATCTAAGCACTGGGAGATGAGCAAGGCTAGCCCTCATTCTAGGTGGCTCTGCGGTCAGCTCCCACTCGGCCTGTCTGTCCTCTGCTCAAATAGTCCAGGCCCAGAGGAAATCAACCTCTGATGGCCAGCTGCTGGGTAGAGCCGGAGGTCGCCCCATCCATCTGCTCTTCCCTGAGAACAGCTGTTTTGTAGCGGGGTCCCTGTAATTTGGTGTCAGACCATTTTGCATTTACAGCATCTAGAGTAAAAACCGGAAGGTCAAATCAGGGCTGCGCGCATGCATGTGTGCAGGAGGCGAGGCGGTGAGAAGGATGTGCTTTCCAACCCTGATTTAAACACCAGTAACCACCAGCGATGTATCAGCACACCCCAGCCAGAGGAACCTGCCATCTGCATCCACCCCATCATGCCTCCGTTTCTTGACCAAGCACCTGAACACTAATAAAATGATAGGTCGCCATCTTTACCCTGTTTCTGTTTGTCTTGCCTGGCTTTCACACTTCCACATTTATTTACTGGTGCTGCCTGTCCCCTGTCATATGCAGAGTAAGATGTCTGTGATCCGCTCACAGCCAAGCTGACTCACTTTTCCCTTCACTGAGAGTGGAGTTCTGTTGCCTGAGGGCTTGCATCAGTCCCCGGAAATGGCAGGCACTTACGGGACATTAACTCTCCGGGCTGTCTCAGGGGTGCAGAGCACTAGGACTGGAATGCACTCAGCTCCCTCTTGGTTGTCCCAAAAGGAGAGGGGCCCCCCTGCATGTGGCCTTACTTAGCACAAAGGGAGAAGATCTTAGGGCCCCAGCTTTGCCTAGCTTTGGAGTACTTTCCCTTTGTCACTGGTATCAGTAACTTTTTGATCCATCACAGAAAATGATTATACCATTTTAGGGACTATGTAAGAATGCACCCCAAAGCGTAGCCATTGACTAAGTAGCAATGAAATGGCTGTGTGTGTACGGCTCATGAAGTTCAGCCTCATCACCGTACTAGTGGTGCAGGTACCACAGTCCTTCCTAGGAAGGAACAATGCCACCGGTCATGCAGCCGGCCACATGCAAGAGGGTCTGCCATGACCAACGGTCACTGGAACATGGAGACCTTCTCAGTTGACACGCGACCTCACACACTGCCCCCAGAGCCTTGTCCATCCTGCTCTGCTTTTCATGCTGCCACATGAAGCCCACAAGGCCGTTTCCAAAGTAAGAAAGCCTGGGTCAGAATGGGCTTCTCCAGGGAAGTGATGGCTCCTGTCTTTCCCAGAATTCTCAGGGTTCTTCTCAGCACTTGTCATTGATGTCAATGGCAAGGAGACAGATATATGTGGTGGTGTGGTGATAGAGAGCGCTCCCCACCAAAAAAGTAATCAGCCTAAGTAAAGACTTCATTCTGTCCTATTTCTAAGGAAAGTATTCTCTCATTTTAAAACTTAAGGCAGTGAACATAAACCAAATTTTATGTTGCATATATAGTTTTAAATTTTATATTCACATCAAAAAATATTTATACTCTGTTATGACAGGTTCTAGGAAGAAACAAGACATAAGAAAGAACATAAAAAAACACAGAGAAAAGCACATCCACGCATACTCACACACACATTAGAAGTGACATAGACAGATTTGGAGAAGCAATAGAAAGAGACAATGAGCCCTGGCTGGTGTAGCTAAGTGGACTGAGCGTGGGCTGTGAACCAAAGGGTCACCAGTTCGATTCCCAGTTAGGGCACATGCCTCGGTTGTGGGCCAGGACCCCAGTGGGGGCCACATGAGAGGCAACCACACATTGTTGTTTCTGTCTCTCTCTCTCTCCCTCCTTTCCGCTCTCTCTAAAAGTAAATAAATATTTTTTTTACAAAAGAGACAAGGACAGGCCTCTCAGGAGACATGCTTTGAACATGTCTCATCACTGTCTCATTGTTAGATTAATTTTCCTTTGAGGGTAGGTATCCTCAGGTAACTGCTAACATATCTACAAATATCTGCAAAAAAATAATGGTCTTAAGGATCCCCAAACTCAAACTCTTCTATTCAGACTCATTGATCATTCATAGCATCACCAAAAGAGTGGCAACTAGATATTATGTGTCTCTGGGTGTGGCGCAGTAAGAAGACACAGCACCACCTATGAAGTATCGTGCCACAGAGTCAGGCCTGACCTTGGACTGGAAGTGTGGAAAATATAAGAACAACGGAGTAAGTTAAATCTCACCACAGCGAAGTGATCAGCCCAGTCTAGAGTGTGGGAAATAGCGTACCACAGGTGAAAACGAGGGAAGGGGAGCGTCACTGATTAAAAGAGATTTGAGAGAGGTATTAGTCCCGCACAATATATAGACCTTGTTTGGATTCTGATTTCAATAAGCCGACCAATGAGATGTTTTTAGATAATTGAAGAAATGTAAATATGGACTAGATAGTAAAGGATAATAAGAAATTGTTGCCTATTTTGATAGGTATGTTAATGAATGAGTAATAAAAGAAAAAGAAATTCTCATCAGTTGAGAAGTGTTTCTCAAACTCAGCACTGTTAACTCTGGGCCAGATCATTCTTTGTAGTAGGGGTCGTCCCGTACACTTGGGAATATTTAACAGCATCATTGTCCTTTGCCCACTAAATGCCAGTGGAACCCCGCACACACACACCTGACCAAATGGTGATAACCAGTTGGTAAATGTCCCCTGGTTAAGAATCATTGGGTTAGGAAATCACAGAGATATGTTGATGAATGAAGTGATATATAATGTCTAGGGCTTGCTTTTAAACACTCTGGCAAAAAAAAAAAGTAGCAGGTAAATGAAACTTGATTACCATAGTTTTTATTTCAGTTGAAACTGAATGGTGAGCACCTAGGGATTCATAATAATATTCTCTCTATTTTTGTGTATGTTTGATTTTTAAATATCAAGCTGTTACTAAAACCTAAGGCAGGATTGCCAATAGGTTCCTTTAATGCCTTCTCTCAAAGTTGCTTCACTGTCTTCTTGGGAAACTCCTTGCAGATATATTTCCCAAGGCCTGGAGTATACTCCAGAATTCCTACTTGGCATCATAGGAACGAACGCAGCCTACTTCACTGCTTTACCAACCCATGTTGCTAAAGCCCCAAGACAGAAAATATTAGCTATAAACAGAGCAGTGGATACTGAGAAGTTCCCCCAACCCCTCACCAATACTATCACTAACAAAGAGAGATACCTTCTCCTACTGCCTTAGCCCCATTCTAGAAGAGGTTCACCTGGTGGATGGATAAGTAAACTTGAAGACTTTGAATCTCCCTGCTAACTAGAGGGTTGTATAATAGTACATAAATTCCACCACCCTAATCTCATCTTTTTATCCTTTAGTCCAAATCCCTGTTGATGGTGGTTGCCAGAGGGGAGGGGGATTAGGAGACTGGGTGGAAATGGGAGGGGGTTTGGGGGATGGTTGGAAAGGGTGAAGGGATTAAGAAGTACAAGTTGGCAGGTACAGAATAGTTATGGGGATGTCAAGTACAGCCTAGGGAATATAGTCAATAATATTGTAATAACTTTGTATGGTGTCAGATGGATACTAGTTTTATCAGGGCGATCACTTGGTAAGTTACGTAATGTCCAACCCCTGGGTATACATCCAAAACTAATGTAATATTGGATGTCAATTGTGATTGAAAAATAAAAAAACATTTTTAAAAAGATGGTGCAAATATATTGCAAATTTTTTAAAAGGTAAAAAAAAAATCCTTTTAAACTACAACAAGCTAAAAGGGATGGACATTGGGCTACATCTTCCAGAACACAGAGAAATAAAAGCTCGGGGAGATGGATAGGAAGACAGGGAGAGAATGAAGGACTCCAGCTCCTAAGGTGTGCAGGATGGAACAGAATTCACAGGGAGAGACACTACCAAAAGTGAAACGGGAAAGCTGGACGTTTTCTCAGCTATTTCAATTTATGACTACAAGTCCATTCTATGCCATAGAGAGAGAGTCGTTGAACTGAGTTAATGGAAGACAGTTGCTAGGTGGGGATATAGCATAAGTGTAAAACATAGTCTCTGCAGGTATGGGGCCCATAATTTAGTGGAAGGGAGGAAGCTTACTTCCCTGGGTGAAACAATTAGAGCACAATTAATGATGAAGCTGCATGCCATTAGCTCCGCATGGGGTTCAGCTGTTGGGTAAGAGTTGCTGTGAGCAGGATGAGAAAGCAAAGCAGCTGAGGTTGAAGCCAAAGTCTTGACAGAGGAGAAGAAATGTCAACTGAACCTCAAAGATGAATAAGATTTAGATCGGTGAAGACTTTTCTCATGAAAGAAAAAGCAAGAGGAGAAGTATTCAATAAATATTTATTAAGTTCCAGCTATGTGGCTGACAGAGCATTGAGGTTTGTATCGGGCAAAGGCTACTACTGTATAAAATCAGGAATATTCACAGGATCTTTGTCAAACGTGTGGGGACAAGAATGACTGGGGATGACAGTGTGTGTTCCAGAGAAACTGAACCTGGAGGATGTGTATAGAGAAAAGGAGGGAGGAAGACAGACAGACAGACAGTGATTGTGGGGACTGGCAAGCCTGAAACCCGCACAGAAACTCGGCAGACTAGAGACCCACGGAAGAGCTCATGTTGGTGTCTTAAGTATCAAGGCAGAATTCCGGAGGCAGAATTCCTTCTTCCTCAAGCGACCTCAGTCTGTGCTCTGAAGGCCCTCAACTCATTGAATAAAACCCACTTGCATTATGGTGGGAATCTGCTTTATTTAAAGTCTACTGATTTAAAAGTTAATTGTATCTTTAAAAAATACCTTCAACTTACTTCTGGCCAAGATGGAGGTGTAGGTAGACACTGTGCCTCCTTGCACAACCAAAATTAAGGACAAAAAAAATTTAGAAACAAACAAAAAAAAAACCCAAAAAAAACAACTCACAGAAAATTGAATTGTACAGAAGTCCAACAACCAAGGAGATAAAATAGACTCATTCATCCAGACCGGTAAGAGGGGTGGAGTTGGCAGCCGACAGAGAGGGGTTGAGGAAGGAAAAGGCAGTGGCTGGCAGACCCAGTGAGGCACGCAAGGGGGCTGGCTGACTGAGTTCCACACTCGCACGCAGATGAACTGCGTGAAATTTGGGAAAGAAACAGACCTCGCAAACCAGGGTCCCAGCTCAGGAAAATAAAGCCTTAAAACTCCAACTGAAAACACCTGTGGGGGTTGACGTGCCTGGAGAGACTCCCAGCCACAGGAGAGTTCATTGGAGAGACCCATAGGGTCCTAGAATGTACACAAGCCCACCCATCCTCGAATCAGCACCAGTAGGGCCCAATTTGCTTGTGGGAAGCAGAAGAAGGGACTGAAATCTGACAGAAAATAGAGCAAGTGCCATTGTTCCCTCTTGGATCCTGCCCCCACTTAGAGCCTCACAACCCAGTGACTGGGCTGCCCCACCCTGGGGAACACCTAAGGTTTCACCCCTCATATGCAACAGGTGCAACCAGACAAAAAAAATATTTAAATTGCCCAAACAGAAGAACAGATCAAAGTCCCAGAGCAAATACATCTAAGCGACCAAGAGACAGCCAACATATCAGATGCACAGTTCAAAGCTCTGGTGATCAGGATACTCACAGAATTGGTTGACTTTGGTTGCAAATTAGATGAAAAAATGAAGGCAACACTAAGTGAAATGAAAGAAAATGCACAGGGAACCAATAGTGATGGGAAGAAAACTGGGTCTCAAATCAATGGAGTGGACCAGAAGGAAGAAAGAAACAACCAAACAGAAAAGAATGAAGAAACAAGAATTCAAAAAAAAAAATGAGGAGAGGCTTAGGAACATCCAGGACATCTTTAAACGTCCCAACATCTGAATTATAGGGGTACCAGAAGGGGAAGAGGAAGAGCAACAAGTGGAAAACTTATTTGAATAAATAATAAAGGAGAACTTCCCCAATCTGGCAAAGGAAATAGACTTCCAAGAAGTCTAGGAAGTTCAGAGAGTCCCAAAGAAGTTGGACCTGAGGAGGAACACACCAAGGCACATCATAATTACATTAGCCAAGATTCAAATGAAGGAGAGAATTCTAGAAGCAGCAAGGGATAAGGGGACAGTCACCTACAAAGGAGTTCCCATCAGACTGTCACCTGATTTCTCAAAAGAGACCTTGCAGGCAAGAAGGGGCTGGAAAGAAGTATTCCAAGTCATGAAAGTCAAGGACCTACATCCAAGATTGCTCTATCCAGCAAAGCTGTCATTTAGAATGGAAGGGCAGATAAAGTGCTTCTCAGATAAGGTCAAGTTAAAGGAGTTCATCATCACCAAGCCCTTATTCTATGAAATGTTAAAGAGACTTATCTAAGAAAAAGATAAAAAATATGAACAGTAAAAAGACAGCAAACTCAGATATTAACAACCACACCTAAAACAAAAGCAAACTAAGCAAACAACAGAACAGGAGCAGAACCACAGAAATGGAGATCACATGGAGGGTTAGCAACAGGGGAGTGGGAGGAGGAGAAAGGGGGAAAAGGTACAGAGAATAAGCAGCATAGACGGTGGGTAGAAAATAGACAGGGGGAGGGCAAGAATAGTGTGGGAAATGTAGAAGCTAAAGAACTCATGACACATGGACATGAACTAAAGGAGGGGAATGTGGGTGGGAGGGGGTGTGCAGGGTGGAGGGGAATGATGGGGGAGAAATGGGACAACTGTAATAGCAAAATCAATAAAATATATTTTAAAAAACATCTTCACAGTGACATTGAGACTGGTGTATGACCAAATACCTGGGTACTGTGGTCCAGCCAAGTTGACACATAAAATTACCCATCACAGGATGGAATGTATGTAAGGGATCAATGGTTAGGTGGTGTGAAAGCCAGACCAGGATGATTCTTGAGCAGCCAACCAACAGGATGCTGTAGGAAGACGAGGGCTAAGGCTGTGTCTAAGTGGATTGGAGACATAACACTACTCTTTCATCTTTACCTCACAGCAACCAAAGGCAATACCTTTACAACACTCCTCAGTTGCTATGGTTGGCACGTTGAACCCGAGAAACCTGTCCTGCACTCTGATGTTCACACCTGTGTGCCACACCCTAACCTGAGCAGCAGGAAGCCCTGCTTTTTGGCTTCCTTGTTGCTGCAGCCCTATCCACAGATGGTAAAGGCACACCCAAAAGCTGTTTTGCATTTTGAAGCACCTGGATGCTTAGAAAGGACATTTCATTGTCGGTTTTGAAGTTCTTTAAAGCAATACCTATTCTCTGTTTTAGGTCGAAATAAGTAATGACACTGACTCTGAAATGCGGCTGCTGAACTTGACTTAGGAAGCAAAGCACCATTGACAGCTCCTCTCTGCATCATGTCTCACTTTCTTCCAGAGGATGGAGTGCGCTTCCCCGCTTTCCCACCGATCACGGAGTTCTTCGGTCACAGCTTATGTATTATTAGCATTGTGCGCTAGACGAGTTGTAGGTGCTTGGGTGGGTATTTTTTTAGTAGTTTTTTTCTTATATGAATACTTGTAAATTGTAAAAAAAATGTTTTTTAATTTTTTAACAGTATTTAACATGAGGCATGCAAAATGAAAAAAAAATGCTGTGAGAACCTACAGACAGTTCTGTGAGAAATACCAGTTTGTGTGGTGGAGGCGTCAAGTCGGGGCTGCTGACAGCTATGGTTACCCTAGGCCTGATGGAATTTGCATTAGCAGACACTACTTGGGGTTAGTAGACAGGAAGTTAGATGCTGTGACAGATGAAGATGGGTACAAATAGTGAATCCAGCTTTCAGACCGAACGTAGATCCTGTTTTTCAACACCACAAGACAAGCATGGAGTTCCCCTTTGTTCTAGACTTCCCAAAACCCAGAATAATATGGCAATCAAAAATTTCAGATTTTTGCATGATACCTTGTTCTTCCTGTGTTCTAAAAAATATATGTTACGGGTGTGTGGAAGAGTGAAATGATAGTAAAACGCCTTTCCCCCTTTGGAGGGAATATGAGTGTCTCTGAGGATCACATTTTCCACTTTTTGTCCCAGTCCTGACACTGGCGTCAGCCCTACACCTACAGCCTGTGGGCATGCGGGACAGAAATCACAACCAAAACTCTGTAATCAGCCATGTGGCTCTGAAGACAGTCAAAAGGAGCATTAAAATGATGTGGAATTGCCTATAAATACCTCTCAAGGAGATACTCATATTTGTTCTGCACCAACTTTTCTTTCTCCTACCCCATCCCCAAAACCAAGAAATTAGTATTGGAAACATAATTTCCCATGAGGGAAAATATATGTCTTGAAAATACACCACAGTTTTTTCTATTCCTATCTTTCAACTACTACTTCCCATGCCAAAATAAGTTTTGCTCACTTTGTGTGAATACTAAGGTGAGGCCTCCTGTAGGGTCCCGAAAGGGGTATATGTGCACTATTTAATCCAGAAGTTGTTAACTTAGCCTATATATTTCTAAGACAGTCTACACACCATCTAAAATTGTGTACAATTTTTTTTGTGTGTAGAGTTTTCTTTTTTCTTCTTTTTTGTGGAGTCCATATATTTCATGAGACTTTATAAGAATCAGAACTTAAGAATCATAACTTATGGAACAAATTCTCCCCTCGTTCCTCCAAGTTCATGACAACCATGGTGGGCTTTGGGGAAGCCTCTGGACAGCCCCCCTTCAGTCCCCTGACACCCATTGAATCCCTTCACTTTTCGCCCTACTGAATAGCTTCAAATCCAAAGTGAAGAGAGATAGCAGGGACCTGAGGGATGGTCAAATCTGTCATCATTGTGCGGTAGGAAGCTGAAGCCTCGGGAACTTTGGGGACTTGTCCGGGGTTCTGCATGTGTACAGAGGAGCAACAGCTATGGACAAAGGAAAGAGAACTTGGAAGACACAGGGTGGGGTCTGGGTCCCAGGTCCACCACTGTGGTCTTGGGCACCGTTGGACACCTCAGCCCTGGAGCTTTCCTCATCTGTAAAGTGAAGCTGTAATGCCTACCTCCCAAGGTTGGGGTGAGGGTTAGATGAAAATGTACAAAAACACCCTGTAAACTGTGAAGTGCTGACAACTGGAAGAGGCGGTTGTTATTGTCATGTCATCACGGTAGGCTGGACCCTGTCTGGAGCTCTTGTTACTTACCCAAGTGCTGTGCAAAGCCCATGGAAATGCCACCCGTCCACATTTTCTACAAAGTAGCTTGAAAAATTTGCCCACGTTTGAGTGATTAGAAATAGTGCAGAGTACAAATTGCACTTCTTAATTAAAAAATAACTTTGATATTCAAATTCCAAGACTAATACATTTATTATTGTGGAGAAAGCTAATAGAACATCAAAACACAGAAAATCAGTCAGAAGAATAAAATTAATACTTAAGCATCCTAAACTGTTATTTTATTACGCCCCCCACCCACAAGCAAGACCTAGTTCACATTTCAGGAAACAGTGCCAGGCAAACGTTGCTGCTGTTCTGTCTTCCCGTGAACTTGCGCCTTCCTCTGAGACGCACCGTGGCGTCGTGGAGCCTGGCTAAGGGCAGGCAGGAGACTGGAGAAGGAATCCTTTCACTTGTGACTTCTCTGTGGAAATTCAACACAGGCGCTACTTAAGATGGTGTGTGCATTTTGGCTTTTAATACTTAATATTGACTTAAATAATATAACTTGAATAATTAAGTTATAACTGTTTCAATCCCCAATTTCAGGAATCCATACTGGTAACTCTGAAGTTCCAAAAATTTTGCCACTCATCAGAAACAAGTTGGGTAGACCTCCCTCCCTCTCTCTGGCCACCTTTTCTCCCCCACACCTCTCCTTGTCCAGGCTACTCCTTAGATGTCCTGCTTACTTAAGACAAAAGAATGAAAAGAGTGTAGAATTGTACAGTCACACATCACAGGTCCCCTGGGTCTGGGGGATTCTGACCCAGTACTGTCGCATGTCATGAGGCTCACTTCAGAATGAGTGTCTCCAGTTCTTGAAGCTCTTGCCTGTGTTCCAGGGAATCCACTCTACACTGTACCTCATGCAGTAGGGCTTTCAACACAGACATGTTCCCTATATTCATGTTCTCACCATATGGAAGTGTGCATGTGGTCAGAGGAAGGGAAAATGAACATGTCTCCTAGCCTGCGCTCATTTGTCAGAACCTCCCAGCATCCTGAGACAGGCACCTCCAGACTCACGTGCTCCCCTCAGAAGTGGTCCTGGTAAAGCTGAAGACAGGACATGCACTTCCCGGGAACCCCTAGGGCTGGCTGGAGAGTAGAAGGGAAAAATTAAACTGCTTTCTTTGCTCTTTGAACATGTTTGGCTATGTGTCTTATAAACCTTGGCCAACTCTGCCCCAGGCTGTGTCTTCTATTTTGTGTCAATGACCTGTCCTTTCTTAAAGTGTCTCCTGCTGACACTGTGTGGAGACACAGGCAGCTGGGATGCTCTCCAATTTACCTTACATCTATTTCCACCTCCGGTCATGTGTTAAAGCAGGAAAAGTTAAGCAGGGGAGTCAAGGGGGATATAAGTTGGCTAGAGAATTCCCAGGGGTCAAGGGTTGGGTTATAGCCTACATCAGAGAAACCTCAAACATCTCTTTTAGGAAAAACTCTGAAGCTAGCATGCCCCCAAGTATCTTAGGCTTCCACCTGCCATGCAATATGAGCGTACGTGTCCCTGAAACAAAAGCATATGTTCTTACCACTCTAAATCTGAGAGGCTGTTGGCTCTCTTGTTTTGAAGATTACTTGACATGTTGCCCTAGCAAAATATTGACTTCTTTCTTTTTTTTTACTTCAGAAAAACAAGCCCTGCTATTTTCTAAATAAGGGAGGCAGACAGATTCAAGAGGTTGGATCTAATGAAATATAGCAAGGCTGCCATCTGTCTCACTTAATGAATGGGACACTCATGATTGAGAGGAATTTGTCTTCATTAGAATCAGCTAAAATGTAGGTTGCAAAGCTGAAGAAAACTCTCATGACTCTGCTGAATTGATTATCAAATAGAGACCAAAATTGTTGTTTTCGACCTTTGCAAATTAGAAAGGAATCTTGCCAAGAATTAACACATCTTCATTTCAGACCTAATTTAAAAATGTATAGTATACTAAAATGTGGGCTCCCTATGAAATGAATATTCTGGCTAATTATCTCTTAAAGCAAACACTAATTTATCATTTCTGATTTACTTTAGTAAGTAACTAGGTGAATTCTTACAGTTGACTAGAAGTCAAATGTTCTAACTTGGTATTTTAGCCCAAGGTAGTAGTAACCGTTTTCAAGGGACCACTGAATTAACTAAGAAAAATACAAATAACTGATCTTTTTCAACTTAGAAACTTTGAATATCTGTATTTTTTTTAATTTCCTTCCCATGGAAGAGTCATCTGCAATTTCTGCTGGATAGAAGGTCTGTGGAAGTATCTACAAGCCCTGTGCAGATATTCATGATAAACAGGCCCACAGCTTAAGGGTGTCATGCCCGAAAAGGAGAACTAAAGAAGGAAAATACTGCTTGTATGTGATGCAGAAAGAGCAGATTTTTTTTAAATACTAGAATGTATCTATTGGAAGGAATGCTCCAAAAAACAGAATTATCAAAAATTTTACAGTTTGTGGGTAGCATCTCTCTTTACATCCTGAAAAAACTTTATTGTGAGTTAAGAAAAAAAATGCCATTTCTAGTAGATGGATAAAACTGATGGATGGAAGGAAGGAAGGAAGGAAAATGGCAGTGGTTTAAATAAGATAGAGGTCCCTGTCTCTTCATATTTCAAAATTCTGGAGATAGCAAAGAACTGAACTTCGGCCCCCTAGAGACAGGGACCCAGGCTCCTTCCCTCTATTGCTTCATTATGTGTCCTAACAGTCTCAAAATCATGAGTCAACATGGCTGCCAAAGTTCCAGCCATTGCTTTTGTATTCCAGGCAAAAAGGAGTAAAAAAGGCACAGAAGGCCCCTTCTTTCATTTAAGGCCATGTCTCAGAAGTTGCACACACTATTTTTGCTTATATCCCATTAGCACAAATTTGTTCCATCTCAAATTTAGCTGCAAGGAAAGCTCAGAATTATAGTCTTCATTTTTGGTGGCCTTAGGCCCATCTAAAAGTTAGGGGCTTCATTTCTTAGTAAGAATGGGAAATGTATATTAAAAAATGCCTAGCAGTTTCTGCCACACAGTTCAAACTAGTTGATATGATTTTTGGAATATTTTCACCTACTTCAATTATAATACATTATAAAAAATACATATATTTTTCAATACTATGAAGACTTAATTATCATCCTTGTGAAATGAGAATTTCTACCCTTTTTCTTAGAAAGAAAAAAATTATGATGCAAGATCCTTCTATGTGACTGTAATTCTTCAGAGAATATTCTAGTTTTCCCTTACTTAAAATCGAATTTTAAACTCAAGAGCCAATTGAATGGAATCCTTGATTCTCACTGTTCTGCTATGATAATAAACCCTTCCATGGTCATAACTCTTCAGCTATTTTATCTCAGCAGCACCTTTTTTCCAAATTGATTAGTGTCATTATTTTCTTTTCATGCAAGTCAACAAATATGCAGTGGATACCGATGCCTAGAAGGGTGGGGCAGGGCAGATCAGTGAAAAAAGCATGTGATCCTTCCTTCCTATTTCTTTCTATCCGTAAAAGTTGGGCTTATTTTTCCCATCACCTGTTTTTCTTCAAAAACATAATATTGGTTAGAGTGGAATGAGTATTTTAAACTACTGACACATAGTCTGCTCCTCTCAGAAAAAATTCAATTGAGGGAAACTATGGAATTTTTCTGTAATCAGGATTTAGCATATATTCTTCCTAGGTTGTGTGTGTGTGTGTGTGTGCGTGTGTGTGTGTGAGATAGTGAGAGAGACACAGAGACAGAGGGAGACAGAGACAGAGAATCAGAGAGAGGCAGAGAGACAGAGAAATCTCGAAATCTTCCAGGCACTGCTTATTTAAAACATCCCAGGAAGTGATTTCAATCACTGAAAAGTGTTGATTACATTCTCCCAACACCTTCTACCTGCAAATCTGGCAGCTGTCACTGATGACTGAGATAAGACTGACTGATTTATCCATGTCGTGCGCACACGTCTGCAGAAACTCCAACACTGGGATGTGCCCTTTCTAAACAATCACTTTGTTAAAGTGTGCCACACACCCATTTCTCTGAACAATAAATAATATAAGATCATTTTAGGGAACGAAAGGTAAAAGCAATAAGATGCCTATGGCTGAGTGCTGTTTCTCTGCTGGGTCAAACTGCAGAGTTGAAGAGGACCTCAGCAATTCGGTTCCTTAGTTGGCGGAGGAGACGACGGAGGCTGGTGGTGGCTGCAGTGACTTGCCCATGTCCCACCGGCTCTGCTAGGCAAGCCTTCTGTCCAGCTTCCTTTCCTCTACATGAGCTGTCACACGTTCCAGCTGAACCAGGCACTGGCTGTTGACTGCGGTCCGATGCCTTGTTCACCTGGGCTCCAGGCTCTGGCTATCCAGGCTCAGAATGCCTGAGGAGGACACCCGGCATTGGTTCCTCCCCTTCACGCTTGGATCTGAGCATCAGATGGTCAGACACTCCTCTTCCCGTGGGCTTTTGTCATGCCATGTTGTCTGCTCAGGGCAACTGAGAAACCCCAAGCTTCGATGACTGCTCTTTGCTTCCTTCCCAAAAGGCAAAACAGCTCAGCCTTGCCTGCCTGCCTTCCGCTGTCTTTACTCATGATTTAAACATTACTCTTCTGCCCAACTCAAACTTTCTCATGATTCTTTGTCAACCAGCAGAGACAAAGTTTACTTTCAACTGCCGGGTGCCAGTCTTTCTAAAGACTTTTGTTTCTGAGGAAGTGATTTCACGAATGATTGTCGAAAGTAACTTTTTAACTGCCTCACATTTTTCATTTCTTTGAAACCTCTTTTTTAAAGCGAATTGTTCCCTTCCCTTTCTGGCTTTTTAAATCTATTATAAATCTTAAAGGGCAGTCGTGGAATGCAGTTTTACAAAGAGTTGACTCGGGTCCTGATGTAACGTGAAACCAAGCGCCTAGGGAGTGCGGGCGTCCCATTACATTCATTACCTTCGGATCGCATAACGCAAGCGGAGCGTGGTGTGCAGAAGTCGGTCCGCTTTCCGATTCCGGCCGCAGAACTCGTGCTGTGCAGCCGCCTGTTTGCCCGGCCAGGCTTTTTATCGGTATACAATGTCACATTGGACCCATTCATTCAATCCACACCTATACATATGTATTGAAGTTCTTCTCTGGCTTTTCATTTTTGCCACCATTCTAAACAAGAAAAATAGTTCCCTATGCAAGACACTTCTAGGCAAAATAGAACGTGTGGAGTACCAAGTTAAATGACTTTAAGGAATGGAATTTGGGGCAATTCATGTGGCATGCTTAACTTGTTTTTATAGAGCAAACATACTCATTAAATCCGTTTTGTTTATTATTTTCATACCACTTGTTTAGCGCGGTGAATTTTTTTAAAAAGGAGGTTGGTTGATCTTTGGATTTTTTAACATCGCAGGGAAAAGCCATTGATTACAAAACTCAAATACCTGAAGTTCACCCAGAAAGCGAAATCGCTTGGCCCTCCATGGATCTCTTTGTGCTCCTATGCCTGCAAAGTCTTTGGTCTTTAGAGTCTCTGAACTTGAGTCAAATTGGTCCCATTAATCTTTGTCAAGAAGGAAGTTTAGGGAGAGGGATCAGAAGGTGAACCCCTGACCTTGTTTGAATCTGTCCTTAGTTTTAGAGCCCACAGCTACCCGCCCTCCTTGGTCTCATTCTGCCTGAATTTCGCGCTTCCGTATCTAGAAACATGGGACCCCATGATAATGACAACCCCCTAAGAAATGGAGCTTTCATTAAAGGTTCCCTGGAAATCTAAGATGCCATGTGAAAAACGCTGGCAGCATGGAATACGGTGAGTGTCAGTGATGACTGCACTAAGTCTAGCTCTCATTTCCTTTAAAAGGCACAGATGTCCCGATTTTGTCCTGTGTAACTCAGGGAATTTGGTGTTAACATTTCATAATGCTTGTAAGTCCTTAGGGGGACATCTGAAGTGAAAGGTATTAATTTACAAATCAGTTCCTAAAGCAAAATGCCTGCCTCAGAAGGACAAAGTTATTTCTCATCCTGTGGTAGAAATGCAAAGGTGAGAACTCCCACTGAGACCTTCTGATCTGAAAACACTAAGGAATCCCTGCCATTGTGAGTAAAAAGACAAAAAAAAAAAA